>CM031859.1:51295739-51336230 GCA_018697195.1 Certhia americana | reverse complement strand
TAGCGGCAAAAGATAAGTTCATTGCAAAAAAAAAAAAAAAAAAAAAAAAGAAAGATGGACTTTTTCACAGCAAAGTATTTACCCTCACAGTGCTAATATGAAGACAAAAAAAATTTTCAGCAGCATACAAACACTCTGAAAGAGAACTAAAAGTAATTCAATCCTGCCCAAGGAGTGTTTGATGGCTGCTTGCTTGGCTAACTGCTTTAAACTGTTGCACTGAGATACAAAATTATTTATATTTTTCAAAATTGGTAACATCTATATTACATGCCAACTCCATAGTACTGCCATCTGTGATGTGCCAACCCTAAATATAGATGTAGATATCAATAATATATATAGGTGGTGAACTATTAAAAGAATTGCTTCTACCATGAAGGATTATTTTAACTAATAATGTTAACCTTTTTTCTTGCTGACATTCTACCTCCATATGAATTACAGCCTGCTCAAGAGTATATAAAGACTAAAGATACAATTTTATCAGTTGGTGTTTTGTCAGTATTTTCCTGGTTTGATTTAATTTATATGGCTATCTATATAAATGGTCTGTTAAGCATCTCCCTAATTTTGAGCTTGTAAGGGGTTGAATGCAAACCAAGGCGGAAATGCAGAGTGTTTGCACACTGGAGCCCTGCACTAGTAACTGTGACCAGAAGCAGATGAAGTCCCACATCAGCAGAGAAATGGATAGAGGAGCAGTGGAAGGTAGGCAGGCAGACAGGAAGGAAGGCAGGAAGGCAGGAAGGCAGGAAGGAAGGCACGAACGAACAAACGTCAAGTATCCTGGACATGCTGTTATAGTGAAAAACAGGTGGTAATTTGATAGGCTACCAATAATCATGGGAGCTCTACATCCAAATTGCATTTCGATAAAGTCATACAGATTATTTTAGTCACAAATGTAGGAGTGTGGCAGAAATACACAATTTTCTATCATTTTGTTTATTCTAAATTTCCAAATTTAGTCCATAACTCACTGCTAGTTCATAGGGTCATAGCAAACGGTCTGCTGGTCACTCACAGACTCACAGCAAATAATACCTCATTTCTGTCTATTAGAAGGTCAGTGAGATGTACGTAACTGTCAGTACTAAGTTTTCGGGGTTGGTAGTAGCCTGCAGAGCCAAAATATTTTGGAACTATTGACTTGATCCTTTTTTTTTTTTTTTCCTAAGCAACCTGCAATCACTGGCCAATACACGGAAATTCTTATTTATTGGTATGCTAGTCTATACTCAGTCATATATCACTCTGTCTTGTTAGACTCAAACAAGCAACTTTGTTAATTGCTCTTATCAGAATAAAACCACAAATATTTCTGCTAATGGTATGTTTGCTTTTAAACTTTTATTGATTGTGTTCTATGTCTAATTCTGGACCCGATCATCTGTCTTCACTTTGTTGTTGACTTCAGAGGAGTTTTATCTCTCCACAGCCAACTATATCTTTACTCTGATCATGGGACAGAAGTTCAGGATTCCCCAACTAGAAAATTCAGTAGGAGTTTGGAGAGCAAAAGGATTGAAAACTAGACATTTCTCATAGTATGGATTACTTTGGTAATAGGTACAAAATAAGTAATGCTTCAGGACCAGGTCCTTCTGATGGGGTAATTTAACAAAGGAACTTCAATTTATACCATCTGGGAGTTTGGCACGGTGTATTCTGAATTAGTCAGTTCATTTATAAATTTATAAATTTTATAATTACTTTATGTTAAACTATGTAGGTCTACAGTATGTTACATGGAATGAAGGACTCTCTTAATAAACAAAACAAAGTAACATGGGCTCACTGATTACTTGATGGGAAGTTATTTGAAAATAAGTAGATTAAAGATAACTTTAAAAACATTTCCCTAGAAATGTGCTCATGATTTATGATTAAAGGAGACCATCTGAGCAAAAGAAACAGAAATCAAACAGAAAAGAAACAGTAAGTCTTCCACATAGTAGATGACTTTGGCAGGTGTCTTCTTTATCTGCACACTATAATTTATTTCAAGTTGCACTGTTCACTAACAGCGATTCATAGCATTTTAAAGTCAAAGTGACTAGTGCAAGTGATCGTAACCACTTTTATAATAACTTCCATAAACACTCTCTCTAATTTTTTGCTCCAAGCCAAGTAACCACTATTTATACCAAGTCACGTTTTACAGCCAGCTGGATTTGAAGACCTCAGCCAGTAGACGATGTATACATCGTCTAGGTGAGGTGCTCTGAAAGGCTTTTTGCCTTCACTGCCAAAATAACGAACCAGAATTCCATTCTGACCCTCTAGCTGTGGTTTTCCAGCCACTTTTTCTGCTTTGAATTTATCTTAACTCTTGCATTTTAACCATAAAACTGTAACCAGGAGGTCGGTACCTTTTCCACGGTGTATCAACCAGCTAAATACTCGCGGCCAGCACTTCCGCCTCTATTTCCCGAAAGTTACCCTGCTATCCAGGTTGTCTGAGGACGAACGAGGTGGGACGGCGCTCTCCTGGAGGGAGCAGCGCAGCGCGTCTGCCCCGCCGCTCGGACGCGGCGGCTGCCCTGCGCCGAGCACAGCGAGCGGCCGGGGACAGGAGGCAGACCTGCCTTCTCCCGCCGAAAGTGGGGCAGCTCCCGGGCCGTGCCGAGCCGTGCCGTGCGGAGGGAGCCGAGCACCTGCAGCCGCGGGCTGCCCGCCGCGGCACGGGACAGCAGAGGTCGCCGCCGGCCCGGCGCTGGCCCGGCGCGCCGCGCTCCAGGTGCCGGAGCGAGTCCGGGAGGAGGGGGACCCGCTTGGCGACCCTCGCCCCGCGGGGCAGTCCTGCCCCCCGAGCCCTGCCGTGCCCCCAACCCGGGGCTGCACCTCTACCGCGCCCGTCGGGGTACCCCTACAACCGGGGGTGGGGGTCAGCTTGCGGGCCCGCGGTTGCCAGGGGTTAAAGGAGTGGGTGGGAAGTGATGGAGGCTGCGGAGCCCTGCCTTGCAAAGGATAATAAATCGGATGCCCTGACATGTTTTACTTAGCCCTTAGTGCTCCCTCGCTGCGAGGCCGTGGGGATCGGAGGGCTGGAGCCCCTGTCTCTCTCGTCCTCAGCTCCGCTTTAGGGGCACTTTAGGTGAATCGAACCTTGTTTGCAGGAGGCAAACCATACAAAGGAGGCTTTCAAGGGCCAGCCGTGCCAAGCAGGGCAAGGGAGCGAAGGCTGAGCAGGAGAAAATTAAAATAATATTACCTCCCCTCCCTGAGGAAGTAACTCAGTTACTTTTTGCTGATGAAATGCAGGCTGCTGTGTTTTATGACATTTCCTCGGTGTCTGCAGCTGTCAGGGAGAGCGGACAGGCATGAGCAGCCTCTCCGCGGTAGGTGAGCAGAAAATGCCTCCTCCCCAGAAACAGCGGCGGGTCCGATTCAGGCGGGGTGGCGAGGCCGGGCCGGGGCCACGTCCCGGCGGCCTCTGCCACCGCATCCCGCCTCATCCACGGCTCCTTGCGGCAGGGTCACGGCAGAGCTCCCACCGGCGGATTCGAGCCCACGCCGCACCCCCACGCCGGAGACCGCCTGACCGTGGCAGCGCCCCGCGACCTGGACAGCGACTTCCCAAGGGGGTGACTCGCTGCTGCCTCCCTGTTCTTTCCTCCCCGATGACGGGGGGCTCTCCTCTCTAACCCTTACGGGGGTCAGGGGGCTTCTGCCAGCACCCTGGATACTGCCCCTCCCCCGCCGGGCCCCCGCCTGCCTCCTGCCTCTGCCCCGGACCCGGGCGGAGATGGACCGGGAACGGTTAAATCAGAAGGGAAGGACTCGCCTCACTCCACGGGATTAAAACTTAAAAAAATTTAAAAACTCAGGGGCCATAGTCCCAGGACGGTGGCAATGGGTGACTAGTGGCCAGCGGAGGCTGAAAGCCAACGGGCCAGACAGAACCGCAACACCCCAGCCCCGCTCCAGGTCGCCGGGCGCCAAGCTTAACCTATAGTGATAATTTGTACTGCCCGTTCTTGGTGAGGGGGCTTCTTCACCCGGATTGGAGAAAGGCGCTTAGGTCATACCGGCGAAAAGTTACCTGTCGTGTCATTGCCCTTTCCCTTCAGATAGAGGAAAGACCTAAGAAAGGACGTTCCCTTTTACCAGACATTAAAATGTAAAGCACCAGACGCAGGTCTTCCCAGAGCCCGCGCTGCTCATCCCGGCGAGGTGAGAAAGAAGAGCAGAGAGAGGTCAAAAATCGCCTTCATCCCTCCAATTGAATGAAACTGCCTGCAAATCCGCTCGGCCGCGCCGCTGAGGCGGGATTTAGTTCCCAGCGCACTCGCCCGAGCGCCGGGGGCACGAAACCCCCCGGACAGGTGAACAGCACAACGAGAGGAAGCAGAAGATATCAAAGTATAAATCTCTTCGCACTTACTTCTTCCCTGTCGCCGTACCCTGGAGGCGTGCTGGCTGCCAATGTATTCCATAAAGTTCAAAGTGATAAAAAACCAAGAAATCAGTCGCAATTGCATAGTAACCCTTTGAGAGTTCGACTTCTCCTTTTCGTCCTTTTTTTCTTTCCTTAAAAAAAGAAATAATAAACCTGGGTGGTAGGCGGCAAGGGATGAACACAGCAGCAGAAATACCTGCACTGAGATCCAAAGCTGGGCTTGGCCGGCTTGATGGCTTTTGCCTTTTTTTTCCTTTTTTTTTTTTTTTTTTCTCTTCCTCCCTTTTTTTTTTTTTTTTTTTTTTTTTCCCTTCCCCTTCGCTTTTCCTATTGCACTTTCCAGCAGTCTGCCCCGCTACCTGCCGCAAACCTCAGAGGGCAGTCAGCAGCGGAGAGGAGCCGAGCAGCCGCCGCCGGGGTCCATGCCGTGCCGGTGGCCGGCAGCATGTTGTGAGGGTGCCGGGGTGCGTGCGGCTGTGCGCGCCCGTGTGTGCGCCGGGCGGGCGAGGTGCCGACAGGACGGATGGATGGATGGCGGTGGGAGAGGAGTGTGCGAGGGCGGGAGCGGCGGGGGGGCAGAGGGAGGACCCAGCCCCGCCGCCGCCGATCCGGAGCAGCCGCGCTCTGCGCCGCGGGCACCGCCAGCCGCCGGGCGCAGGTGGGCCGGGCCCCCCCGGCTCTCCCGCCCGCCGATCAGGAGCCCCCGGGCTTCATGCGGGAGCTGCTCCTGAGCGGGGCCCCGGGGGACAGGCCCCGGGGCGGGGCGGGCCGGGAGGAGGCTAGCCCCAGCGCCCCGGCACGGCGGGAGGAGGCTGCCCGCTCCCGGGCGAGCCCCCTCGGGCCATCGGCGCCCGAGCATCCTCCGGCAGCGGGGCCCGCGGGTGGTAGGGCTCTGCAGCCTCGCTGGCAGCCCCCGCCCGCAGGTCTCCGCTCGCCTCCCCTCCGCCGCCGGCCTTCCCGGGGTCACCGCGGAGATGCCGCTGCCCCCCGCGCCCCGGCCCCTCCGTAGGGAGGGGCCCCCCACTCTCCCGGGGGACGGGGCGGGATGCTCAGCCCCTTCCCTGCGGAGGGGGACACAGCGCGACACCCTCACTTCCCCGAATTTGCCCCTTACATTCCGGCTCGCAGTGGAGGTGGGGAGACGGGAGTGGGGCGCTGAGGGGTCTCCAGCCTCTCGGGAGAGAGTTGTTCTCCGTGGTGGCCTTTCCCCGCTGTGCAGGGACTTTCCGGGATAGCTTCTCCGGCGGGATGGGACAGAGCAAATAAATCCTCGTGTCCTGCTGGGACCCGAGACCGTCCCCACGGCCGGGCTGGGGTCGAGTGGAATCGTGAGCCCGGGGGTGAGCACAGCAGCCTCCCGCCCGTGCCGCCAGGACCCAGAGCAGAGCGCCGGCAGCAAGGGCACAGCTCAGCTGCACTTCGGCGAAGCGAGGCCGCCTGTTTGACAGAAGGGTATCGCGTTTCTTTTCTCCGTCAAGGGTTTCCTTTTGGGGTGAAGGGTAAGGCTACAAGGGGGATAGTGAGGTTGATTCAAGGTAAAACTGGCGACTTCTCTGAGCCCTCTCTCGCTTCTTATCTCGGTGCCTATCGCTGGGATGAGAGAGCGAGCCGCGCTCTCTCATCAAGAGAGCTGATCGCATCAAGAACGCCAATGGTGTGAGGAGCGGCCACTCTTATTTGTAACTGTTTCCCCACTCTCTCCCCCCGCTGTCCCTCTCAGAGCTGTTAAGTATCGGCACCATAAAATGTGGGGGATTTAAAGGTCTGTGGGAGGCTCCCTTTGAAAAGGACTCTGGGGAAAGTCTTTCTAATCCAGGATACTTGAGCCGGATGGGGTGGGATTGCCAGAGCGGCATAAAATAAAAATCATTCACTAGACAAAACTAGGGGCTACCCTGAGATGTAGAAAGTGCATTTGTCTCAATGTTTTGTTTTGTTGGAGATTGAAACTTCTTGTGTGCTAGTGTGTGTGTATAAATAGCTGAGCAAGCCAGGCGAGTGGCATAAATAAACAAGGCAGTGAAGAAAGGATGGGACATGTATGTGAGCCAACCTGCAGCTAGCCAGCCAACTCACTCGAGCAGCATTAGCACCAGTGGGCAGAGAAAGCATGTCAAAAAATAAACGGTCCGCGAGAAACATAAGGAAAACATTAAACAAATGGGGAGTGCACTCCCTCTCCTTGCTCTGACAAAGCACGACTGAGAAACTCTGCTCACTGTGTCTCCAGCCTCTTCCCTTTGCTATGCCCCTGCTCCAGCAGAGATGCATGGGACAGATGTGTTGGTGGGAGACAGCCCTGGGGACGGCACGGGTCACCCAAGAGCCTCAGCAAAACCGACCTGTGGAGTGTGCGCCAACCGAGGGCCAAGCAGCAGGGCAGGGTATGCATGAGTGACCAGCAGCGGGGGGGAGAGGTGGCTTATTTGCTGTGGAAGAGGGGCAGAGACATAGACTGAGGAGAAAAAAAAAGCTGTGCCTAGACTCAAGACAGGATCCAAAAAGTGGTAGGGTGAGAGGACGCCAGGATCCTGGTTGCCTTCACAAACCAGCCCCATTAGGGGGAAAGAAAACCACCCAACAACAAAAACAAACTGAACCCATAAACAGTTACTGCTGTTCTGCGATAAAAGGGGAAGATTTATATTGTTGAAATGTGTGGAAGGAGCTTGTTCCAGAGCAAAACTCTGGCGTGCAATTCTCTGTTTATGTCGCTCATCCCGATGGATGAGATATCAGCGGCAAAGTTCAGGCTGACATCAGCCCTGGGGAGGCAGAGCCAGCGACCAGGCTGGGCTGCGCAGGGCTGCACAGCTGTGCTGGGCCCGTGGTCGGTGGATGACCAGTTTTGGGGGGATCCAGTACACAAGAAGCCTCCACTGACCAGGCTGGGAGATGTGAGGAGCCAGCAGCAGCACACACTGTGGAGGGAGTTGGATGTAATGTTTCCTTGCAAGCAAAGCAGATGAATCGGAAACAGAATCCAGGGTGGTTTTATGTGCCTCTCTGTTTTGGGGTTTCTTAAGGAGGGTGGGGAGGGAAAGAATGGCTGATGGTCTGTGTGTTGCCGGAAAGTCAAATATGTCTGTTTTACTGAGCTGCAATGAAGCCAGCAGCAGGAGTCTGTAAAATCAGCTAGGTATTGTTTTGCTGTGGATTTTTTTTTTTTTTTTTAAGGAGAGTAATCCTTTAGTCAAAGAGTAATAGTGTGTGGTGTTTTCGCTATTGTAATTCCTGCCCATTGGTCTCTCTGTGCAAACTCCCACAGCTAGTAAATGTTGATTTCAATTTTCCAAATAGCTAACACATTGTATTAGAAAAGAAGGTGGCCTCAGGATCCTCAGATTATATCCCAAATAAAATATTAATATTCAATTAATAGCTGATATTGTGTTTGTTTAAAATGGCACTCTAGTCATAAAAACTAGCCGTGTGAACAGGACAGCTGAATGCTCACCCTTTGTCATTCTTCTCTAGACTGGAAATAGTTTGTGTAAGTGAACAAAAGAGTCACTAATTTGCCTTTTCAACTTGGGAAACACAGTAAAGGAATAAAGGCCTTGGATTACTTCTGATATATAACTAGAAAACTAAGCATACTGTGTCCAATACGTACCCCTTATTTTTCAGGTACTGATCAGGGAGTAGATGGCATAGGTCAGACTTTACTTCCAAGGAGTCATCCCTATTAGCTTCCCCACAGATCTAGGTCAGTAATGTCTGAGAAGGGAGACGGGTTGGAGGACTGGAGCAGGAGTCCTGAGTAATGGTTGCACAACCCAACACATCTACTATTTGTTAAACACCCACGATATTTTTGGCACCACACAGGATCCCAAGTCATGACAGTCTTTGCTCCAGATTTCTCTTTTCCTGTACAAACTAAGGGCAAGCATAATTGGCGAGGCACACAGAAAGACACCAATATATAAGAAATTACCCAAAACACACACACACACACCACACACACACACACACACACACACACACACACACACACGTTTGTGTTTCTCTGTGTGTGTATTATTATTCTGTTCCATATTTCTCAATCTGACAGTTGTTACATTTCTCTGTGTTTCCTAACATAACCCATTTGTTATTTAGCCATGTTCAATTTAGGAGGTTAATCTCCTGTAACATCATGAGTATTCTCAAAAGCTGTTAATATCACAAACAGAAGATTGCATTTGAATAGCTGAAGTATACTGAAAAAAGTGAGCGATGAAAAATTATTTATTCACAAGTTGAACTTAAGTACACTTTTTAAAAAATAAACTGATTCCTAAAGATCCAATCCCAATATCCTTAATAATGTCTTTATACTTCAGATATTTAAATTATCTAATGTCAGAACACTAACAACATGTGCAGCAGAGAACAATCCTACACTGGCAACAAATTAGATGACCTAATTGATTTTTCCCATCTCCGACTTGTGCAATTCTGTCATTGTAATAAAATCCCAGTGTAATCAAAGTTTACAGGACCAGGTCCTAAATTAGCATGTCGATCTGGACTACCCCTCTGTCTGGGTCAGGTCCAAAGCCTGATGCTGTCAGCTTGACCTTTTATCAGTCTGAGAGAGGTTTGGATCTGGTCTTCAGCATCACACTGGAGGAGGGCTGGATTGTTGTTTTATTGTATGCAGAAAAAAAAAGGTGTATTTGTGGGAAAAACACACAAACAGATTTTGCAGCACAAACCTTCCAGATGCAGTTCAGTTCAGAAAGCCCAACAGGCAGGCCTCAAAATGAGAAGTCTTTGGCACAGAGGACATTTTAGCAGTTAATGTGAGGATGATCAAACTGTGCTAAGTCATTATTTCCCTATGTTCATCTATCAGTTGGTCGTCTCTTGGACTTGGGATTCGATTGTAAAACTCTTGGGATGCAGACCAACTTTTTGTTCTGTGTTTGCAGAATCTGTGCCTAGAGCAACTGTGTCTGCATGAAAAAAATCTCAGCATTGCCATGGAAGTATATGTGTATTTTGGGTGTAAATACTCATTCTCGAATAGAAGCAATTAACTTAAATATTTTTCTAGTGTATGCAGAATTGAAACAAAACCAATAAACTTTTGATGTAGGCTGACTTTAACCACCCAGAAGGCCATACTAGAATAACTGTACTGGCTTAAATTCATGCATCAGTTTGCCCAAGTCTGCTTCTCCTGTGGTGACAGCCCATAGGGTGGAACTATCACTGGGTAAAGCTGGAGGATGTGAGTAACCAACAACAAAGGTTCACAGCCGTCTGACACATCCATTTGTCTAGGCATTGATTTCTCTATGATTTCAGTATTTGGGAGGAGCTGTTTTCTCACTTTGGCAGTGTTTCCTATGAATTTCTTTGGTGGTAATGTCCATCTAAGTAATTTCCACGCTTGCCCAAGTGGCTTGCTCATTCCCACTTCCTGGGCTCTGTTGGCCCAAGGGTTTGGGAAATATCCAACTGAAAAATTAAATGCAAAAAAAGTTTTTTTCAGCATATTCAGTTTCCTGGTCTGGTACACCATGAGGAAATGAGAAACCTGATATGTAAAACAGTAAGGGCAGGGAATGTCTCAAATAGGTCAGTGAAGCAACCTCACGACTGTAGGTGAAATTACAAATGTAGGATTCCTTGGAAAGGCAGGGACAAGGGAACAAGCCCATTTCTTTCTGTGTGTGCTCACTCTGCACATGGCGTGGGTGACGGGCAGGTTGCCTAGTGTTCATACTGAGGAAGAGGTGGGTGTGGAGAAGGAGCATGGTGCACAGTGTTGATGGGGCTCATGTGCTGCAGTTCCAGCTGTCCTCAACAATGCCATCCCATTGCCAGGATATACTGAAGCAGATCAGCTCCAGTGGCCTGAAATCATAGGAGATATTACAGGGTTGTAGGAGCTGTAGCTGAGGAGCTAGGCAGCCAGCCACTGTCACAACATGAGGAACAGAGCATGCAACCATGGGTTACCCTGCCCTGTCTTTCACTAAACATTGCTAAATGTGTCACTGATGCTTATTTTATGGGATGGTTCAGTATTAGGCAGATAGTGCTAAGCAGTCTGGAACACTTCTGTACCCAAATGCTCCTGTTGCTTATTTCAAGGCATAAAGTGAAATTCTGGAAAACTGCAAAATGGTAGCCCTGAAAAATATTATTCTCTGCTTGTCTCTGGTGCACTGGTGACATGGTACTTTTCAGAAGGACTTTTAAGCACAAGCTGATGTCCATCACTATGCCTGGAGAGCTTGAAGCAATTGGATACATTGCACCAGTTGATATTTGCATTCAGTTCATCAGAGTTGAAAAAAGCCCTTGTACATCTCTGAAAAGACAGATGTTCCCTAGTGAGACCACCCTTTTTGTGTACCATCCAGCATATTTCTGACCACTTCAGAATGTTCATGAATGGAAAGAATCACACCATGTTTTACTTCTGAATTTAGTTCTCTTTTTGGCATGAGGCTGATGACTGGTCATTGAATAACAAAAATTTAGTGATGTGGATCTTCTTTTAAGCTAATATCTACGTCTACTACATTGAGTAAATCACAAATCAGGCAGCTACAGACAGCTACAACTTGAAAGCAAAAATCTCATGAAATGGGTAAACATCTTCAATTTAGGAGTAGCATATCCTACCTTGTAGGCATATGACTTTGCAAGTGACATCCAACATTCAATATTTAGATGTCTGAACTCCCCAAATAAACTGTGACAATAGGTGTTCCTTCCAACCTGCTACCAGAAGCAACATTCATCCTGAACTGAGAGCAAGCAGGAGCTACCAATAAGGAAATTCAGCCCAGCTAAGATTTTCTACTCAGCTAAATATCCATTCATGCCTGAGCCAGCCAGCCTCCCCCATCAGGGGAGAATTAAGGATCCTTTCTTTCAAAAAAATAGTCAGTCGTGTCCTTTTTTAGTGTTCCCTTTAGCCCAATGGCAATGAAACTTGGCCACTATGTGGACCCATGCTTCATGAGTATCTTCCATGGGAGTGTGATTCAGGGTACAATTGCACCCTACGCACTGAGCTCTCAGTTATGTGACTCTTTGGCTGAGGTTGCTGCTTTGCTACATCTGTGCCACCATAAACATTCTTGGTGTCAGATGATAAGAAGGAATTGACTTTAAGGCACATGAAGGGAAATTTTATTTTCTGTCTCTTTTTTGAAAGTATGCTTGCACATTTCATATTAAATGGAAATTTATGAGCAGAAACTGGTATCTTCTGGCTGCATATACCCTGACCTCTAAGAAAACTCGCTATTGTTACCATTTCTATTTTTCTGTTTTGTAAACAAGCTTTTACTCACTGCTTGCTGAGAGGGGCCTGATTCCCCTTGTAGCTGGGTCTAGATCCTCAGTGAATTCAGCTCTGTTTGGCCCACATTCTGCTCACGCAAGAGTCCTGCCTGTGCTGGCTCTGGGTCTCTGCAGGAGCTGTACTCTGAGGAGCATTCACCCCAAACAAGGAAGGACATTGTGAATTTAATTAGGTTCTTCCAGCCTCAGCTGCTGCTGAAGATGATTCTTAAATCACAGCTTTCTGCACAGCTATCAAAATTCCCTTTGGATCAAACCTCTTGTACCAATCTGCTTTAATGTGCGTGCAGAGTTTACCTACACTGACAACATTCAGACCACCACAAGCAAGAATTTCATTGTCCTTACATGATGCTGTCCCACCAACCTTCCATCTAAGAGTGAAATATCTCCTACTGCCTAATCTGCCAGTTACTTATCTTTGATAGTTAACTGTTTGAGAGGGTTTTAAGTGTTCACAGGCTCATAGAAAGGCATCTAGGTACCACTTTGCAGCAGGACTAATTTTTAAGGCTTATTAAGGATGTTATTAAGACTTTTTATGGACATTGTTAATAAATGGTATGTTGCTGGATAAAACATTTATTTATAATGTGTGGAGTTAAGAGGGGGTTTTATCTGCAACAGTAGCTTCTACAATTGATACTGGCAGGCTATTTAGCAGAAGCCAGGCTGTTTAACTGTGGGGTATGTATATAAGGAGCACATGTATATGTTTTTCAGGAACTAGAAAGCTAATTTTGTAGTATGGAGTCAAGCAGGGCATATGGTAGATAACAGTCCCCTTTCACATTCTAACACAGGATTGAGATTTCTTAACAAAGGCAATAGAGTTGCAAAACAGCACGACTTTGTTGCAGTTAGTAATTAATGAGGTGCTAAAAGTGCCTAAACAGAGGATCGCAGACAGAGAATGCATGACTCAAGAGGATAAGAAGCCCCCATCATTTCAAACCACAGTGTCATTTAAATAAACAAGCAGCAAGTCGCTGGGTGTGTGAGGTGGGAAGGGAGCAGCAGGCAGGAGCAACATGCTCTCAGCCAGCACTATCCTGCCTGTGAGAAACCAGTTGTGCTTTTCCAAATGTAGCCAGAGTCTTTAGGTGTGAAACATTTGTTTAATGAGTTATTGGGGCGCGGGGGAATCACACACTCATCGGTTCCGCCACTTTTCTGGTGGCATGTTAGTCAATTCGATTAATCAAAGAGCAGTAATTGTCCTGAAGGCTGTTACCAGCGACATATTGTGCAGGATGAAGTCTACCTGGCAGGCTGGTTTTTAGGTTTTTTCCCCCTCATAACAAACATAATTTTCTGTGTTCTCAGATGAGATATAAACCACTTGGATTATGCCTTTTTATTTTGTTTGGTTTGGTTTTCTTTTTTGTTTTTATTTTAACAAGCTTGGGAGATTTTGTGTCATTCTGCAGAGCACTCCAGGATTATTATTTATTTTAAGCAAAACTAATTCCAGTTCAAGTATTATATGAAAATAGCAAACGTTTATAAAGTGTTTGTCTTGCAATGTTTACTTTCTTTCCAACCAAACATTTATAAATAGATTGAGAGACATGTGGCAAAGCACCAAATTCATCCACTGAGATATTTCATAAGAAACTATAGTGTAAAAGTGGAATAAAGGAGCATTTTTGGACGTGATGTTTGTTAGTGAATTCTTTTTGTTTAGGGGGATATGATGCAATATGTCATGTTGACTCTCTGGAGTCTATGGCACAGTGATCCAAATTTATTCCTGGACGTACTGCTGTGCAGTACATGTGTTGTAGTCAGACTGAATTTATCCATACATTGATGCAGTAAGAGATGGCAAACTTTGGGTTTCTTTTCCCCTTTCTTTTGTGTCTTTAAAAACCTAACAACTGAGAATCCATCACATGCTGGAAAGTAATGGACCTAGTTAGTAAGAAATCTAGTTTTTCTATTTTCATATCCAGGAAGCTCAGTAAATTCACACACTTTTTTTTTTTTTTTTTTTTTTCTTCTTCCCTTACCCAAGTATTTTTTCATCTTATTTTCTGGCAAAGAGAGAAGGAAAATTGCGCCTGTCCTGTATTGTCTCTTCATTATTACATATGAAATGTATGGAATGTATTTGATGTTCTGCTTGTTTTTCATTAGAAACTTAGACCAAAATGCTTTGAGAGACTCTGGGTCCTGTTTCCACTGGGTTCTTTCTCGAAAGTTCAGTTGTTTATTCTGTGCTACCTTTTCTTCTGTTCAGTATCTCACTACCACCTGTAAACAAACCTGTGCAGCTCCCCAGAGTGGCAGTGGGAGCACTAGCAGATACAGAGAGAGGATACATTGGTGTCTCATGTCCTGCACAACAGGACTGAGGGAGTTTCACCAAAAGGCATGTAGGAATCTAAGTGGCTACATCGGCCCTGCTCATTTTGAAATAGGAAACTGATCCTCATTTCAGAAAAAAAAAAAAAAAAAAGACATTTGGGATCTTCAGATGTTGCAACACTGTGTTGAGTTTGAATCCCCAGGGGTCAGAGTGAATGAAAGTCCTGTTCTACAACAGATCCCCAGAGACATGGGTCTGCTCTGGCTCATCTCTGCAGACCAAATGAAAGCCCTCCTACTTCATTTAGTTGATGAAGACAGGAAGGCTTTGGTCTCCTTTTTGGAAAACATAGGCATGCACAACTACAGCTCTATCACCTCTTACTGAAAAAGAAGATAAAGCTTTGTTTTCTGGTGTCAGTGAGGCACTAAGGTGCTCTGGTCTGAGCGCTGCAGGGGCTAAGCTGTAACTGGCAGAGAGCTCTGTTGAAGAGAGGTTGCTGGGCACAGAGGGATTCTTGCACTTGGAGAGAACTTCGGTGGGACTACGGTGAGTTTCTGCAACAAAAAAGGAATCTCCTGATTCAAGCTTTTCCTTAAATATACTCTAGAGGGAGTCAAATCTAAAAGTTTATTTATCTTTAAAGTATTTCAATTGCAGTTCCTTCTTTTAAAAGGTTCTGTTTGTTTTCTGTTTATTTTAGGCTTGTCTATTAATACAGCAATTTTGGTTGAATGTTTGCACTTTTTCAGATCAGGTAGGTGTTAATAGCACTTAAGAGGCACAATTCAGAGTGATATGTCACTGTCATGGCAATAAATAGCTCTTGAAACCAGCATTCAGTTTTATCTTTGAAGGAAGTAGGGCCCTAGGAGACAAAAGTAGAAAAGAAAGTGAAAGAGTTTCATATTCCAAAGAAATTGAGGTATTGCTTGTATCAAAGTCACTTTTCTACCTTTATTCTTATGACTTCAGTGCCTGTTGACACCAAGTCTATAACATGGGAACTTCATAACAGAAACATAGCTCTCAAACAGATATCCCATAATTGCACACTAATATCTTGGAGGAAGGCTGTGGCCATATTCTATTGAAAAACCAGGTCCACTTTTAACATTAATATGTAGTTTGAATATGCAACTATCCTTAGTTTACAGTGATCACTGGACTGTGTTTTTTGGAATTAAACCTATATCAAAGGACAAGGGGGGTCGGAAGACAGTGCCCCTTCAAAAATTATTTTGGGTGACAATGTCTCCTGGAGCATAACTACCTTTCTTTAACCTTGCTTTTCATACTTATCCAGTGTAGCAGCAGACAGGAAATTTTCTGCTTTTATTTAGCTTCCACTGTTACAGCTGCTAAATGTCTCCTGGCTTTCTGACAACAGCAGAAAACAAGCATTTGTCAGAAAAATGAGTTCAATTTCTTCCTTTAGAGGAGAGAGCGAGCAATGCTCATGAGGTTCCCCTCTAGAGATTCCTCCACAATCATTGAAGGAATTACGCCCACTGCCTCACAGAAAAGACTATCTGGTATCTGGAAACACAGAAACTCCACAAATTCCCTGAGATCTAAACACTCAGCAGAGATAATGAGTGGGAGGCTACAGCTAGCAGTTGAATTTCAACCTGGTTTCACTCATCAATGAACACAACCTGGTGTAACTCGGCAAAGCAGAGCCCTGCTTGTGCTGAGCTCTGTGCTGTGAGGGGATCTGTATTTTTTCATGGGGGAAATGAGAAGGAGATGGGGGGTATGTATAGTCATGGGATTAAAATTGATCTGATCACATATCTGCATATGAACTTGTCTTCTTGACTGCTTTTGTAGTCAGTGGAAAGACACAGGTATTTAAAAATAACAAAATTATCTTTTACCTGTTATCTATAATAACAGCTATTTCATAGGCAAATAAATAACTGATTTGTCTTGTGATGGATGTATAAGAAGGCTGACCTGAACAGTGTCCTAAAATATATAAATGCCCAAAGTTAGATGAAATAACTTCTCTTCTGCACTACTGTTTCTAGACAAAAGAATATGTAGAGGGAAGGTCAGGCAACTGGTAGAGTATGAGAAAATAAACCCAAGCTCATTGACATTTCTGATATCCAAAGTCATTCTTGTTAGATTTGTTTCACTCAGGCTTGAGGCATTTCGCATAAACCCCTGGAAAGGACCACTCCCTCCCTCTTTCCTCTTGTGTCTGTATCTCCTAGTGTGATGAGGGAGCTTGACTGTCCAGTGGGAAATCCATGTTCATGTCCCTCTTTGCCATTACATTTGCTATGGATTCTGCAGTGAGAATTGAAAGGCACATCTTACCTCACTGTTTGCATCACATGGGCACAGGCTTTTCCAGCCCACCATCTGCAGATAACTGTCCATGTTCTTCCCAGCTTTCCAGGTCCAGGGTAGCACATTGCTCAGGTCACTCTCACTGTCCAGTTCTCTGCTGAGCAGCTGAGCATCCCTGTCACTGTAGACTGAGGGATGTCCTTTCCTCTTCGGCAGCCTCTCTTCTGGAAAAGTCCTAACTTTTTGGAAAAAGGAAATAATAGATCAGAAATCACTGGTTATGTCAGGAGAGAGCCACCTTGATATCTGCATTTGGAGAGAGAAGGAACAAGTGTTTGATTTCCTGTTCTCCATATTCTAGGAGGTGTCTTACCCTACCTAACCCCATCCAACCAAATGCAATCCAATGCCATCCAATGGTTTATGTTTGGCCCTGGCTATAAGTACTTCAAACTTTCCTGGTAGCATCAATGAACGCACCACGATTTTCACAAGAATCTTTATCTTCAGTGTATCCTCTTTTCTTAAAAAGTTACTAGGTCAAAAAATTTCGTTGAATTCCTCAGCAATATTTTTCCTTTAGTTCTTTCTAACCAAAGCATTGAACCACCCTTAGGAACAATGTGGGCCGTAGGACTGGTGGATGAACTATGTGTTTTTCAAAGAAATCAGATGTATGCAGAGGAAACCAGGGTTAATATGAAACACTGCTCCGCACCTCACATTGGCTCAAAGAACATATTTTTCTTCTCTGCCCTCTTTCTTTCTCTCTTTCTCTCTCTTCCTTACTTTTTCTTTTAATTATTGAATGAAATGGATTAGTTTTTCCAAAGTTCCCGAAGAGGAAGCGCAGATTCTGATGTCACTGTTTATGTACAGAGATTGATTGCTGCCCATCAAATTCAAAAAAACAACATCACTAGAACATCATAAAAGGATATTTTATTCAAATTAGATGACTGGCTGCTACTTTGGCCTCATCTATGTTTTTATAACTAAGTGGAATATTTCACACTTTTCATCTTCAAAGCCCTTTATAAGTGTTTACTTGTTAGTCTTCACAGTAACCTCAAGAAATATCATTTTTTTATTGTGTCCATGAAGAAAGTGGAGACAGAGAGGACCTGATGAAAATCTCATTTTCCTTATGAGTTGCTTCCCAGCAGAACTTCTGTTGTGATACTGATGGTGGGAGATCTGGTGTGGACAAGGCCGCAGCAGCCACCAACATGCAAACATTGCAACCTACCCTGGGCCATGAATAGAAGATACATATGGTAGTTGAATTAACAGTGACCAGTCACAGAGTTACAATTATTCCTACCTATTCATGGAACTGCAGCAGTGGGAATGTTCTTTGGACTAAAATCAGTGCAGACACAGCAAAAGAGATTGCCCACAACCAAGCTTATTAGGTATTGCAACACAATTCTTCTGTAAATACTCCCATTAAGTTCAGTTGGAATTATGAACTCTTAACTCAGGATGCACTGGAAGTCATAGCTAGTTTGTGGAGAGGTGAAAATAGTAGTGCCAGTAATTCAGTTTAAATGGATTTTCCTGGTTGTTTTTCTTTTTTTTTCTTTTTTTTCCTCAAAGCAATTGCTGATCTTGAAAGCAGTTACATCCAAGCCTGTCTTCTTCCTCCTGTGAAGGAGTGTGTTGCAAGCACTCTTACATGGCAATGGGGTCTGCTCCCTACAGTGCCTTGGAGGGCTGAAAAGGCAGAGAACATGTGGCAAAAATCAGGGCTGTTGAGCAGTTTTTAAAGGACAGCGAGTAGCATTAGCTACATGAGATGCTAATTAATGATAGAAATGCAATGCTGTCATCAGAAGTAATGTGGCCCAGATTTGTACTCTCAGGTGATCCAGACTGCAGAGTTGTCTGCCTCAAGACAAGAATTTCCATATATATATATATATATATATATATAAGCCATATATAAAACCCTTTAGGGATAGATAATTAAATTAATAAGCATTCATCATCCAGATTATTTTTCAGTAGTCAACAGTTCCCAATATTTTGCCTTTACCCAGTTTAGTTAAAGAGGTGAAGTCAAGCCCATCCAAGCTCTATATAAATATTATTTCATTTCTTAATACTAGCTCATTTTAATTCGCTTAACAGCTCTTCTTGACAACTAAAAAAACATTTTAAAAGAGGTGGAACTACCTCACTAGTTGGGATTTATGCCAGGTATTAAAACCACAGAGAAAGTTGTACTGGGGCAGATTAAGTTTAATCTGCCCTCCTGAGGATTCTTGTTCCTGCCTCTGCAGTGCCTTTTCCAAATTACTGCCAAACACTGCAATATTCACAGATTCAGGGTCGTTACGTCTCTGCTGCACCAGAAGTTCCCTGGTTCAACTAAACCACTTACACACAGAACCTTAAGAAGGTCCTTTCTCCTACTCAGGATTAAAGAGTAAAGTTCTCAGGGTTTTTGTCCTTGCTTTCCTGCTCATTACCAAAACCACTGAGGAGCTCTCCTTCTGTCCTTTGCAAAACCTCACACAAGCAATATGTTCCCTGGCAGTCAGTGCCTGTATGAAATGGAGTGGCACAAAGACACAGAACTAAACTAAACTCAACTTTCTTCAAGTTGAAGCTGAAGGAAAACCCCTAAAGAAACAGAAGGCGGAAAAAAGCTTAACAGACTGAGCTCTTGCAAATACCATTCTTCCTTGTGGCATTAACTTTTTGCAGTGGATTTTGGTAAAACTGGGTCCGGGATGAGTATAAGTGGGGTATTGGACAGGATTCTGCAATCTCACCCAGTATTGGGTCAGCATTAACATCTGCACAGTTTTGGTTAGTGCTGTGCAGTTTATGTGGCTGGCAGGGCAACTGTGCCATGGTTAGAGGCACTATGATAAAGGTTTGTCACTCAGGGATGGTCTCATGAGAATAGGGCTGTACCTCTTCCAGTGTCTGCTGGGATACAGAAGCCAAATAGCTGCTTTGCTTGAGGACCACCCCCAATCTGGGAAGCTCTGCTGGACCTGGGCTGGTTCTGCAGGGAGACAGCTTGGAGAGCCTTGTGCTGAGCCAAGACACCAGAGGATGCAGGGCTTCAGGCACAACGTCACATGAAGGCACATGCTTCTCTGAGCCTGGTCCTGTGCTAAAGCTCTCATCTCTTTCCAGATGCCCAGGTATTTATGGGGTAAGCATGTGCAGAGGTGGCTCTGTTTTGGGATGGCTGGCACTGCCTCACAGAACTTGAGTTGCCTCTGTGTTCCGCGTACTCTCACTCATCTCTGCCTCCCTGTGTTATCTCGGCTTCATTGAGGATCCCTGCTCTCCTCATCCTCCACTCCAGACAACACAGGGTTAACCGAATTTGTTGGGCTGACTGAGCCTAATTCTGAATGAGTTTTCTCCTACAAAAAACAGGCTGCAGGAAAGGCTTTGGTAGAGACTGGTCCGACTATGAAAAGAGGTGTCTATCTGAAGGCTAAGAATAAAAGTTCTACCCTAAAATGAAAACCCTGAGAAGACCAAGGAACAGGCAAAATACATACACTTAATGATGCCCCAGCCTGTCTAGATGGCAGCCTGCTGGGGCAAGTGCCCTGGATTAATGGAATAACCTCTCACCCCTGGAAACTAGTTTAAATCTTGCCTTAGGGTAATAAAGGAAAATTGCATCTGATGGTGTCAAATTAGTCCCTAGTGGACTTTTCTGCACATCACAAATTCACCACAGATTTCACATAGTTTGTCATGATTGGCAGAATATGCTGGGGAGAAGTTTAAGATGAGAATAGCTCAGGTTTTTTAGGCTGGAAGTCAAGAGTCTTTTTGCAAATGGCTCTAACACTATCGGCCCTTCACTGTCAGAACAAAGCCTCAGATTCACCCCCACTCCTCAAAGCAAGGCAAACAAATTGAAGAACTGCCATCTCATGACAGAACTAAACCATTATTCTCTGGCTCTAGAGCTGAGGTGGTTTGTCAGAGACATCTAACCTATCCCAGATCGACATTAATGTCTAATTTGTAAAGATATTTGGGGTTTCCACCAGTCTATAAGAGATAAAAATAATATAATCACATGCTGGGGTTTAAAATAATCAAACCTCTTAAAAAAATGGCAGACTTGGCATAAATAAACTGCAGATTCTCTTGAAATGTGACCATTTCACATATACTACACCATGTGAAATACCAGTTGTAAGACTCCTTAAGTCTGCAGGTGTACATCTGATTCAGGCACAGGCACATATCTGCGGTTCACACTTGCTCTGTACACACAGAATTTGAGGATAAACAACTCAAAAAGCCTATCCTGTGCATTAGAATTTTGAACAAATTATCTCTAAAGAAATAAAACAACCCTTTTTAAAGGCTTCCAAGAAGATTTACAAGGGCAGGGGAACAAATAGGAAAAAAAAAAAAAAAAAAAAGAATGTAAAACAGCAGCAGGAAGATGGAGTCTGGATTCATTTTCATAGCTAATGGGATGTCAGGCCTCTCTTCTCTTGTTTCTCATACCTGAGCAAAACCACCTCTGATAAAACTGCTGAACAGCGAATTGGAGAATTCAGAAAAAATGTAAGTCCCTTCATTGAACAGTGTAATTTGAGAAAAAAAGGAACTTTTCTCTGTTTTCTATGAGAAATAGACAATGTGCTGGCCCACGTGGTGTTGGAGTAATAACACTACCTGGTGATGCAGTCTGGTGTTCCCATACACTGCCTTGAAAATATCACAGCCCCTGTTTGTGTTATTGCTGCACGTCCTTACTTCCAGTCATAGCCCTTGTCAAACGGCTGCTTTCTAAATTTATTGGCTTTGCTCATATCCTGTTGAAAATCCTTAATAATGGTGTTGAATTGGATATAAACATGTGCTTAATGCCTTTGAACATGAAACTTGAGCACTTTGCGAAGATTAGATAAAATAAGCAGCAGTAACGTGTGAGTTTTCTTTTAAACAAGAGGAAGAAACACTATGCCTGTTTTTATGAATAGTCTCACTTGACAAAACAGAATTTAGAAATTCTGAGATACCCTGTCCTGCTGGTCATTTTGGCTGAACTCCCCCAGGATGGAGATGGCAGTGCCCTGCTGAAAGCCTGAGCCCATGATGGGGATGTGCATAGGCAGGAGGATGGTTGCCAGTGAGCCTCCAAGTGGGAATGGGCTAGAAGCCATTGCTCTTGAAGTTAGGGTAATATCTGGGGGTGTCAGAGCATGAGGATTACTCCAAATCCAGCCCTTAACCTGTTGTGTGCCCCACAGGAGAGCAGTTTCATGGACACTTCTGAGAGTGTGGCTAACTCAGGGAGCTCTGTTTTGTTGCATCATTTTCGGCCCATCCTTCTTCCTCAGCCTGCCAGGATGCCCTGCTGTGGCATTTTGTGGATACCTCTCAGCACAGAGCCTGTACCTGCTACTGGTGGTGGCCACTGAATAAAGCAAAAGAATAGCATAGTGGAAAATATAAATTAGAACTTTTTTCCAGTGTACTCACATGTAATGTCATTTTCTATGTAACTAAGAAACATGAAAATGAGATAAACCTTAGAAGTTTTGTCTGAACAAAAGTATTCCAGTACCCATTTCTATCTGTTCACACCTTTAGCATCTCCCTTTGAATGATTAGTATCACAATTTTGCATAAAGCTTTCCTCTAGCCTAGTGTGTTTTATTGAAGGTCCCTACTTAGCTCTCTATTATGAGCAAGTGCTTAAATCTATTTTCTGGTGGAAGCAAGTAGCTGGATCAAGCTTTGAATGAAGTGAGCTTTTGTAGCTCTAAAGGCCATCTACAAAGCTGAGTTAAGAAGTACATTAAGACAAAATACTCAGGCACAAGTCATAGGATCACAGAATTACAGAATAGAATAACTTGGGTTGGACAGGACCTTTAAAGGTTATCTAGACTAACCCCTCTGCAATTAGCATGGACACCTAGATCTAGATCAATTTGCTCAGGGCCCCATCCCCATCCCTGGTCTTGGGGGTGTCCAGGGATGAGGCATCTACCACCTCTATGAATCACAGAATCATTTAGGTTGGAAAACACCTCTAGATCATCAAGCCCAGCCTTTGACTGAACACCACCTTGTCAACTTGACCACGGCACTAAGTGCTATGTCCAGTGGTTTCTTGAACAACTTCAGGGTAGTTTTTCACTACCTCCCTGGGCAGTACATTCCAATGTTTAACAACCATTTCTGTGGAGAAATTCTTCTTGATGTCCAACCTGAACTTCCTCTGGTAACTTCTGAGCAACCTGAGACTCCCTTTCTCCTCTGGGCAACCTGTGCAAATGCTTCACCTCTCTAATCATAAAAAATGTCATCTTCTCTAAATATACCCATTTTTTAGTTTAAAACCATTGCCCCATGTCCTGTTGCAATAGGTCCTGCTAAGAAATTTGTCTCCATCTTTCTTATAAGCTTTCAATAAATACTTATAAGTACTCAGATACTGAAAGGCTGGAGTCTTCTCTCCAGGCTCAATAATCCCAAATTCTATCAGCCTGTTTTCACAGGAGAGGTGCCCCAGGCCTCTGATCATCTTCATGACTCTCCTTTGGTTCTCTTCCAAGAGGTTAACGTCTTTCCTGTGCTGAGGGCTCCAGAGCTGGACAAAATACTCCAGGTGAGGTCTCACCAGAGCAGAGCAGAAGAGCTGAATCACCTCCCTTGACCTGTTGGCTACGCTGCTTTGGATGCAGCCCAGGCTACAGTTGCCTTTTTGCATTGCAAACTCACATTGCCAGGCCATGTCCAGCTTTTTGCTCACTGGTATTCCCAAGTTCTTCTTAGCAAGGTTGCTCTCAATTCATTCCATGACTAGCCTGTGTTCTGTTTGGGCTTACTTCAACCCAGGTGCAGCACCTGGAATTTGGTTTAGTTGACCCTCAAGGAGTTCCCAGGGGCCCAGCCTCTGGGATTCTCCAGGTCTCTCTGAATGGCATTCTGTCCTTCAGACATGTCAATCACATCACTCAACTTGATGTAGTCTCAAGCTTGGTGAGGCTGCACTCAATCCCATTGTCTATGTCATTGATGAAGATATTAAACAGTACTGGTCCCAGTATGGGTCCCTGAGGGACACCATTGGCAACTGGACATTGTAGAAAAAAAGTTGGTTTGTGCCTCAGCCTTCTCCTTGGCCATTGCTAGCAGTTTGTCAGTTTTGTCCATCTTGGGGGTATGCTTTCTTTGATCTTCCTTTTCTGGTTAACATATCCTTAGCAGCCCTTCTTGCCTTCTAGTAGACAGACAAGGTTTCCTTTGTTGCCTTGGTCTCTGTGTCCCACCCATAAGCTTTCAGTCTGCTGCTCTTCAGAGGCAGCTTTTTCACACTCTATCCATTTCTGGATGTAGAGGGCAACCCATTTTCCCCTCCTTCTTCTCCTATCCTTCCTGAACAGCCTGTAGCTATCAAAAACTGCATTCCCATCATGGGACTCATCCCACCAAGTTTCAGTTATGGCAATCAGGACATCGCTTTCTAGTTGCACAGTGGCCTTCATCTTCTCCTCTTTGTCCTAACTTGGTACTGGGAAGGTGAGAAAAGAAAAGAGAGGATTAAGAGCTGAAATATATTCAAATTGTTTTAAAAATAAACCTCTTTTCCAAAGTACTCTCTCAATTCCTGTTTTTCATAAAACTAAAATAATCCCCAGAGTGCTCTGAATCAAAGCCTCCTATATAATTTGACACTACTTAGGAGTAAAGTTAGCCTGGAATTTGACTTCAGCTCAATTTCATATTCCATATAAGCAAAAGAGCAAATGATTCTCAGCACGTGCAGGATGAATAGAGACATACTCATTCCCTGTTACACATAACCTGCCCCAACCTTTTCAAATAATACTTTCATCAAAAGAACTGATAGATGAAAAGGTCATTGGATGTGATGTACAATGGGTAGCTGAGGACAACCCAAGGTGGTGTTATGGGCAAGATCTGACAGCAGAGGAAGGATACAGATCTGCACTTTCATTAGTCATGGTTTCTGTACAAATCCATGCAGAATTTTTTTCCTTAAAAAAATACATCCCTTAACTATTTTAATCTAAACCAGCACTGTTAGCTAGTAAAAACACTGAGGTCTCATCTTTTTGCTGTCTACTCGCTAACAGCTTAAATTAGACTTAGAAAATTCTTTCTTCTGTGGATGTCTGGGGCATAAATAACACCATATGTTCAGCAGCAGTTTAAATAAAATATCATTCTTACCTTGACAATGACACTGCAATTTAGGAGCCATGGCTCCAATCACAATGTGAACACTGAAGTATTCTCTCTAATCTTTATAAAATATTATATTACTTTATGACTGCTTTTAAGCTGCATTATAAATATAGCATTATATTTGTGAGAGGAAAACCCCATCATCTTCTAGCTTTGTGCTGCTGATATATACAAATCAGAAAATTTAAATGTCATGGGGAAAAACCCACAGAGTGAAAAACTTGTTCCTAAGAACATATGGACCTCACTGGCCTCAGGAAATATTTGAAGAGTGAACACATATTTCATCAAGATTTTTGAAATCCCAGGGGTGAGAAAGGAATGAAAACATGACAGACTAATTTAAAATGGCAGGTATTGCACTTTTCCTGTTCAACACTGGAAATCAGATACCTAATATTAACAGGAGTAATTATTTTTATTACTCCTATTAAAAAGGCTAACACCTGCCATCTCATAGATTTCTGAGAGGGGTTGAATTTTCCCCTCTGCAGAGGTGACTATATTGCCCTGGCTGAGGGCAAATGCCATTATTTTATGGAGTGACGTTTATTTTATCATCCCAGTAGACAGTACCCACAGACAGTCCTGTTCTGTGCAGAGGGAGAAATAAACTCTCACTGCTGGACCAGAAGCAAAGGCAGCAGCCTCTGAACCCAGCAGGTCCAGACGTTTTGTTTGGGGAGGATGGGAAGCAGCTGCCCTGCTGCCAGTTCGTCCCGAGGATGACCTTCCCTGCTGCAGCCTGGCTGCTGGAGGTGGTGGAGGTCAGGATGCTCAACACTGCACCATGGGGATCTGCTTTCCCCTTAGCTCTTCTGTTATCCCACAGCTTGACTTTGGAAAAGTCATTCACCTCCCGTGTTTCCCTCTGCCCTTTGTGGGGGTTATTTAGATGGCAAAGGATGAACTCCTTTTCCTACTCAAAGTTTTTAAAGCCATTTGCATAAATAAAAGTGGACACAATTTAAAATTGATGACGGGCAGTAGAATTCTTCCTTTTCCTGAGTACCTTTTACTGCCTTCTTCAACCACTTGCCTTCTCATTGGGGCCATTTTACTTCCACAGTTCTGGAATGAAACTTTAAACTGCAATTGAAGTGTCATTTTCAATGCTAGATATAACCACCTTCTCACCCACTCTGGTAAAGCAGAGTTTATATACAGAGATAAGCTTTTTAACCTTCTGACTATATGCAAAAGTGATTTGGGTAGTCTGACATAAAGTCTGATTCCAGGGAATATTTGCAATTGTTGCTCTTGTCATAGTCTCTCAGCACAGGCAGGTAGTTGTGCAGGATGGTGATGTGAAATTTTCTACCAATCCTAAACCACAGGATTTTCAAAGACATTGTACATGTTTTCAGGCATGAAACATTCCCTTGAGAGCACAGAGGGTTTGGATTTACTGCTGCTGGCACAGGGTATGTGTTGTACTCTAACTAGATGAGTTTTGCCTATAAATCACATTCGAGTTACCTACTTTTGCTTTTGCAGCAGAGGAATGCCTGTCCCTTGTGATGCATGGTTGATGCTTTCTAGTAGCATGTAGCTGAAATATTACAAAGTTGGAACATTTTACAGAGATGAGTTTGCTGCCCTGGCATTCAATGCAGCTTCTGAATTTCTCAGAGGTTTTCACAAGGTTATTTTTCCTCAGGTTCAAGGGCACATGAGTCACGTTACTGTCATCTGGGGAAGAAAACTTTGGTGACAGAGTCCTCCTCAAGACTGCTCCTTCATCTGGGCTTGTTGTGTGGTCGCTGATTTCCTCAGAGAGGCAATAAACCAGCAAGACTCTCACACAAGCGATATTCTAAGTATATTCCTTCAGCTTTGAGGCCTTTACTGCTGCCAAACCCCACTAAGAGGCGTGTTAAGTGGTATAATGGCACTGAGCATCTGGGCACAGACACATATTCAGCGGTTGTGGAAACAAGAATCTGCCTTGGTAAAAATGAATGTGTGCTGTGAAAACCCTGGAGATAAGAAATATGAGCTGCTAAGATACACCAGGCTGGTACCAGTTTTCAGTGATCATATCGGTGTCTGGAGTTGTACCTAGAAGCAGATCAAATGGCCAGTCTCCTAAACTCCATGAACAAATGACATTAGTGTCTCTTGCAAGTGACTTTTCTGCCTGTATGAGTATATAGGCACATGCTGTGAAGAAAGAAGGTGAAGAAGAAGTATGAGAGAAATTAATGGACAAAAAACTTCACTGTGTGCACCAAACTCCAGGTTCAGAGACATGAGCCAAACTTCAGCCCTTCTATCGACACCTATTGCTAACCCTCCCTAATTTTCAGCCAATACATAAGTAGTAAAGGGAATTAGAAATATGGACTGATAATTACCATTCATAAATAACACAGTTCATACAGATCTGAGATTCAGTGCCAGATGTCTGGGCTGGCATTGGATGAGGTTTCTCCACGAACAGAAAGAGCATCACCACATTGGTATGGCACAGGACCCAAGCAAATGAGTCTGGGAGAAGTGGCTCAGTGCAGTGCTGCACTCTGCTGCCTATCTTTTTTCTGGTGTTGTTGCTCATGGTTCTACATGGTGCCATGAGGCACTGAGAATTTGCTCTGAGTTAATGTAAGGATGTAAGGTCTGGCTAGGTGATAGCTGTCATTTCCAGGGTAGAATTGTAGAAGAAACAGCCCTCACTGCTGACAATGCAAAATCAGTGCAGGATTTCAAACAATCTTTATTGTGGGATGCAGAGGGATTTGTTTCAACAACCAAATCTTATTAAGTTTTTGTCTTTACACACTGCTCTGTCTTATGGAATGGGGATGCTTAGAGGTTTGCAGGCAGCATCTGGCCCATAGGTTTGATCTCTCCTTCCAGAGGAATGTAGACAAATTGAACACAATATAAAAGTATTCCTCTCCTTTTTTTTAAGGAAAGACATGTCTGGACAGGAAACATGACTGGCTTTTCCCTCTTTTTTTCTAGTATGCCAAAGACATTGCACTGTGTTCCATAATCCTGCACTAGAAATACATGAAACTGGATAAGGAAGAGGAATAATCAAGAAATTGATGAATAGGAAGGTAGAGATTGCAGATAAATGAAGTGGGTGTTTCTGACTTCACCAGCCTTTATCTGTATATCATTTATCTAGACTTTCAATTAGCCAGCCCTAGGTGCAGAAACCCCAGAGCAGACCCATGCATCACTACTTTTAATCTAACAGTATTTACGATGTCAGGCTTTGTGATGTGTAAGTCACTATGCTGCTTCCAAGACCACTCAGACACTTTTCAATGTCATCCAGGCTAATAAAACTTGATAAGCTAATTCTGATTCCCTGGAGGGGCTTTGTTCTATGAAGGTCTTTGTTCTACACTTCTGGCATATTGAGGTCCAGGGGGTTTATTAATGACTTGAGCACTGCAGTAATTTGCTTGTGGTTGGCGTTCACCAGTACATCAACTCCAACTTTAAGGCTCTTCCTACCAGATCAAGAGGTACCAGAAAAACATAATACAAAACAGTGATTAAACTTTCTAGTGAATAAGCTCATTTTGGTAGTATCAATTTGCTGAGCTGATTGTGTTGGCTTATCTCCCCATCAGTTAGGTTTATGTGGCTCTGGCATTGTCCATCCTGTGGCTGCTGCCTTGAAAGGACAACATTAACAAACTTCAAATAATGTGCTCATGTGTAAGAAGGGTTGCACACATTTTATCCAGATAAAATGTTCTTATCTAGATTACCTGGGACAACAGAAACTTGGTGTTGTCATTCTGGACCCACAGATAGGCACAGGAGGAGTTTGGAAGGGGATGAAGGAGCAGGAACTGGACCCAATTCCAGGAAGACATTGTGGTCTGTGCCTCAGTGTTTCTCACTATGCTGATCCTCTGCCTCATTTTGTCAGGGTTTTTACATTATCTGGGAAAATTCCAGCCTTACCATCATCCTGTGACACCCCTTGGGAAAAGAAAAATGACACCAAAGCATAATAAAAATAGATGCTACTGTATTACATGGTAGTTCTCCCACAATTAAAACCCACTGCCCAGATTTTAGATTCCTTATGAAACAGTAACAATCCTCAACAGCAGAGAAATAGTTATGTAGGTGGGAAGAAAACTCCAGAGATACAAAGCTATTTATATCAAAGAACACTTCCCTCATGAATGAAGGATTTTTACTACCCCAGAAATACAGTCCAAAAACCTTCCAAAGCCTTTGACAGTTTTCTTTGCACATTCTGCTGTAGCATGTTTAAATTCTGTTTTATGATAGCACTGGTCAGCAGGCACATGATTTTATGAGGTGGGTAGCAGGAAGACCCAGTGCAAGATGCACTGTCTCTGTACAGATGATAGAGCACTGAGGTGATGACAGCACTGGATTTTCTTTCTGCTGGCTTAAAATTTATTTCACATATGTTTTCCTTTCTGCTTTAACCGTATGATGATTTCATTGATTTGATTGCTATCTTATGAACCCCATAACATCTTATATTATCATGAATCATCTTATATCATCTGCCTGCAATGATACAACCCTCCCATTGAGAAACAAACCGCCAGGTCAACCTGGATTCATATTGGTGATAGTGATAAGTGCTTTATTGACAAAGAGCAGAAGAGGATAAAACAGTGTGAGTAGAAAACAAGTTTTAGAGTAAAAAATGTATTTCCAAGGTACAGGCAATCATGTTTCAAAAGTGCCAGAGTTTATTTTGATAGGTAGAATTTACTGTTGTGACTTAAATCCCAATGTTTGTCAAAGTTTCACAAATCCATGGTCTATGTCTTGCTTGAAAAAAGGTAAAATCAGATTAAATTAGATTTTCATACTATACATATGATTGCAAACTAACAACCTTGTTCTGTGTTTCAGAATTTTGTATTTAATACATTGTGCAGCTTTCAATTCTTGTGTGATTTTAAACCAGATCTTTTTAGTTTCCAAAAAAGCAAGCGTATGTCTTCCGGCCAAGGCTTTGCAACACAGAACTCTTGGTCGGGTAAAATACAGTGGTATCACTACATCTTTTCAGCTGCAAGGTGAGATTTGCCTATATTCTGTAGATTTGCAGCAGTGGGTTTGAAGCAGGCTGTGGTGGTTTGCTCATCTCACTATGCTACATTTCAGAATAGTTACGTCTTTCATTTTCATGACCAATTAGTGTTAATGTCTGCAGGAAAGCTTGGATGGCTGGAGCTAGCCCCTAGGGCACTGTATCCCCACCTCAGCTGGTTAAGGTTGTGCAGTGGACTCTTATTAACCTGCTCCTCCTGAAACAAGGGCACACCAGGGAGTAATAACAAGGTGAAAGAGGTTGATATTTTGGCAGGTACCCCTGACCTATTTACTTTGGAATAGACTTGGAAATAGTACCTGACCAAATTAGGATAGGTAAGAATAAATTCTACCTTTTATTTAGCACAGGCTGTGTTTGGTGGGAAACAATGCACTCCCAGGAAAAGAGATTTTTTCTGGAAGACTCATCGTTTCCTTTGTCTGGCTAAAGTGAGCAAAGCTGACATGAAGAAGTGGCTTCATGAAACACAGTTTTTGCAGGAAAACCCCAGTTGACAGCTGTGAAGTATGCAGCTGGCTTTCAGATAGCTCAAGTCAGGCCATTGCCAAGGGGTAGGGGTGTGCCATGAGGCAGTGCCACTCTGGCAGAAGCAGGGATTCAAGGTTGCTTGAAGTTGTACAGTGTTGTGGATCTACAAATCTTGCCCCCGGGAGGGATGAACAAACAAGATAGCCAGTACAGGAACATGCTGTCAAGGAGAAATCCTTGTCAGCACTTGTCCATCAACAAAAGAGCTCTGTTCCCATCAACCCATATATTCTGCCTCTTCTTCCCGTGATACACAGTGGAGACCAGAAAGCTTCAGTTCCATCATCCTCTCACAAGCTGAAGTTTCTGATTCACATTCACTCTTTCTCATTGCTGGCAGGCAGCTCAGCTTTGTGTTTCTGAAGCTGTAAGAAAGGAGTTGATTCAGCAATAAGCATAGGCTGGGCTGATTTGGCTTTTCTAATGGCCGTCAGCCATGAGTATTACTCATGCCATACCTCCAGGATCATTTGAATCTGGTAGGAATCCAACCTGCTGCTGAAAGTAGAGCTCTCATGCTGTCCTGTGGGCATGTCTTTCACTGCCACAGACCTCCCTAGTGCTATTACTAGCACTTATGTGGGCCTGTGGTGAGCTGGATCAAAGAGGGCACACCATGGCTAACTAAACTCCCTCACCCACTCCTTTGCCCATGGAAAACTCCATTCTGATACAACCAAGTGCTGCCTCAGAAGTGCTCGGTCTGTCTCGGTGAAGAGTTTGCTTCCCATAAATGTCTCAGGACACCAAAGAAGGAAATTAAAAGGGCAGAAAGGAGCTTCTTTCTCCCCAGCAGTTGTGGCATTTGTGTTATGCTTTTTTTCAGATTATCTCCAAATGCCAAAAATGGAGTATGACAGATCCATTTCAAAATACTTGTGACTTCACAACACCTCTGTGTACAGGCCAGGAAAGTTGCACCTGCTTAGTCCACACTGCATAATGCTGTTTCATGTAGTGTTTCTATGGTTCCTGCCATTTGAGAAAACTGTACTCGAGTGTCAGGAAACCTGATTGAAAATATGTACAATAAAATTCCCAGGGTAGCCTGTGAAAAAGACAGTGTAGTTCAAGTAACATCACATGTTTAAAACTGCAAAAGACACTTTGAAACCATGTGTTGTGTAATGATCAGGGTGCTAAATCATGTGTCAAAGCTGAGGGATCTAGTTTCTCTGAAAAGTGCTGATATTTTTTGATGCTGAATAGAAGCTGTGTTTAAAAGAAATGATCAGAAAGCAGAAGTCAGTTTATGAGAGCATTAGTGCTTTAGATGTGGTTTGTCTACTTAGCAGCAAACCCAGCCTGTAGCAAACATACTTTGGACATAAGAAACAAATCATCTTATCTGTGCCCAAACCTCACATAACCATTTGCCTTGATAGTAAAAGTAACCAGTAATTAAATTCCTGCAACAGTGAAGTAGTAAAAAGTGATGTGCCAAAGAGAACTCACTGTTTAATGGTTGGTGCCCTTCTGTTGGAAATGAAGGCTTACTGCTGCTTCCTGGCCAAATCTGAAATGCATTAGTCATTTCACTGATTTGAACTTCATCCAAGACTTCCTCAGAACTGTTCTTAATGATTTGTCTGCACTGTCTTGCTCTTGGAATTACCCCAGAACGTCCCTGAAAATCTGTTGCACTTAATGTACCTGGTGTCCATAAGCCCAACCAGTATTTTGACCTGGTAGTTCACTAAGAACCTGTCTATACTATAATGAGCTGGACCAATTACTCACCATAAGAAGAAAGTTAATTCCCATTCTGAAAAACTGAAACTACTGAAACTCACCTAGAGACAGAAAGTAGAGCTGGAATGGCAATTAGCAGCATTGGGACAGAGGGAATTAAACAGGTTTCAGGTAAGACAATCCCAAGCTGGGGTTCTTTGACCCCTGCATGGATAAGAAGGAAGACCAGACTGCAGAGGCCAATGGAGAAAAGCCATCCACACAGCAATCTAGAGACCACTGTCCTCATTCTTTCTATGGGGCCATTAACAGCTCCAGATCTTTCCTAATACTGACAAATCCCTTACCCAGGTGTAAAATATTCCCTGATCTAAACTGAGATTTTCTATGTAATGCTTGATTTGAGTGTAGGACCCCCATTTTCTTTGTTTCACTTTTGGTCCCTAGCAAGTGGAACTCATGGTTTCTCTAAGTAGAGAAACTACATCATCAAATACATAAAAAAAGTTTATAGTATCCAATGGCATTAGTAATTAGTAATTAATAATTAGTAATTGTGGGATAGAAATCCCACAATTCTTGCAAGTGAAATTGCAGGATGCACTACTATAGGCATATTGATCCATATGTTTTTGGGTTTTTTTAACTTGAGATTTCAGAGGAAATTTGTGTTGAAAGCCCAATGTGCAACTTCAGTCTACTGGCTGACCCAAGATCACTTTAAGCCCCAAGTGCTTGCAGAGTGCACAGATCTCACAGCAGCCTGTAATGAATTGGGTTTCTGCAACCTCCCTTAGCATCCTGTTCCTGCCAGCCCAAATTTCAATGTCTTCTAGCACAGTGGTGCCAGGCGATATTTTTTGTAGCAGAAATTTCAAGGTGCTGTGTTGGAGAATGAGCTCCTAGCATTTTTTGGTAACACACATATTTCCTCAGTCTTCATTGTACTCTGTCACCAAAGCTTAGAAGAGGACCACAGACAGGTAGGTACTCTCCTATCAAAGGTTTACTCTGAACTAAGTTCATCCTTTCTAGAGCCAGTTCAGACTCAAAGTATGTCAGCACTATAGACTAGTAATGGATTATTACTCTATTGTCTCTTTTCTCTAAAAATATCTAGCTCAACAAACCACATGGAACTCCTGAAATTTTAATTTTTTGAGGATTTCAGGAATTTTAGAAGTCTTCCACTGTATGAAGTGGAATTCACAATATGACAGCAATGACTTACCTCTCACTACAGTCCTTTGCAATTGACAGCATTAAACTGTTATAAACCACAAAGTTTTGGCCATCTGAAGGTCAGTTTATAGGGAGATGTTTAAAAACAACCATGCATTTCTGACTTGATGGGTTTTTCCTGATTTGTGTGTCCTTATCTGTGTTGGAGCATGCCCCTCATGCAACTGCTTAAAGCCTACCCCAGAAAGCATGGCAATGCAGTCCTGGCACTCTATTCCAACATTCAGAAGGAGAAAATGTTGTAATTATTAAAACTTGCTGTATCCACTTGTAATTCTTGTGATCTCCTTAACAAACCCAAGCTGCCTTCTTCAGATGCCAGTTGCCCTACTGTACACCTGGCATCTCAAAATATGCTCTGAGGCTCTGAAATGAAAGCTGGATTAACCTCAACAGTTAGAACAGGTCTGTAGAGTCTGCGTCTTGCTATCTGCTAGGAAAAAAAAAAAAAAAAAAAAAAAAAAAAGAAGCCTGGAAAGAAATATAGAACATAACAAATTGGAAGGAAATGTTACAAAGTTGGTGGGCTGTGAGCACTTCAGCATAGGCATCTGGAAAGGAACAGGGTCTTTCCCAACTCATAATGAAAACAATTCAGGGTAGTGCCATTTTATACTGCACTGTGAGCCACAGGGTGTGTCCTTATGAGTCCTAGCACCTCATGAGAAGTGTGCACATCTGGTTGCAGTAATGAGAGAATGGCTTTTCACAGTAGCTGTTCAAATCCACACTCAGCTAACCCAGATACCAGGGAACACCTGCACTAAATTCACTAGGGGTGGCCCATCCTGATACACTCTGCAAAGACATAAGACTCTTGAGATTTACTCTCCACACTTGAAAAACCTATCACATGACCTTTGTTTAAGCAATAGGACACACACAGTCCAAATGAGTGTTTAGTATGAGGATCTGGGTTCAGGGACCAAAACAAAGTCAGTAGCCAAAAGTCAAGCTGAAGGTCAGGGGAAGGGCTAGCAACAACAGGCTTCACTTGTCAGCCAGCCCAGGAGCAACTGCAAGTTCTGGCTGCTCTTTCCAGCCAGCAAACCGGGGTTGCTTTAGCATGACCCAAAACGGTTGCTTATTCAGTCATTCCTGCCAGGCCTCACTGGCAGGGAGGTCTGGTCCAAGCCTAGGACCCAGAAACATGCTCTCAGTTTTCATTTGAGAAAATAAACAGAGATAGGGTTTCAAACTGTGGGTGTTAAACGCCCATGAAGAACTTGCACGGTACAGGTCATCCTCCCTTCTCGGCTTGAAATATTCCACATGAAAATCTGGCAGACCATATCTAAGCAACAAACACATTTGTCCCACTGTGGGATCTATTTTGAGGCAATACTTAACCAAAGGAGGGCTCAGCCTGAGGAAAACATTTTTTCCCAATCACTAGTAACTTGCAGAAGCAATTTCCAAACATGCCAAATGTTGAACAAAATCTGCTATTAAAGTGAATGTCTAAATTCATGGGCATCAACGGAAGCCAATTAAGAGCAGACAGAAAACACATTCGACAGTCTCTCCCACATAATTTCCTGTGTTGGAAACAGCACAGAAAGATTAATATCCAATAAAGTTAATATGAAAAAATACAGAAAGTGATCATCCTTTCAGCTTCTTGCATTTTGTAATTCTCTTCTTGCAAACAGTAATCCTGTCAAATGTCACGTTAGTTTTGTAATTTTATTTTTTTTTTTTTTAATGACAGGATACTTTCACAGCCATTACAAATCTCTCTTGGTATGCAAAGCATGACCATGATACAATGCAGAAAACTTTACAATTCAGAGAGCAAAATGATTACATGTAAGCCTCAAAAACCTTTTCTACTTGTGTATAGATTTGTATGAATTAATTTATTTAGAGGAGGCTTGCAGATTGCGGGCAGTATTAATATTTTCCCCTTGAGTGGAAATTGAGTGATGATATCAATTACATCACAGTGCAATGTCTTTAGGAAGCTAAATTAATTTGATTGACTTAAACTGGAATCATTCCAGATTTGTATAAATATATCTGAAAACAGAACTTAGTACCTATCTTTCCTTTAATTAAGGAAGTAGCTCAGTAAGTCTCACTGAAGCTGATGAAATATCTCTTTGTGGTGTGTGGCACAACTGACTTGTTGGGTTTCCGCAAATTAAAGATGCCACTGAGGTTCGTCATGCACTAAACCCAAAGTTTTAGTAAATGTTTCAAAACTTTTTGAGCTTTTCATGTGACATTTTGACATGCTGGCAGAATAAGCATCACGATATTTTATGTTATTACAATTTGTAGGAAATTAAAAAAAACAAATTTGTTGCAGTTCTAAATTAAATCTAGAGGCATGAATTCTACACTTATAAAGGATAAGTACACTTTTTTTTTCCACCTTTATTTTTCATAGCAAGAATGGATTAATTTAGAATAGATGATCCCAGGTTTTATAGAAAATTGTGCATGGATTTACTTGTAGCTCTGGAAATGCCCAATAGAATGGAATTGCAAATAACAAAACAAAATCCAGCTTTCTCAGAAAATATTTAGTTAGAATACCATATTTTCTCGGGACAATTACATGAGAAAAAATTTTGATGGTACATTCTTTGCTTTCTGTCCCTGCACTCATTACTTCACTGCACCTTGTCATCCTGCTCTGAAGCTCATGACTCTCTCAGGTAGCCCAGGGAAAGCTGAATCTGAGTCCATACTATAAATCAAGCTATTCTGACGTTATTCCAGTGTAGAAAAAAAAAATTAAAAAATAAAATTACTTAAACTTAACAAGGAAATAAAAGCCAAAAATTTCCACAGACTTGTAGTTGTTTTCACAGGATCACAGAATATTCCAAACTGAAAGGGATCCACAAAGAACATCAACTCTTAAGTGTGGGGATTGAATCCAAAAACGTTGTCATTATTAACATTACATTCTAACCAGCTGAGCCAATCTCAGGGTCTTTCTTCCATACATTTCTTTTCAATCTTGATTCCACCACAGCAAACTTTCCTGCACAGAGATTGGAAAAACTTTTCCATATCATAATTCATTGCAACAAAAATGTCACATTAGCTTGCAAGATGTACATTCTTTGAACCTTCTCATACATATGGAGTCCAAATACTAATACACAGAAGAGCGAAATCTAAACCTTTCGTAAATATCTCTCCGTATTTTGTCTGGGTTTTTTGGGAAGTATAGTGAGATTTTACTTCCTGGAAGCTTTTTTCCATGTCTATAGTTTGGAAGTATTCAGAAAACCACAGTCTAGCTGACAAGTACACTATACATTTCCAATGTATTCTCTCTCTTTGGCTACTAAACCCACCATAGAAAATATAATTCTTTTTAGTAGTGTGACCCTAGTTCTCTCCAACAAATATGAGTCCATTCAGCACAGGCAGGGTTTATTTTCTCATTTCAAAGGTTTTCTAGGCAATTTTCTAAGGTACTGAGGAATTCAGAGCAGTGGAAAAAATCTTAATTTTTCATTTAAGTGTCAGTACTTTTTTCAGCAACCAAATATAAACATGGGATTTTGTGATAATGCAATTCAATTTGTTAGTTTCTACTTTCTTGACTTATTTGCATAAACTGTAATTCTTTAGCTCTCCCTTCGTGCTAGAAATCAGTTTTTTATATGGTAAAAAGCTTCCTTGGGAGTTCTGCTTTCTGTTACTTCCAAATATCATTTTGGTTCTTTTCTTGCTGATTTTTCTGGTAAAAAATATTTTTCTGTCACATGCAATTTTACTGTTAGTATCTCAAAAACTTTCTCTCAGGATATTCAGTCTGTAAGCATTTGTGGGGAAGAGCTATTTGCTTCCATGAATTTTTTTCCTAGCTCTTTTAAACACACACAACTAATTTCTTATTCTTAGAATATGGGAAGAACTGATGCCAAGGAATTTCCCCAGAGAAGGGAACTTATTCTTGTTTGGCCAGACTTGCAGCACACCCAAATTGGTATAAATGTATTCAAGACAATGAATGACTTATTGATAATTTGTGTGGTGACAATCAAATGCATTTTAGTTGAATTATTTTATAACAGAGGGACGGTTGGTGAGTATGTATCATTTTTAATCATTTCATATATCTCATGTTAAATACTTAAGTAGAAGGGATCCAGGAATAAATTTAGAGGCATCAAAACCCCATAGTCTTACAGTTGTTTGTCTTGGGAAATATAGGTGAAGGACCATAGAAGATTCTTTTCTGTTTCTTCTGCCTCAAATCAAAAGATTTATGCTTTACTTTATGGTTGGTAGAGTTAAAAATTGTCTAAAGGTATTTTAGAAAGCCTCTATGTCTGAAAAAATTCAGACAATAATGACAATTTATATGAAGTGGTAAACTAAAGGGAAACTACTCCCAACACCTTGATAGAAAGATTATTAATGATATTCATATAATCTGATGTTCATATTTCTGTGTACAAGTTTTTAATCAAACCTGGGTTTTTTTCTTATTATTTCACACATAAAATGGCAAAAATGGCACACTAAATTGACATTTGCAGGACAAAACTAGGATTTTCTGAAGTTAGCTTTGCTCTTTTCAGATTTGTTCTCCAGTTCTGTCAATAAAGAAAGAAACCTCAACAGACTTGAGCCCAACTTTACAATCTGTCTGTTGTGGGCTGTGCCAGCACTCTGACTTTTATGCTTCTCTTAAGGAGCACAGATTCACTAGAAGCAATCATAACCACATGGGAACATTCAAGGCAAGCAAAGAAGAGAACAAATTAAAAATGAAAGAACATGGAAAAGTGTCTTACACAAAATCAATGGCAAAAGCAACCAGTGTTTTGTAGGAATGAAACTGTGCAGATATCAGCCACATCAGATAGTGATGAAAGGACAGCAAGTGACATTGCCATACAGATGATGTGGAAAGGAGTCCAGCCAAACGATGTTTTCTGGATGAAGCCAGCAGCAAACACAATCATGCTGTGCTGTGCTGTGCTGTGCTGTGCTGTGCTGTGCCAAACTGTCACCCTTGTTGCACATTAATTTTTTTGTTCTCTTTAATTGCAAACTAGGATGACTCAGCACACCCAAACTTTTTGATCTGCTTTAGGCATTTGGTACTTCTTGGAAATAGAGTTTGACTATATGCTCAAGACCAAAACCAACCAACCAACCAAATAAACAACAAATAATTGTAGGAACACAAGAGAAGTCATATCATCTTTTCTTTTTTTCAGGTAGGGAAAGAAATGAGACCCAGAAGGACACCTGTGCCACAATGGTGCTGAGAAGGGAGTTCAGCATGGAGATGGAACATTTAAAGTAGTCTGATACTTTCCACATTTCATAGGATTTGCAATGGACACATCTGTGAGGAACAAACTGGCTTCTCCCAATTCCCTGCAGATCTCCCTTATTCCCTTTGTAGCTGTAGACCAGTGGAGCAGACCAGTGGAGCCTGAGAGCTTCTCTTCAGGCTGTCATCTGTGATAGCAGGGAATACCAACATAAAAACCCTGACAGGCAGCATACAGACCAAATAGACTTGGAGACCCAGTCTCTGATTTCATTAAAGTTTACTTAGTCATCTGTTAGATAACAAGTTTTTAAGTCTCAGGCTGATCAGTGGAAATATCTATTGTTAAAGACAATGAGAAGCAGAAAAGAAGACTTAACAGAAATACTTTTTGTACAGATTCCTTTTGAAATGGAAACATGCTTGCAGTACTAGGAAGACAACAACAGCTTTTATGACAGCTGGAAATTCCTCAAATAGCACTTAGGACTTTTAAAATTAATAAAAATTTCTCCTTAGACACTACACATAAAAGCTTAGCTCCTGGACTTCAGTGGGAGTTTCATCATCGATTTTAATGAAGTTTGTATTTTAACGCACAAATATGAAGTCATAGAAATCAGAGATGGAAAGAACTGCTATTCCTTCCTTCTTTCCTTCTTTCCTTCCTTCCGCACTTTCTGCACCTTCCATGCCTTCCACACCTTCCGCACCTTCCTCCCTCTGCCAGCAGCAATATCCTCTTATGGTCCTGGATGGATGGGAAAGAGCTTCTGTCCCTCCCCTCCACCTCTAGGATGCTTTCCAGTTTGGCCACTATGACTTTAATCTGTCCTGTGCCTGTTCAGCATCATACCCTACAATGGACCTTCTCCATCTTTTTTAGTTTTATGCAACTAATTTTTCTCATGGTCAAAAGTAAACTGTGTTAAAGGATTCCCCAACTTTAACATTCAGGATGCATAAGGAAAAGGAAAACATGTCATCCAGCTGGGAGGAGGATGATGCCTATTCATAGAATATTATTTGAAAGTTTAGCAGATTTGGTCTATATAATTTAAACTGATATCTACAGTCAGTCAGGTTTCCTAAAAGGGGTGGATAAGTTGGAGAGGAAGTGGGCATGAAAATCAGGATATTTTTATTCATATCTTGGCAACTTTGTGAAGCAATACAGGAGATCTTGTGAAGACAGTTGAGCAGGTGCTCTAGTAAGCTTAAAGAAAGTGGAGCAAAGTGCCACATATACAAAGATATTAAAATAGCAGATAACCTGCAAAGATTTTCAGAAGTGTCATGGGCCCTCACATCTTTTGATCATGAGCAGGTCTGTCAATCTGTGAGTGCATTGTGACTGTCTGCTGTGTAGTGCCTCTGAAGATCAGGTTAGAAGACACTGAAGAAAATGCCTGTAAATAATGAACTTCTTTCCCCTTATGCCTGTTGAGACTGCACTGGTAGGAAGCTATAGGAAACTTTTTTCTGTACACTTATTCTGTTTGTTCTAATTTCTACTTCATTATTTCTAGTCACATGTCTCGGTATGTCTTCTCAACCTCTGTTGATATATTACAAAACCTTCCTAAGGTGGTGAGGCATAAGACAGATGGAAGATGGATGGTGAAAAGGGTGTCCTCAGAGGTGGGTGCAGGCACAAGAGGTGGCAGCATCTCCTACAGGGCCCCATGGCTACATTGTAATGCAGGTGGGATGCTGGTACCCTCTGGTGTCATTCCTCCCACCTTCAGAGACTGGCTCATCCCAGCAGTCTACAAGCAAGCTCAGTTTTACTTCCAGTCAGCTGATGTAGGCAAAGCTGAGAAACTGCAGCACATCAGAAAAATGAATTTTTCTTTCTTGCTTGCTATTTATGATGCTGAAGAACATGAAGGAGGGCTTGTGTAATAGCAGAACCAAGATGCATTAATGTATTACCAGTTCTACTCTGTCCTCCTATCATGCCTCTCTTGCTTCCAGTTTTTAAACCTGGTTGTTTTTCACTAGCTCTATGGGTTAGCATGAAATGTGTGGTATCCACAAGATGGATGTCTACATGAGGAATAAATCCCTAGCTTCTCTTTACTGACAACACATTAAATAAAAACCCCCAAAACCAACCAAAAAAAAAAAAAAAAAAAAAAAAAAAA
>CM031859.1:51243785-51295639 GCA_018697195.1 Certhia americana | reverse complement strand
TTTTGGGTGTGGTTAACAGATCTAATTCAAAATTCTACTTCAGGAAGATATGATAAGCACCTTGCAGACGCTTCTTCCTCTAACTGGAAGAAGAATTAGATAACCAGCTCAGATGTACATCTACACTGCTGACACACACATGAAGCAAAAGGAAGCCCAACTAGGTGCCTATTAAGACATATATATACCCAGAAGACATTTTCGTTTGGAGGTGCTGAAAACATGACTTGAGCTAAAAGCTAGAAATTGATGTATCTGTTCTAGACATTCAAATGTGAAAATTACATCTTTCAGGATTGCAGTGAAGAAATGCATTAAGCTTTTTACTCTATTTTAGGTTTCCTAAGACAAAATCCTATGGTTTTATCCCTGTGGGCTACACCCTATATCTACAGATCAAGACCTAAGGATCTGGTGATCTGGAAATCTGTAAAATTTTAGATAAGGTCTAGAAGATGCAAACCATATGTTTGCTTCACCCATCAAATCCTGGGATTAAACTCATCTGTAAATCTGTGTTTTATCCGCTGCCATATGAGAGGGGTATATTGTACAAAATATAGAAGAAAATGCAGGTCTAAGTAGAGAAGAAAAGTGCCTGGTAAAAGTACTTTGCCTTGGAGAAGGAATGCAACCATAAATATATCACTTGCTCTCTACAGTGGATGTGTGCATTTTGCATACACTTATCTAAGGGCCTGAATTACAGCCTTGTGTCAATAATTTCCCAGTTTTCCTCTCTTAGGGACAGTTGTGTTCTATGGAGCTTTACGGTTTAATGTGTACTTGTTGGAGAGGCAGACCACATTGTCCAAAGCTTCCTGCATGTGAAAAAATGGCATAGCACTTAATGTAAAATACTACTTGTCAAGAACTGCTTAGCAAATCACACATGATCTTTCCCTTTGCCAATTAAAAACTTACCTTTAAGAAATGTGGCAATAAGCAGAGGCACATGGGCTGTTTGGCAGTCTGCCTGAAAATCCCTGCAGCCAATGAATAATGATTACACTACAGAGCATCTGCTATCCAGAAATAGATTGTACTGTCTCCTGAACCTGCTATTGTGTCTTTGGACACAACATGGTAGAGGGGAATGTATTTTTCCTTCTGGTCACAGTGAGGAGCCAGATTTTCATTGAAATTAAGGATGTGATTAAACAAAGTCCAATAATACATATCATTAGCAAAATATTAACATATATAAACTATTTTGTTTCAGATTTTTCTATATGAAAGACAAGTATTTTGATAAAAAAATAGAACAGAAAACTATTTTCCAGAGGTCTTCTATAAAAAATTCAACATTGATTGAGATTCATCGCTGACATCCCAAAACAAAAGTTTCAGGCAAGATAATGAACAGAGAGAGCTATCAGGACAGGTCAAGCCATTGCAAGCACTATTTCTCCACCACAATAGGAAAAGTATTTTCATCAGGGACTTAGCTGATAAATCTAAAGGTAAGCCTACCTCTCTTTACAGGCAGAAACATCCAGAGAAAATGCTGAAGGATCATGAGGAATAAGAATGCCTTCAGAAGTTGGGTGGAAAGACCAAGCCATAAGGAGTTGGAACAATTATGAATTGGAGAGAATGAAGAAAATAACTGATTTTCTGGTTTTTGTTCATTTACCTGTTTTGAAGCCAGGATGCATCTCTGATGGAAATGAAAAGGCACTCACCCACTCACCACCTTGAAATTGGTACTTTTTCACCAAACCAGATTTACTTGTAATATCTAACATTTACAGTGCATGGACACTGGCACGTCTTTTTCTCATCTATGTTTCACAGTTACTTGACTCTCAGGCACAGATATTTTCTTTGTCTTGTGAGCAAGGGAAATAAAAAGGATTTGCAATTATCAGAACTTCAAAAAGAATATGGTATTGTCAACCAAACTAAAATTTAGGAATTTTACCATTGGACAGCTAATTTCAATCTTTGCTTGGGTTTTGGCAACCAAGTAGAATTTAAGACGCAAAAGACTACACATTAGGAACTTGTCAGTAGGGGAGCAGCATTAATAGAAAAGCCAGCTCAAGTCTCCCACATGCTAAGAGGCTCAATAAAAACTTGTGGATATAGAACATAAACCTGAACACTCATAACACTCATAAAAATAAATGGCTAAACTTGGAAAAAGTTTCAGAAATTTTGGAATTCGTGGATTCAGCTTTACTCAGAAATCCTAAGGAGAGAGAAAAAAAAAAGTGTATTCTGAGTAAGGCTTCATTTTTGTTTGCTTCCCAATGTTTTAGGAAGTGTGTTAATTTTAGTCAGGTTATCACAACCTGAAAAGATGTACAAAGGTGAAAAGGATCTCTGTTGTGTTGTGATAATGATTAAGATGTAAATCGGCAATCGGTTATGCATTAGCTGCATCTTTTTCACTGACAACATGAAGGTCAGAATATGTAAAATTATGCATAGCTGTAGACATTGGCTGGATCAAAGTCACAAAGTAAGGAGACAGCTCTAGAATAATGGATACAAACTTCACTTGGATAGTTTATACCATACTAACTTCTTTGTGATTGTTATAAATTCACCTGATCTTTCAGGGTTGGAAATGTAGCCCTCAAAAAATTTTTGAGATATTGTAAGTCAATAAAGAAGGTTACATATTTCTTCATTTGTTACAAACATTGAAGAAGAAGAAATGATAATCTAAGCTTTAACAGATGAAATTTATCCTCTGACATACAAGCTAAGGCTAAAGTAAAAAAGCATGTAAAATGGAAGAACTGTTTATAGCTTTCTGATTCTTTTCCTTATGAGGAAAGTTACTCATTGCAATTGTTTTCTCTTAGCATCATTCTCTTATTATATATCAACCTTGGTTCAGGCATTTTGATACTATTGTCCCACATCAAGCTAAACATTACTTGGCAACAGGCAAGGACAAACAGATAGGCTTACAATTTGTTTTTATAATTAGCTACTGTGTCAGTGTGAAAGCTAGGATACATGTCCAAGGTATATGATCATGAAGTGCCATGCAAGACTACCTGCTAGGCTCATTCTCAGCATTAATCATGAACAAATGGGTATGTAGCAGTGTGTAATCTTTTGCTCAGCACAGGTAATATCAGTGAATAAAAGGTCTTATAACTGAAGCTCCTTCTAGACATTTAAGGGGAGATGGACTAGGGCAGGACTCCAAAGAAAGTTAGAATCATCCCACCTATTTCAGATTGTTCGCAATGCTGCTTAAGTTATGGGCAGAGAATTTCTAAATTTCTTTTCCTGTCAGTGGAGAGAAAAAAGTTCATTGCCATCGGCAGATGTCTAAAGTTAGGGGGGATGAGTGAAAGCACAACTGTTTCCAGGCATAGGCAAAGTAGCATGTATTGCCTTCATGTCTTTCCACATATATTTCCATAGAAGGGTAGCTCACATAAGGTGTAATTGAGCTTGTGCTGCTACAGTTCAGATCCTCCCCTCCCCCCCCCACAATGAATAGATGCTACCCATGATACAAAATATTCAAAATTTATGGGTTACGTGCTGACCATCTCCTTAAAGCACTTCCTTGTGTAGACTGAAAATTATACTAGAGTGGTCTTCATGCATGGTAAAAGGAATTGTCTGGGCAAAGAGGAGACATGACAGTGCTGGGAAAAGATATGATGGGAGCAAATAAGTTGGTCATTGGTATAGTGCTACTCTGGGAAACACCACTCACAGTTCTGGTACAAGAGGAACTTTAGGACATTCTTAGGTCTCCAACAGACCACCCAGGAAATTCACCACTAAATAATACATCTGCTTAAGCTGTGTGAAACTACACTGCAGTTTTTAAATATGTTTCTCTTTGATAAATGCATTCTGCTTGATAGGGGAATGTGCTGTGGTGGTCTATTTGACTCTGTTGATTTCTTATGCCTTGCAAGAGGTAAGGAAGCAATGAAAACACATTTAGACATATATTTATAGATGAGTTTGTACATATATATTATGCAAGTGTTGTATTCTGGATTTGATGATTTCTGTGGGTGGAATTTCTGTTCTCATCTGACAGAGGTTTTGTACTGTATTAAACTGTGTGACTGATACAACAGGACACATCAGAAAACCAGAACCACATTGTTCAACTTCACTTCTAGAAAAATTAGAGATTAGTTTTGTATTTTGTATTTTGAATCACTTGTGACCAAGTGATTATGTATATGTTTTACTCTGAACACATTCTTCAAAATGTTTAAATACCTTTCTTTGTCGGGGTTTTGTTATATATTTATACTTTTTTGCTTTACCATGAATGCATCCAGTCAATATTTTCTTGATGGCAGAACTCTCTGTGTAATGTGTGCATTTGTTTTCTTGAAAATGCAACGAATTTGAGACACTTTCAGTAAAACAAAGAAGTGTTCTGCAGATTGTCTTAATTCTTGACAGCTCTGCCCCAAGGATAGGACCACTGGGCTCCCAACCTTGGGCAATTGTTTTTGTCCGAGAACAGTGAACCATCAGAAACTCCTGTTAGTGCTCAGGAAATGTGTTGATTTCTATAAAAAAGATGCAGGATAGAGAAAGACATGATTTGGGCTTAACCATTATTTGGTCCAGTATTGATCACACACTAAAGGAAATCTTGTGCAATTCCCCTCATCTTGTTTTCCTACAAAGCAGTAAAACTCTTTCTTTATTGACTCTATCTACGGATATTTTTAATAACTCTAGACTAATGGCTTAAAGTTTTGCATCATTCACTCCGTCATTTTGATTCACAGCATGATGGAGATAAGAGGTAAGGTGTTTAAATACTTCAGTGATAACAGGAGGGTTGCAGAGAATGCATTCCACTGGGCTCAACAGAAAGCAGAACATTTTCCTTAGAAAATGCTTAGAAAAAGACTACACATGCTGTGCTATTGTATGTTAAAACAGATAGGGATGTGTTGAAAGCTGATCCAGGTTACTTGGCTTTTTCTCTAACAAAAAGCATCTCCCTATCTTTTATTTCTCTGACCTAAAGCAGCCATAACTTGTAAGCATGGACTTATCACAGAGTTGAGAAGAGACAGTCTGAGTTCTCTGAGCCATCAATCTGGGCAATATGTGCCCCATCAAGCAGCTGTGGCCAGACAGTTGTGCAGCCTCTCCATTCAGATCAGAGCTTCAGCTACCTCTGTCTTAAAAGCATTTCCCCTCCAGGACCCTCACCCCAGCTGTCTCTGTGGGTAAGATTTGAACAGTAAAATGAAGACAACTTCCAGCTAGTTTCTATATACCCTTGTCCCTCCTTGCAGAAGAGATTTGGACAATTTAAAGAAGTGTCATTAAAAAATAAGTCATAATAAACATTTTTTTTTCTTCCTAAACGGCTGTAAAGAGAAGCAAAAATGGGTAGCTCAGGGACTGATACATGCTGTGTCAAATGATTAGTTTTCTGACTTTAAGAAACTTGGAAGAATTATGGCTGTGCATACTGGCCTGAAAATCAAGATTACTGTTAGCGTGATGTGAATTGGTTGAATTTTTAATATTGAAAATTTGGCCTCAAAAATGTGGGGGCCAGTTGCTCTAAAGAAGTACACCTCTTCTGCAGTAAGCATTGTCCCTATTCTGAGAGTATAGAATCATCACAGGCAGGCATCATCATGGTTATGCTTAATGTGTGTTGGAGGGGAAAATGACAAAATTCCTACTTATGCCTAAAAGAACCAAAGATATGGGCAGACATACTTTTATTCAGCTATCTAGAATAGTTTATCAGTTTGCTGCCCTGTCAATTTGTTAAAATAAGCCCACCAGACCTTATTGCCACAACCCTCACTGGAATGGCATGAGTATTATACCAAAATACAATTCAAAATACATTTTGAAAGCAGACTTTATAATGCCTGGTATAAATTTATTCTCTTGTATTCTTTTTTATTTCATTAACTTCTCCATATTCATGACAAATGGGATAAGTCAATAAAAAATGGCAAAATAAATGGGGCTTTTACATAATAAGATGCTGCCTTGTACCTCCATTTGAATAGAACTGGTCTATCATGCCAGCTTTGGGCTATTCCAAAATGTCTAGACTTTCTTATTAAAGAAATTCCATTTTATGGCTTTTGCCAAGATTAATAAAAACATCAAAACTTGCATAAAATGACAAGTGGATGCAGTAGAGGGGAAAAGCTAAAATCATACTCTTTACCCAAACCCCAACAATTTACATCAGGGCTGAGCAAAATAATTTAAATTCTTAAGAACAGATGTAGCTTCAAATTCACAGGCACAGATCAATGTTTCAAAGACTAAAGAAGTTCGTCATTTAAAGATGATGATGATGGAATTCAGGAGCCAAGCAACTACAAGCAGAAGAGATGCTATATTAGGATTTGGTGAAGCTATATGCCTGGATTCATAGATGTCAACTCCTATGTAAGCATTAAATTTTCTTAAAAAAGTTACAGGCTGTATAGGACAGAGTCATTTTCTGTGGTCATAGGCAAACAACACAACTAGTTTGCTGGCATTTCAGATTTTCTGCATCTTGTTTTAAATTCTGTAGATTCACTGTACTATATAAAAATGTGATAGTTTGCATATAGGGAGTTGTGGTTTTGTTCAGATCTGTGGGTTTTGCATCCTGGAAGTCTTGTTTTGAGACTAAATCTGGTCATTCCAAATTGATTACACAAAGGCTATAGAGTAGGTTATAATTTCCATGGTGTGTGTAATATGTGGTGTAGCTGATTGGGCACTCAGAAATTGTGGTAGACCCTCCAGCTTGCTAACTTCCTAACTCAGCAGATCACAAGCTTTTATATACATATATGTCCCGTAACAAGGATGGCGATGTTATTACTGTAGGTCTAATTAAATATCCTTTAGTGTTGCTTTCACTCAAAAATCTTGGAGATGCATTTCATCTGGATTTGGTTCTTTTCCAGATTTGTTAAAAAGGAAATAATTATTCAGTATCTCCACCACAATTTAAAAAATAACACTAAATACTTGCAGGACATTGCAGACTGAACAGAATTAAAATAAAACCTCATCAGGAAAAGGAAACTTACACCAAGTTACAAAAAACAAAACCAAAACCCTGCATGAGTAATTGGATCCCAAAATGTAATGAAGTGTTGGCTGAATGTTGTGCTACATACTAAATACTCCCTTTAACAAGATGATATGTGGAAACATAAATCAGAGTTTCAGCTCAGAAATGATAGTGTAAGAACAAGAATCTGTATTTGAAATAGGCTTCCCATTCATATTCATTTTTAAGTGAAACATATTTTTGAAGAGATCTATTTTTTGTGAGCAACTACAATCAGAATGAAATAAAAGCCTCAAATAATATCTACCGAGGGCTTAAGGGAACTGGCACATCACATTAGTAGAACACTATTTTTCCTCCTATGACAGTATTGGCTCTTTGTAGAAATTAAGAGGAGAAAGAGGAGACAGAAAATGTTATTTATACTCTGGTAATAAATTTGAGTTGGACAATTTTTGATTGAAATGCAGTCTTTCACAAAAATAAAATAAAATAATAGATGAGTTTGTTTGTAATCACTGGATCTATTGATAATAAGAACCCAGTTTGTCATAGCTCTGGAAAGAGTCAAAGATGGGATGCTGCATGAATACACTGGAAAGAGATTTCCCTCTTTTCCTCTTTTCAGTTCTGGAGTTTCCCATGCTGTCTAGGACAAGGACGGATTAAGCAGAAAGTGAAGCTGGACAGGATTGCTGCAGCCCAGGCCTCCCAAGGTGTCAGCAGAAAAAAACACCAAGAGCTTAGCACACCACAAATGTTACTTAACTAACTCTGACACAAGAGTGGAATGCTGAAAGAAAAACAAAGTTTAAAGTCTTAGCTCTGTAAGTGAGCAGCAGTTCCAGGAGTGAAGGAGAGGAGCACTGTCCTGTGCATTCTGCTCAGGAATCACTTCCACATCTATATTCCAGTGTACAAAGTAACACAACCAGACTCCAACTGTCCTCTCTGTAAATTGGAACTTCAGTGTCTTATGTCAGTGCCTGGAGATAGAAACAGACACAAACTTAGGGAGATATACCTACTTTAGGTTAAGGTTTACTTTACAAGGTCCTAAAATTCACTGAGGTCTGAAACTTCACTTTATTAACAGGCTGTTATTTAAAGATTGAACTACATTTGTTAAAACTGAGACAAACACCAAGTCAGAAGAATTTGAGTTTCTCCTCATTGTCTATCCTCACCACAAGTTAGTGATAATCAATTCTTTGATTCTGTATAGTTGCAATCATGCCAGGAAGAGGAGTCTTGCCATGCCCTTAGCTTAAGTGTGGCTCATTAAAATATTTCCATTGAAGTGATTAGATCTCCTCTGAATTTTACTGGTTGGCTATGTGGCAGCAATGCTTCTTTTCAACAAAGAATAAAAGCAAGTGAACTTCTTCCTGCACACTGAAGGTCTTATTTCATTATCAGAAATTGCCCTTGTTTAGATAATTTTGAATTTAAACTTGCTATGATCAGGAGAGATCAGATGTATGGGCATTGTCAGACATCCAGGGCTCAATTCTCCCAAACATATGGGAGCAATCTCCCCTTTCCCCTGCCCTTATAAAGATATTCATGCTGTGGTCCAGAAATGTCTGATTCTCTTGAAGATCCTATCCTTATCTGCCAGTCCTCTGTAGCAGATATCTTCTCTCTGACATGTTAAGGTCTCTGGAGTGTCACTCAGTATCTGTGTATGAGCAACTGAATCAAACACATTAAGACTTTTATCACAGGACTTTCAAAAGTGTTTTGTCACTCATCTCCCACTAAAAGGCACTGGAGATTGAATTGGATCATTATCATCATTAGCAAGCTAAATAACTGGTCTTAATACTCTAACCTGTCACCATACAGCAATTGAAAATCATGCATAATGGCTGGCATGCATCCACTAGATAGTTTGCCAGACACCAGAAAAGGTGTAGAAGAGTATCTACAGACAGGATAAACAACTGCATCTGAAAACCGGCACACAGCTGACTATGTTTAGAAGACAGTTAAATTGCCATATAAAAACAGTATAAATATCCATTAGCAATATCAGCCTGTTCTAGCAGATATAAAGGATTATCTATAAACTTGACTGCATTTCAATTAACAGAATTGAAAGTTTTAAACATATTTTTAATATATTCTCACTGGCTGCTAAGGCTATAACTCTGCAGTTTCTTCTTCACCATTTCATTGATGCAAGTTTCCCTTGTGTAGGATGGGGTGATGCCTGGAAGGTATAGGCATCTTTTGAAGAGGTTGAATGAAGAAACTCTATCCCTGAGTACTGTCCCTGATTTCTGCCATCCTGACCTGCCTGCCTTGGCCCCAAAGCTGTCAAAAAATCTGGGAGCACAAGTCAGGCTTCAATCCCCTTAGAAACGTGTAAGTAGAGCTGTAGAAACAAGGGTACAAATCACAAAACCACAGTAGAATCCCCTCTCTTTTGTTCTTGCAAGATAATTTTACCCTGGAAAAATGGAGCCATTTACACCACAGGAGAAATATAAAGCAAGCAAAGTCCACCAACTGAACAGATAGATCCTTGCATGAGTGAGAGACGTGCCTTGTTTCTTCACCTTGTCCCTTTAACTCAGACTTCACCCCACATTGTGTCTGACAGGTTGTGCACTGCACAGCAAAGGCCAGCCTGTGCAGCAATACTTCCTGCCATCACTGCTGCTAAATCAGTTTCCCTCAGATGAGGATGACTGGATAGAAGAAGGAAGCTCTGTGAGTTTTGTCTCTAATAGGCAGAGCCCTTTCCCTCTCCAATGAGACCATTTTCCCAGCTGGCATAAAGTCACTGACTTCTCTGGAACTCACCCAATGTAACGCAGATGAAGAGCTGAGCCAAAACAGAGTCACAAACATCCAGATGGATAAATACTTTAACACGTTTATACCTAAGAGAGAGAAACCGAGGAGAGAGAGGATTAGCTGTGCTCGAGGCGTTGAATGCATGGATAAGCGAGAGTCACTATCAGGCATCCATCCATACCTTTCACCCTGTGAATAGTGTGTCCCTCACCTCTGGGTTTTCTTCTCTCTTTTCTCCTCCCCCCAACACAACATGTTTGGAATTTGCAAGTTTTGAAGTAATTTCCTCCTTTGGCCTCACCTGGGATCTTTGCTGTCCCAGAACCTCCTCCTGACCTCAGTGTTGTGTTTTCATTTAAAGTCGGGGATGTCTATAAATGTCAGCAGTACAGGGCAATTAGAACTTTGAAAAGGGCTGTAACATAAACCAGCATTATAGTGAAATGGATACCGCCTTAAGCTGCCTGAAATTCACTTGCTGTTGGAAAGACAATATCCTGCCATTCTCCCATGGTGGCCTTCAATTGAACACATTTGGCTGAGGGTTGACCCATTATTAGGATAAGTCTCTGCATGGCTTGAAACAATGAAGAAACACAGGGAGAGAGAAGCCAGCAAATTGGGCTGGTAGTTAGCCAGCACTAAGCAGAAATGTGACACTGGATTAGGCCTTAATAGCTGTCTGTGGTGCTATCTGTGAAATCCAATGCTATCCTTGTTTCCCTGCATTGCAGGCAGAAGCATGTGCTTAGATGTTGAACGAAATCCCCTGCCCCCACCCCCCCCCTTTTTTTTTTTTTACTAATAGCCTCTAAAACATACCTTTTGGAACTCTAAAAATAAACATTCATGGCAATAGCAGTTTCATTCCTTAGTACGGTGCCTTTTTCTCATATGTCATCTCGCTGTGTTAATTTATGATGTTTCTGGGTACCTCTTGTCCTTGTCCCTCCAGTGCACATGTGCTGCTTTCCCTAGCTGCTCCAAGTTGCTATATATAAACTCTAATTCTGTCCTAAGATCAGCTCCATTAAAGCCCTTTGAACACTCTCGAAACTCAACATGCTCTCTCACCATGAAAGGGAAGGAGAAAGATTTTCTGCTCAAAATATGTTCTGAATTCATGAAAACTATGCTTTCTTTCTTTCGTGATGCAAACTAATGTAAAAGCAATATGGTAACACTCCCTGAGCAACTGGGAGTATGTGTTCAAGTCAAGCAGAACAAAAAGAAAAAGACAAAAGCTCCAAAGAGAGCTTTTCAATGGATTTCTATGCAAATACTTGTATTTCTGCAGAGAGATTTCATGGATTTTGTCTCTCTGCTCCTAAGGCAACATTTCACGTTATTGCACTTTGTTATATACAAAAAGTCCATACAGGCAGAATTTTGCCAATTTTCTGACAGGGAATTTTGAAAAGACACTTCTCTGAATTACAAATGTTTGGATTCATACACTGCATTCTTTCCTCCTTAAACCTAGTATGGAAACACAGAGCCATGAAACATGCCTGTGAATATAATCATGCTTGACTGCAACTCCTTGGAATTCAGTCAGTTCACCGATCCTGCTCACTGCCTAATAGATAGGAATGTTCTTTTAGGTACCTTGACTTTTCTCTAAGGTCCCACCCTGTACATATACCTATACACACTTAGTCACAATCAGATTGAGGTGTTCTGATGCAAAACCTTGAAGAGATTCCCAGCAGACTTTGGGTCAGGTTGTGAAGGTTTTTGAAAGGAGTCTTTGGGAATGTGGATTTCAGCAGAGCCACCACACCCAATAGGGGCTGTCTTGTGCTGGTTGCTGAACACTGTGCTGTGCTCATGTGTCATGAGCGTTCCCTGGCCTCATGCTGTGAGGATGTGCATACTGAAAAAAGCAGGTACATAGATTAGTTGTAAAGGCTGGTTTCAGAGCATGTGTCTAAACTTCCTAGTCAGTATGAAGCCATTTTAACATCTGTAATAAAACTAGTCCTCTACATGAGGTACACAAACAGGTCATGGCCTGTGAAATTGTCAGAGGTGTCAAGGGAAAATCGAAGTATGAGGTTGATGCTGGAAAGAATGTGTAATTTACTACAGAATGGTCAGTGCAAGTTCTTTTTCCAAGCAGAGCTAACTCCCTAGAAGCAAATCTTTGTGGCTCCATAGGGTATAATATGGCTGTTCCAGCACTTTTCTAGTCACCCTGAGATGCTTTGCAAACAGCATAGTGTGCAAGCTTTATCTCTGACCTCAGCAGTCCTGTGATGAAACTTAAAGCACGCATGGTCTCAAGTAAATATGTTGCCTACACAGGAAGCATGCCTGCACAGCAAGCAGTATAGTGCTGTGTACCTCATCTCCATAAGGGGGTCAAATCCACCTTTGGGAAACAGGCAGGAATGTAAAAAAACTATTAAATTTGTCTAAAAATCTATATTGTCAAGAGAGAGAGGTATATGACATCTGGAACAGGAAGAGCTTAAAACAGGGGAAAGGATACCTTTTATACATATATATAATTTTTCCTGATATAAAGCAAAAGTAAGCCTTTAGACATTTTTTTATGTACTCTTGAAAGTTGTATAACCTGCTCACTCCAATCTCTACCCTGCAATACCTGAGTTATACCCCACTATGGAAGATATAACTCTTGCATTACATCTTCCACGAACAATTTTTAGTGATGAGGGAACACAGGAACCATGCTATTATTGACTGTAAACTCTTTTTCAGCTGTTGGTGCACAGCCATCCAAAAGTCCAATCTATGACTCTGAAGACCCACATCTCCCAACTATACAGACATTTATGGTTCACAGGTTCTTTGTCAATGAGTTTCAGAGACTGGACACTGAAAGCTGAATGATCCTCATGCTGTGAGTCATGCTCTGCAGAAAACATAACATTGCCAGAACCCTACTCTGGTGCTAGTTCTAGATGCAAATCTTTTCTGAACACACTCAGCAAGATACCTTGAGAGAAGGATACTTCCTATGTGCAATAAAAGTAAAAGCATAGAAGAATAACTTCTTTTTATTTGGGCTCAGGAGAACCTGGTTCCAGCTGTGCATCAAAACATGGGCCCACAGAGCCTGGATATTCAGTTTAGTATAGTTCCTAACTTCTACACACCAGTGTAAGGGCTGTCAAATATCCCATGGGTCATAGTGTTTTCCCTACTATGTGGTCAAATACTATGCCTGACACAAAACCAAAAAGGACATTGGTTTCACCACGTTTTTGCAGCAAACACTTTCCCAGGTACCCAAATGAGATCTTGGAAAGAGACTACAGATCATATACAGGCTTTCTACAGGGGACAGGTAATGCCCTGCTGAACTCATCATGAACTTAATCAAATCACTCCCAGCTGCAGATATGAAGGCAAATTGGTCCATGCCACTGCTCTGCCCTCAGCCTCCAGGGTCTCCCTCTAATCCTGCCATACTTGCAGTCCTGACTGCCTCCCACAGGCATGCAGTCCCTTTTACCATCAGTGCTCAGTCCAGGTTTCAGTTGCTCTGGAGCACAGGTAGAAGCTCCTCAAAACTCTTCGCTGTGAGCATAACAATCTCAGGGGTATCAGCTTGAAAATCATCATGTTTTACCTACTTTTGCCAGTGTAGGATAAAGACCAAAATTATGACTTAATACAAAGGACAGTTATAACCAATATAAATAAGTGCACCTCTGAGGAATACTCAGAGAATTTACTGGGGTAAATTCTGGACTCAGTTATCACAGTGTAAAACCTGATTACGCCTTCAGCATAAAGCAGTCATTTGAGCCTTACAAGGGCATCGCTGAAAAGAGAATTTGACCACAATTTACAGTATTTCTCACAATACCAGCTGTACATTAGCCGCAAAAACATCTCAAAGATGCTTGGATTAGTATCAGTGGTAAATGAAAGCAGGTAATCCCTTCTTTAGAGTTGATTGTGTGGGACAGTTTATTCCCCTTCCATGAGAAACCTTCCATAGGGCTCTTAACCATTTTCTGACTTGAGAGTCTAGTCCTAATCCCTCCTACATGACTTTAGACCACAGTGAGTACAAGCCAAGCCCAAATCTGTATAAGCAAGCCACAAGATTGTACAGTCGAACACCACTAGTTTGCAGGCCAAAAGCAGAACAAAATGTGGGGTGCCCATGACCACCTGACTGCCTTCTGGAATGCCCAGTCTAACAGGCAACAGAAGGGGCTGCAACTCAAGGGGCTGTCTCAAGGAAGATACTGAGGCTACTTCTGCCTTCTCAGGGGAATATTTACAAGTGCTCCTAAGGAAAAGTGGGCTGAATTTCCTGGGAGATCAGCTGGAGAGGAGAAGGTTCCAGGGAGACATTATAGCAGCCTGCTTGTTTCAGGGGTATTAGACTGGATGACATTTAAAAGCCCTTGCCAAACCAAACTATCCATTTATTTTATGATTCTGTGATATATCAGCATAAAATGTTAGTCATCATACCAAAAAACGTATTCAGGCCTATTGTAATCTTGTGGTTAAAAATCACACAAATAGGGAAAATCACATCCATTTCAGTTTTGATCTCGTTTCTGTACATGCTGCATGGCCCTTCCCCATGTACCTTGTTCATAGCAGCTGACTGAATACACAAGAAACAGGATAATTATCACCAAGTTTGCAGTCATATTTGTCACACAGATAAATTATCTGGTAGATCTACATCTGTACTACTGAACCAGAATACAAAAGACATGGGTCAATATGTTTGTGGAAAAGTGTGCAAACAGTGGCATAAACCATTGATACTTTAATTTGAAGAAACTGAAATGTTATATTTGAATATGTTATGCAGAAACCAGGTAAATACTTTAAATAAATTCTTCTTGGCTTCTGCATTCTTGAACTGAACCATTTGCTTTAACCAAATCATATATATTTTCTCTGGTAGACTTCAAAAAGACAAATAATGAAGGGAGGTAATATACATACTTTAATCTTTTCTCTCGTAAGTCTGGCTGCTAATGCTCAAGAATGCAAGATAAAATGAATGAAAGCTTACCTTGGGAACCTTGAGCAAATTCTTTGCGCACCACACTGGCATTTTATTGCATAATTAAATTTATTGCAAAGGTACTTTATCTTCATTAAACATGACAACTTTACCTTTTATTGCCTTGCAATCTCCCATTTAAGTCCTTAAATTCAGATATTCTTGCTTCTCCAGACTTATGTGCACATGCAATTTAACAAATTACAGAAATAGTTTATCTGGGAAGAGTCAGAGTATGTTTTTTACTTACACCTCATTCAGAGTTGTCAGAGAGGCACAGTTAATGCAACGTGTAGCAGTCTGGCACACAACTTACCTGTGTGAATGCTGAACTCACTGTTTGCTGCACTGCTTCCCTCTGTGTGCTTACGTGACACCACTGAGTGCAGCACCATTAAACAAAATAGAAGCCAGTTGCAATGGACTTGTACCAAATAGCCTTCAGCTATCACATACCAAGACAGACAGCACTGAACTGGAGAGCTGAACAGTGATTTCTCTTTGAAAAGGACAACATAGTGGTCTAGCACTGCTCAAAGGCACCCAAGCTTGTGTTGATAAAGTGCAGCAGAAATTGTAGGTTAGCTCTCACTCACATGCTCTTGGTGAGTGAGGAACTTAAACCAGAGGACTATAGGGAATCACAGAAGGAAATGACCCTCTGGAATCTTGTTTGTGTCTTTAATAGGATGGATGGAGAGGATGAAAGAGAACCAGAACCTAGAAGGTGGGAGATGTGTATACCCAGAAGAAAGGGAAGTGGAAGGAAGCTGCAGAGGAGTATCTCAATACAGTGCTGCATGGACCACAAAGCCCAGGGGCAAATCCCACATAGGAGAGAGCATGCTCACTATGGCTGTCCTGAGGACAGGAGGGGAAAGGGATACTGATGGACAGAGAAGGGGATATAGGTATCCAAGGGACATGATCAAGGAAGAGACCAGCATAAAGCCATATTCATTCTCTTAAATCTTTTTGGAGAGGACCTAAGAATTACAGACATCAGCTGAAGGGACTAGTCCAAATTCAGAGCAGAGAGGAGAGGCAAAGAAACTGAAGGGTGGTTGTGAAGGGAGGAAAAGACTGAAGAGAAAGGAACTGGCATCTGTGTTTAGAGGAGATGAGAAAGGAGCCCATGGAATAAGGTCTGTAATTGTGGGGGGGAAAGGGAAGAAGATTTGATGGAGGTCAACCTAATAACATCACAGAGATGGCAGGAATGGACAATGGTTCCCAAGTAGTAAATGGGAAGAGTTTATGGAAAAAGTTGAGCCTGAAAACCCAATGAGTTTTTGCAGAAAAAACTCATCATGTTATGCCACCTGTGAGGAAGGCTGCTTAAGTCCAAAACAGGAAAAATATGGAAGAATAATTTCTTCTCTTTCTTGTGACAGCTGTTCTCTTCTAACCCTCCAAAGTTTTCTCATTTCACTGTTTTTCATCATGTAGGATACATAATATTGCATACTAACCTGACTTTCACTGAGAAAGGTTCCAAATTTGAGCTTCAATACATAGGTATGGCAGAGCTCACATCCGTTTATTTTTTTCATTGCTTTTTAATAAATTTGCCTGAAGTCTTGTAGCCAAATAAAAGACGTGTTCCATGGTCTGGATACTTTATCATCTAGGTGGGATTTGAATGGGAGTTCTGGTTTCAGGACAGTCATTCATCCAAACTCTCACACCACATTTTTCACTGTCCATAGTTCTGGACCAGATTTGAAGACTAACTCTAAGTGGTGTGTGTGTATCAGATTGAACCGGACCTGGGACGTTTTTGAATCTGTCTAACAGATTGTTCTGTTCCTCTTGTTTGTGAGAAGCAGCAAAGTAGACCACTGGGATTAAGAGTACTGTTTGCACTGAAACATAGCCCTCTGACTGCACAATTCCAGCTTGCTGAAATACTAAAGGCAGTTGAAGTGGTCTCAAGGAGAAAGGGACCACTCAAACACTATTGCCCCATTTGCACACCCTGTTGCTAGTGCTTGTGTTCTAGGACGAGAGATGGGTCATCTGCTGTGAAAATTTAAAAAAAAAGGAAAAAGAGAGTGAAAACTGGTAGACTGGGTTCTTCTGTCCCATTTATGTCCCCTTCAGTCATATGGTGTTCATGAGGATCACAGCAGCAATGGGGCTTGTGGCAGAGAGCAGGATCATTGCATTCCTTCTTCCACTGCCTCTAAAATGTGCTAAAATACATTAATGGTTTATTCCATTGTTTCTGTGGTAAGATTAAAAGTTACTGCATATTTAGAACTGTTATACCTGAGATGCTAACAGTTTCTATTTCAAAGCACATTAAAACCTACCTGATGTTCGTGGCAGCCTGGACCTCAGGAAGTTCATATAACATTTATCACTAGAGCCTTTTGTTTCCTTTTTTGTATAGCATATACATGATATTTTATTTTTATGTTACAGTTCAAGAAGTCTTTTAGTGAAGCCTCATAGCTAATTTTGGAGGACTGAAGACATCTAAACATTACGTACCCAACCACGCCAGCCACCTGCTACATCTACATGACAGAAGCAGGGAGGTGGTTTCAGCCTGGATTTGATACTTGCCTTTTGTAACCAGCATGTGAGAATCTGAAGGAACACCCACACGGCTCATGTGTGCATGACATGTTAGCAACCTCTCCTGGGCACAAATGTCAGCTCTGTTTACCATTGTAGGTTCAAATGTTGGTCATAATAGCACGGTTGGTATTGCTACCTCAGAGACAAACTCTGATCAAATCTTTTGTGGTTTTCAGTTGCAGATGGTTTGTGTTTCCCTTCTCTTTCTCAAAGGTCTGTGAGAGGACAGGTGTGGGATTTTCTACAATGCTCACCAGTTATAAAAATGTTTATATGAGAGGGGAGACATTTATTAACATGCTACCACTGCAGCAGCACACATGTAAACAGAAACCCCATCATGCCAGGAGCTGCATGAGTTGGTGTCTGACAGCAGTGCCTGTCCCCAGGGAGCTCTCAGCCCAGCCATGCAAGAAGAAACTGCAGCACAGACATAGGAAAAGTCCCTGTGTAGATTACTGGGAGAGATTGGATCTGGTGAAGGCAAATCCATTTTCTTGGATCTTGAGTCACAGCACAAGTTTACTGTCACTGACAAAAGCAAACCAGCCTGTTAATAACTCAAAGAAATTATTCTGTGGGAACACAAACGAGCCCCACTCTGCTTTAAGGCAATTGAAGTCTTATCTTTTTTAAATGACATTGTAGCCCAACTTCAAAATTAAATTGGTGTCCTGAAATGACAAATTAAACTCACTTCTCTTACAGCTACTGAAACAAAACTTAAACTTTAGAAATGCCTACATCTTCTCTTCATCTTTTTGAGTGGAGCAAGTCTATCAGTTCATAGTTGTATTATGAAGCAGATAAATTTTATGTTTGTCAAAAATGCATTCGCTCAGGTCTACACATAGCCTTTGTGTTTATGGTTTGAAATTAATTAAATGAAACATGTTTATTTTTTTAAAATGTACGGTATAGAATAAGACTCATAAAATGATAGAATGGTTTGAGTTGGAAGAGACCTTAAAGATCACCTGGTTCCAGTGCACCTGAAGTAGGAAAGGGCACCTTGCAGTAGACCCAGGTTCTCAGACCCCCGACCAACCTGGCCTTGAACACTTCCAGGGATGGGGCAAAATTCTGTGAGCAGCCAGTTCCAGTGTCTCACCAGCCTCATAGAAATGAATTTCCTCCTAATATCCAAAGTAAACCTACCTTCTTTCAGTTTAAAGCCATTCTTCATTGTCCTGTCACTACATGCCCTCCCTCTCCATCTCTCTTGTAGGTCCCTAAAGGTACTGGGAGCCTGCTACAAGGTACCCCTGGAGCCTTCTCTACCTTGGTTGAACAACCCCAACTCTCTCAGCCTATCTTCATAAAAGAGGTGCTCCAGCCCTCTGATCATATTCATGGCCTTGCTCTGGACAGGCTCCAACAGGTCCACATTCTTATGTTTGCATCTCCAGAGCTGGATGTAGCACTCCAGGTGGAGTTTCACAAGAACAAAGTGAGAATAACCTTACTCAAACTGCTGGTCACAAGTCGTTTGATGACACCCAGAGTAGCAGCTTTTCAAATGCTGGTATTTTTCTTGGGGTGAATTAATCCACATTAAGTTAATGGAAATCAGTAGGCCCAGGAGGATGGGAAACAGCCAGTGTTTGGTGAGAATTATCTTTTAGTAATTTAATGATTTTAGGTCTTTAGGTTATTTTATTTGTGTAAGAGCAGAACAATGCAAAAGGTAACATTTTCCTTGGGAAAGGGGCTCATGTGTAATTGAATGGAAATGAGAATCCTGGTTTGGGAAGATATAGTGAGGCAGATAAATAGCCCCAAACCCTTACAACTGCATATATAGCATCCTTCTGTGTAAACAGGGACCACCTTATTTCAGGCAAAAAGCAAATAGAGAAGCATATGAAGAATAGGAGCTGACAGATTTTCAGTAACTCAGGCATTGACTGGGCTGTCAGCACACCTGTACTTGGGTAAGGCAGGGTCTGAAGAGACACATGGATTTAGGAGAGGAGAGGCTGGACTGTGAGGTGTCACTGGCTGATGGGCAGTAAGAGGGAAACTCAAAAAGTCACATGAGACTTCCAGGATGACTGTGTTGTCCTAAGTCTGCTGGGATTTCTGAATCCTTTAACAATAGTGAAAAATACCTTGTCACAGGGGTTAAAACTGACATAGTTTGGTTTGAGAGCCAGCTAGCCATATAGACATATAGTGAAACAACCTTATCTCTTTCTGTGTTCATATAATCATGTGCTATGTCTTGTCTGTGTGCTGTTCTTCAAGCTTTCTCTTCCCATGTGTTCCAGAAACAGCTGGTAGTTCTTATATGTTTTAGTTAGGCGTAGATTTGGGAATGTAAGTGGTAAGGACCAGTTGTAGACAGTCCTCTTTGCAATATGCTCTGTGAAGGGCAATGCATGCTTGCAGTGCTGCAGTTGTCCTGCTCCCATGCTATAGTTAGTGGGAAGAAGTAGGCAATGGCTCTGGGGAAAAGCAGAGATGAGCACTAAGGTGCTGCTCCCAGTCTGTGTCACTGAGTGGGCTCTTGTGAGCCATGGTGCACAGGGAAGGCTATACAGAGCTGTGGGACCTGGCTGTTTATGGCAGTGTGGGTTTGGGTGTGAAGAAGAGCACCAGTTTCAAACCCAAGGCTTCTTCTTATTCACTGGGTATCGTCCTTCATATCACACACTCTCAACTGTCAAAAGCAACCCCAAATTTTGCTGCTCATACTCTCCCACTGGATAATCCAGTTGGATTTTGATAATCCAGTCAAACTCTTCCAGAAATTAGTGTATCATCAGCCAGATGAAGCTTTTACCCAGGCTATCTGGCCAGGCAGCAGCCTGCTCTGGGACCAGCATGGCTCCTGCAGTGGAGTGGGCTTGGGTTTTCACTGGGTGAGCTGTTCATCTGGATCCTGTTCATCTTCCCTTCAAATAAGGGAATCTGAGGAGTTTGTCTCCGATTTCTCCAGTGACACCAAGTTATGTAAACACTCTTGCTGCCGTTAACAGCTCGCTATTTTTGCTGTTTGAAACATAATCAGTTTGTATAACAATATGGACTGATTTGGGTATCCAGTCCAACACGCCCTGATTGCCTGCTGTCTAAACATTTTATTGCTGTAAATTTATGGCGACTCTGCTGGCCTCTCCGAAAGACCTCTTAGAATCACAGCAGTTTATAATGATACCACAATGCAATTCAGCATTTCCAAGAATTACTTTTGTTTTCTTTAGAACAGAAAGGTCTCTTTTTTTTTTTAAGGGTGGTTTTTTTTTTCTGTTTCTGACCAAACAGAAATATTTCTCATTATTGTATTTTAAAATAAGCATTCCCTTTCCTTATTTTGTTTTGTTTCCCCTAAGTGTTGGCCTGACCCTCTGACTTCAGCAGGAGCCTGGGAAGGGTGTCTTAGTACCTTGTTGGAAAGACTGCAAGCATCCTGCTCAGAGTTACATGAGTGCCCAGCTGGGTCCTGCCACCATGCCTCGGAACCCAGCCTCAGACACTGGGGAATGTATGCCTTGGCAAACCTGAGCACAGAGGAAACTATCAAACATTCAGAGCAATTGTTGACAATTTCCAGTCACCACTAATTGCTTGGGGTTTTCTTGGAGCCTTGCCACATCTATACCTTTGTGTCCGTAATCACTACGCACCCTATGGATATTATGTCACACCTGGGACATAGGATAATTTATCACTTGCAGACGGATTAGCATCACAGCTCGCTTAGATAAATTTTACTTTAGCCTCAGTCCCAAAGGCCCTTCTTTTATAGCACAGTTTTATCCATTAAAATTATGACTTCCAAAATTCTGTTGTATTTTATGGCTTCTATGAGATATTTATGACTGTTACTGTTTAAGTGGACATTTCTAGAGATTTACTGCAGAAATAATTCAGGCAAATAGCTCAGAAGAGGTACTGCCAATAGCTTACAGTTTAGGTTTGGTGTTGTTTAAAGACATGCTGTTTTCAGTGTGCATGGAAGTATGGAGTCTTAACGCATAGTATTGAAACGCCACTGAATATGTATTCAAAAAGCCCTCTCCATGTGGACTACTTCTAGACAAAATCCAAACACTGAGTTTTAATCTTCCAATCTCCCTCCTTCCCCAAAGCTGTTCATACTCTTCGCTTTCCTGCAAAGTGTGAGAGATGAAAGCAGAGGCCAATTAAAAAGAACTTCTAGAGTCAGGCACTACCACTGGCTCTGTGAGGGGGGACATATGAGAGGTGTTTCTGTTTTCCTAGTTGTTTAGTTTGGTCCTAATTGGGGTAATGCCTGAAGGACAGAGCCCAGGTTGCAGTTTGACTGAGCCAGTGAAGGCTTAACTTAAGGGAAAAGTTGATCTCTCCCCCTTTGATCCTTTTAGGACTAGAACTGGTCCTCTATTTTGTGCTATAAAAAATCTAAGGATTAGAAAAATAGCCTCCATGGCTTACAGCTCGTCTCTGTGAGAAGTGACTGATGCTGTCAGGCAACTCTGCAATACACTTCCTACCCTTTATCTCCTTGAGGTGAGCATGAAGGCTTTTGCAGCACTGCAAGAGGAGCAGGAAGTACTCCTGTTATCATGCCAGCTTCCATGCTTCCAGCATGCTCCCATTTTAAAAGTTTCAACATCCTGATGCCTTGGTGAAACTGCTCAGTTGGGCAGCTGAGGGGAGCCCCACAGAAGGTCTCCAAGCGCTTTGCTGTTAATGACACACCAGGTGACACAAGTGCTGGGCTCACACAGAGCAGCAGGAGTTCTCTCACAAAGTGCCTCGCTCCCATGGATTTAAGGTAAAAATAACACTTATCCAACTAGGCTTGCAATGCTTATATTGAATTAAAAATCAGATTCTGAAATTTGACACAAATTACTCTTCAAAATATGCATCCTCAATAATTTTCACTAAGTTTATGTAATTCAAAACAAAGGACCAAATCTGTCCCTGCAACATTTCCCTAATGTTCTCAACTTGTATGTGTGAAAGGTATGAATATGGCCCTCACAAATGCTTAAAGTAACTGATTCCAAGAGGATTTATCTGTTTGCAGGAGCAAAGTCATAAAAGGTGACAGGAGGAAGACAGCCAAGTTTAACTGTCAGTGGCATGTCTTCATCTGTCTGGAAGTGAGATAAGTGTAGCTGTGGGAAGATATCCTGACTACATATAGCATCAGCTGCAGCTTACTAATGGCTCACTTCGGTCCTAGCATCCCTGTCTCTGTCAAGGAACTGCAGAGTTGCTGCAGAAAGAGGAGGGGTTTAAATTAAAATAGTGTGATTTAAGACTGACATGGATCTTGGACTGACCTTTACACATGGTAAATTTCATCCTTTGAGTTTCTTTCCTCCCCTTTCCTCCCCTCTCTGCCCCCAAATATGCTCTTTTTCCCTTCATTGCTCTCCCCTGCTGAACTCACTCTATAGAGTTTTGTAACAGAACTGAAAAAACAAGAAACAGACACACTATTGTATGTTCAAGCTCATGCAGGAATCTAAAACTAATCTTTGTTCTGGCAAATCTCATGCAGCATTGACTGCTTTGCTGGCTACTTCATCCATCATATGGAAAATGCATTTTAGTGACTACCAATTACAAGAGCCAAACAGTGGTTTTGTCAGTATTACATGGTAACCATTACCTTTGTAATTGCATAGTGACTGATGTTCAGTATGATGTAATGACAGGTTAAATAAATGCATACTAATTTGTCCTGCTAAGAGAAAGGAACGCCAGCACATTAACACAATTGCAAGTTATTTTATATGATTATACATGAAGTAAAGGTATACATTTATCATAAAAGTTGTGTGTAGCTGCTGTGTTTCAACTTCTAAAAATTCTTTTTCACCTTTAGAATGTTTAGAGATGTATAATCTCTCTTCACCCTTGTTAATAGTGTTTTCAGAAGAAACATTTCAAAATGTGTGAGATATGTTGGTCTTGGAGTTGTTATAAGACCTGAAATAGGTTCTTTCTTTCTTTGGTAAAATGTTATCTTAGAAATTTCCCTTTATTTATTGAAAAGTCAGTTATTAAATATAGTTGTATAACTACTTAAAGCAGTACAGGCCTAAGTTTTGTATAGTATATGTTGCCATGTGTTAAAGAAAAAAAATTAGAAAATTAGTGTGAGGTCAGCATTTACAAACATATATCTCATATAGCTAAAAAAAAGATTTCTGACAGACATCTTGATGTGGAAAAAGTCAGTGAAACATAATTGGGAGGCTGGGAATTAATCTAAGTGAAGTTTCATGGATAGAGAAATAGAAGTAAAATTAATGGCACAAAATGAAAAAAAAAAAAATTACTACAGCTGGGAGTAAAACGTAGAGGTTTTTTTCTATGCAGAGAGCAGTAACTCAGGAACCCAAATGAAGAGTACAAGAGTTACCCTGAGCCAGAAAGACCAAACAGGCACAAACCAGATTCCCTCTGTATCCGTGTTTCAGTTTGGATATAGGGGTTAGTTTTCCTCTAAGGTCACCAAAAGCCCAGATTTCCCAGCTCACAACCTGTACCTCGGACAGCATCTACCACAGAATCAAAATGGCAAGAAAGGTCAGGATTACTGTTGCCCTGCTTTGGATGTGGCAGGTTCAGAGAAGGAAATTGGGCAATTTAAAATATTTTGTGCCAGAACAATCCATGCCTGAAATCTTTTAGGTCCTTTCCCTCACACAATTTCTTACCTTTTCCCACATTTCAAATGCACCTTCCAAATCTTCTCTCTAAAAGTGATGTGTCCTTCCTCCTGGTCTCCAGATTACAGCTCTATTAAGTGTTTCAACATTTCATGCCCTTGCTATAGGATGTCTTCTCTTTCCTTCATATAGACTGGTCTTGCTTTGCAATTCACAGACCTTTCGTGCTAACAAGGTCTGGGGCAAGTAATAGTATATAGAGGAAAAAGATTACTTTTCACTATGTGAAGAAATTCACAATCATTTAGAACTATAATTTTGCTTTTAAGTGTTCAGTACATAAATCTTCTGTGGAAATTTTCTTCCTGGCAAATACAGTAACTTCTGAGACTGTTTCCACTGTTTGTGGTAATAATTCCAATGGCAATTTTTTAATACAGGTGACCAGGTACAATTCTTACACATACAGATAAAGAATGGCTCAGGCCTTGACAATGGTTGGAAGTCTTTCCTCTCTGCTTGGAAGTCAGCAATATCCCCATTTTTCTCAGAAAGAGTGCCCAAACTGAGAAGTTATATTTCTGTTGTAGCCTTATCCTCTTATACCTCACTTTAGGCTTTATCATTTCAGGCTGGATATGTAAAAGTAAGAAGACTAAATGTGATTTTATGCCTAATTAAGGAAAAAGAAACCATAGAATAAAATGCAAAAGACTGTGTTTCTTGTTTGCATGGCAAGAGGCCAAACACAATGAAGCTAAATTCTTTGGAAAGTGCCAAAATGCTCTTGTTGCATAGAAGGGCTTGTAGTGTGGGGCACCCAAATACATCTGCAGGACAAGCTGTGTGAAAGCAGCATCCATCAGGTTGGTCTGTGAAGGGGTAGCTCCAGTGGGATCAGTCTTCTGGTGCTACTTCATGTCTGCTGCTACTGTGATCCAGAAAAACTGGCTTCACACACAGGTGTAAGACATAGCACTGACCGTGATAGAAATGTAGTGAGGAGGGGTGAGAGAACAGAGCCCAGGAGGCAGAGGATGAAGGAGAAATTGCTGATGTAAAGAGGTGGGTATCACGTTATCATCATGTAGTTTCATTCCTAATTTCTTACACTAATTTCTTAAAATTAGAAAATTACCCTCTCATACTGGGTACAGAAATATTGTCTTGCACATCTTTATGAAGACTCACAGACTTTGGGAATTTTGTCAGTTATATACATTCTCTCAGCTATCTTTGACCAAAACACAAAGGAAGAAGTAAAATGTAAGAACATCTAGAGGACATAGCCTTTTTCTGATTCATAATGCACAGCAAGATTGTGTTCTTATACAGAAAGAATCAGTTGTTCCTTCTTTTTAAACATACAGTAGATGCTAGAAGCTGTGAGAAACTTAAAGAACCCAGGTTGCAGTTACAGAACAACAGTATTATATGAGCAATCTTAAATTGTCTTGTCTGCTAAGGCTTCAGAACTGATTGCACAGTACCTTCCATAAGGATATGGCAATTATTAAGGTATCATTACAACATAAATAGATGATAGAACTTTCTTCCAAGCTGGCAGTTTAATTTAGTGAAATTATACTGTTAGCAGGAAGGAGCAATTGCTAGATTGACACAGAATCTTAACAAATTCTACTAGCTCTGTAAGGTTGCATAATTGCATCCAGTCATTCAACAATACTTTTTTCACTAACTTCAGGTTACTGTCATGCAATTATGATATAATTACATGGTTATTTCACCATATAAAAGAAAGTAAACCACAAAGATTCTGAGTGTGCTTCACAGGCCCTGTTTAGCTTTAAGCAGAAGTAAAGCCTTAGAAAAAGTCACTGTGCCTTTCCTTTGACTTGATGCTAAACAGGGCTGGGGCAAAACAATGTGCAATGTGACAAATTTTTAAACTACCTTTAAGTCTAAATACAGAAATTCAGGCTCATTTTGGAGTTTTAGCTTACTTGAATGCATTGATCTCCATATAGAGATGTGAGCATAATTTGGTCCGTTTCCAATTAGAAAAAATAGGACAAGAGATGAGAAAAAAACAGTAGAAAGTCCATAGTTTTGAGTATCTATATATATATGCATGTGTGCATTTCTAAGTTTAACTATAATTCTATTTAAATTTCTTTATCATTGAAATAAAATATGTTTCATTTTCTCACTCTCTCTTCCTGTCACCCCTTCCATATGCAGCAGTCACAGAAACAGATAACTGGAGGCCCATACTCTCTTCCAACACATAAAATCTCAACAGGCAATTGTTGCCCTTGCTACATCAATTTCACCCTCTTGTGTTGGAAGACTTAGAGTTGTAAAAGGTTATTCTTCAAATGCTGAAGTGTCCAGAACATATAAAAACATTTTGGACCTGGCACATGAAGAACACAGTCAGCCTGTCCCAGCTGTATGTGTGGGGAAGTAGTTCAAATACTTGAGGTGTCTGAAACAATAATAAAAATGACATTTTTAGCATCTATGTGACAATGAGTGATGAGATTTTGTCTTTATATTAGCTCTTACAGTAGCACTCAGTTACTCTTTTTCTTTATATTTTTTTTAAATCATGTATGTGCATATTTTCAATTAATATAATTTGTAAAGCACTGAAAGATTGAATACCTTTATCAAACATTAAGGCAGCTGAGCTGGGTTTTAGACTCTTCATATTTTCAGGCAATCACATTTCCAAATTGTGTGTGTACAGTGTATAATACTTTTAAAAATAAATGTTTTTAAAATAAATGTTTTGAAAAGTATTTCTTTCTCAATTCACTGTTCTGTCATTTAAAAAGTAGTAAAGTTACCAGCTGATCTCAATCCTCAGCCCTGCAGCTCTTTTTGGCAACATCTGAAATAAATAGAAGGGGTCTTATTTTGTCTTCAGGTATGTCTATGCAACTCCCCTTGATTGCAAAAGACTTGTGTATGCATGTTGGTGAGTTTGTTCTTGTGAATGAAATCTTTTGTATGAAATGTCTTCACAAGACAGATTTCCCCTTCTTCCCTTCAATGTTACTATTTGGTTTTGGCCTTGAAATATGACAGTGGTAGAAAGCATAGAAGCAGAAAGGACAGTTCCATGTCAAAATAGGCCCAACCTGGTAAACGTATAGGTAATGCAATTTTGTTATTTAAAAATATCTGGTTGAACCAAATTCCCACCAGTAAGTTACATCTATGGAGAGTAAAGGTAAGAACTGAGAAGCAGCCAAAGGCCAAGAGTAAGAAGTGCAGAGTAGAATAGGAAGACACTGGAAGAGCAGCCCACATAAGATATTGTCATGATGTGAACAACAGATGAATCTTGCCCTTCCTGTCAAGGAAAAAAGTCCTTTCTTAGCTGCACATAGTGTCCTCAAATTTTGCCATTGGGGAATGACCTTCAAACTATTTATTCCAGAATCATAGAAACATTAAGGCTGGAAAAGACCTTTGAGACCAAGTGCAGCCATCAACCTAACACTGCCAGGTGCACCACTAAGCACCACAGCTGCATGTCTCTTTCTCTGAGATGACAATCAATTGCCTTTGTTTTCTTTGGGCAGCCATAAGATTGACGCTTCCCTCTTGATCCATGAGTATCAGAGCAAGTGGGAATGTCAAGCTGGATTGAAGGAATTCTGTTCCCTGTCATTTTAATATTTTTTTTTTTATCATTAACATCCTATTTCATTGAGATTTGACTTTTGAAATTGGAAATATGTAAAAGATGAATCTATTAATGATGCCCAGTAGAACCAACACTCAGATTTGAGGCTCTTGTAAAAAATGGAGGGTTTGCCTTTTTGGATTAACATGAGACCATTAAAAAATCTGCTATGAGCAGGGAACAAGATGGAAGTATTGTTGTTTGCTTTTATTTTCTGAGCTCTGCAGACTTAGAAATAGAATGCTACTTATGACAAAACATTGTTCTCAAGATAATTGTGGTCCACAGGAGGAATTTAAATTTGCAGTCTGTACGCTGCTGTCTTGATAAAGTCTCTAGGGGCTGAATGTGTGGGCAGATGCAAGTATAGCAAGTGACCTAAAGAAACTGTTTTCCAGCTGCTCTGGAGAAACAACTTCTGACAGGCCAATAACAGTCCATGGCATTTCAAGCCATCAGAGAGTGGGTCTTTTGCTTCTTACTCATGACATTTTGTGCCAATGGTCCCAGCTGGAAGATTTTAAACAAACAATAAAGGGTGCACCTTCCCAGGATACTTGCGTGAGCATTCCTTACTACAGGATATCACAGATGCCAACAGATTACCAGTCCAGGAAAAAAAGCTATGGAAGAGAAGTTTCACAATGACTCAGAGTCATGAAAAACAAGTAGATTATTTCTATATTCTCTCAGGAAGTCCCTAAGCCACAAGTTACTGAGGGCCCTGAGATCACTCCAGGGAAATACTTCTGGAGCGTTGTGTCATTACATTCTACCATCATTCTTGGTGACAGGATGCTGGTTTGGATGAACCTTTGACTCAGTATGGCCTTTCTTTGGTTCTTATGTCCTTGCATTCACCATCAGTACTTCCAGAGAGTTCTTGGTAGGGTTTGTTTAAACTATTAACAATTTTGAAAGAAACTGTTACTACAAGCCCACCTCGCTTTTAGTTGAGACTTGAAAGAACTGGCCACATTCAGGAAAAAATTTGAAATACCAATTTGAATGGGATACATAACTGAGATTTCCCAAATCAGTTTTAAAATTGAATGTCTATGCTGTTAAGGTGTCGCTTGAAAATTTATTTTGTTTCACAGATTTCAGAAGATAGGACTATTCAAAAGAGAAAACTGTTGGGAAAGAAAGCACCACAACAGTCTAGAAAGACCAAAAGTGGCTTGTGGCCTTTAATAAGTATAGCCCTTCTCTTCCAAGGGAACATGCCACTCTGGTCTTGATTGAGAAAACCTCAAGCAGTATTGTATATGTTAGGACAGTATTTCAAAGCAACCTATCTTTTCTCCTGGCATTCTGATCTTTAAGATAAGTGGGACTTCATGACAATTTATTTTTCTAGCAACAGCAGCTGATGTGAATAATCTAGGCTGGCACTGAAGACTTCCACTAAAACTGGAGAAGGGCAAAGAATATGTAGAGATCAGTATGATCTCTTGGTGTTTACTGAATGGTTAGAGATGAATAGGATCATAAAGAAAAGTAATTTTATTAAATGCCATCATTCTGCTGTGATCTTCACTTCAGACTGAAATCAACCTGTTCAATTCCAAGGTGATGGTGTCACTTAATGACACATTAGTGACAATAAGAAGCATGAAGTTATCTGTTATTTCTCCTGTATGTTAGAGAAATTATACCCCAGCTTTTGTGTTTGTCTTTCACTGAAAAATGTTTTTGCTTCTTTTTTCTTGCATGGAGTCATTGAAAATGAATGGTTTCTCTACCACCATCAACCCTCTGCTCCTGCCTCCACCTACATTAAATCAAAGTGCATAAACCAGAACAGCAACTTTCTCCCAGGTCTGTGGTCTTCAGTGTTACCCTGAAGTGGAGATGAGTGAGAATGATGGCAGGAAGGAGAAAGCACGAGGTGGGATAAACTCGAATGCCACATTGGAGCCCAAAAGGAACTGTAAAATTGTGGTCACTTAAAAGTGCAAATCTGGTTTATTTTTCAAGTATTAAAAACAGACATTGCCTTTGGCAGCATTTTGGAAAAATGTGTCTTAGCAAATTTCCTGACTGAACTGAAGAATTATTCAGCATTACTTAAAGACTTGAAGCTATGGCCTAAATAGTAATTAGCATACTTGTTATTGGCATTGATGTTTTCCTCTGCAGAAAGCAGATGTAACAATAAATATGAAAGTGATAAAAATTTTCTCTTTTCAGCAGTTCTGTAAGTCATTTGGGGATTTTTTTTACCATCATTCTCTCTTCAGAGCACTATTAATATTACTCATCTAAATACAGAAGGACAAAACTAGCCAGAGATGCATGAATCTTGCAGGATAGTTGGCATGGCAGAAAGACATTGAGATCAAATGGTGATCCATAAAGGATGTTCTGTAATCCCAAGGAGAAATGCATTGTGGAAACAATGAACCACAAGTGTGTTTTCAGTGATGGTGATGACTGGCATTCAGAGTATTTAGCATTTGGCAGTGATGAATAGTCAGCCCAGGCAGCAGAGAAATTTGGAACCCTCTGAGATCTCTTCAGAGCTAAAAAATTTACTTCTATTCCTTTCTTATGAAGTTGACAACCTAGAATTCATGGCTTGCCTAGGGATCAGCTGCCCTAAAGAAAGGAAATGAATCAGCCTCTTTCTCTGATGCACTATTTTCTTACATTATATATGGCCTGTCCTGTGGCACTTTGTTTCAGATAGTGCTTCTCCTAAATTCTTCTTCTCAAATCCATGCCATAACTCAGATAGATGTCTCAGAAGCCTTATCCTGAAAAACTGGGGGTAAGAAACCAAAAAACCAAAACAAAGAAAGAGGAAAAAATTGATTTGTGGAAGGAATCATCTGAACCTTATAATTCTCCACTTTAGAAGTTTAAGATCAGAAATTCATATGTGATTCCAATTTAAAAAATAAAAATCTTAAATATTCTCACAGCAAGGACTTATCAGTCAATGAAATTTATTATGAAACGGAAAAAAAAGGTCTGAAGAATTAAAAAGTATTTTGCTTTGTGACAATCAATCAACAAAAGGGGTGGCCAGAGTATGCTGACCATTCCTTTGAAGGTTTCTGAAGATATTTCCCTCTTACATAGAATGAAAACCAAATCTTCTGGAAGGTGAGATATATCAAAACAGTGAAAGAAATATTCTGGAAAGTGATCTGAAGCAAAAGCAAAGTGATCTTTGCTTTCAGGACAAGAATGTTTATTGATTTAACTGTTTTGATGTGCAAAATATTCAGGTCTTTCAAGTGCCCAATTTAGAGTAGATTTTTCAGGTGGAAAGATCTCAGCACAGGCAGGATATGATGTTTTCCATCCTGGTACCTAAAACACTGAAAACAAGTAGTGAGGGGGAGAGAAAGAGAGAGGGAGAGAAAGAGAGAGAGGGAGTTCTTTAGTCTATTTTAGATATCTTCATGTGAACTAGTGGTTCCCTTTATAATCAGACCTGGGTTTAGGTAGAAAGTGGGCGTCTCTAGGGTGCATTTAGCTCTTCATAATTGTACCTCTGTGTCAGGATGTTTGCCTTAGGATCCATGTCTACTCTTCAAAAGTGATATGGCGCTGAGACTCCAGTGTTAATGTTCAATATGTAGATACATACCTGAAACCTGGGTTTCTTTCAAGTCCTCTATTAACCTTGCTCATGCACAAAAATATTCTAGATTTTGAAGTCTTTCTCATTCCCCACCAGGCAGAGAAAAACTCACACTTTAATTTTGCTGTGTCTTAATTAATTGCATAAAGGGCTCAAATAATTAATTCACACGGAAGCACCTACTAAGCAAATATGTAAACCCAAACCAGGCATTTAAGGTCTAAAATTTCTCCTTCAAACCTCTATAGGAAAAAAAAATTACCTTTCATGAATGCTTCACTGAAGCCAATATTACTCAAAAAAAGGCACCAGTGAAAGAGAAAGATTTTGTCAAAGCTCCAGATTTGTGAACATTTTCCAGCTAGATTGCTTTAAAAAGATGTAATTCTATGAGTTGAAAAAAATTCATCTGTAATCTTCCCCGCACAAAACCAGAAGGTGATGTCCATTGAAATACAGCATAAAGTAGTTTATTCCATTGCTGGGGGGAAGTATAACATGTGGAGGCAGAGCTGGGAAGGCAGATGTGCTGTTCCCTCTGTGGCATTTTTCCCATCCACGCGGGAACACCTTTAAGAGGGCTGCCTGTCTCCTGTGCTGGGAAAAGAGATGATGCCAGTGCAAAGACTGTTAAAAATAAATGTACTACACAGTCCTGCAGAAAGTGTCTTCTTTGCTAATGCTTGCCTACTTCTTCGGTCATGAAGAAAGTAAGAGACAAAACATATTACACCCTTTATTTTATTGCCTTTGCAAGTGATATTTTTCTATTTGGTAAAAATGTGTGTTATTGTTTATTTTTAAATTCCTCTGCCAGGCTGACATCATGCTCTGCACATTATGAGAAAAAAATACTGCAGAGATTTTTCTTTTTTTTCTTACTTTCCAGAGAATGTAGTGTTGCAACTACTGGCAAGTTGCATAGACAAACAATGAACAGATGATACCGCATTTAACCCCTCACTGGACCATTTATCTCACAAAACAGAATTATTCTTTTTTCTTAAAAGATGCTGTTTGTCAAAGGTACTAGGCAGCCACCAATGTGACCTCCACTTGAAATATTAGCTCCTAAAATACCATCTTTTCATGTGTATGCTATCAAGCCCACCTGTTTCTCTGATTCAGCCTCAGAGAATAAATAAAATTTGATGTCTTTAGCTCATAACTAATTCTTCTACTCAACTATTCCCTTCATTTGCTCTGGCCCCTCCCTCTATTCCAGATATTTTATCCTGACCCTGGATTCCCACAGTCCTGTCTTGCTTTTTCTCTTGCCCCTGTGTACCTTTTCAGCTTTTCTTCAATTCCAAAAGTTGACACTGAAGTTACTATGTTGGGGCATGCTTCCTCATTTTAAAGTGGATTAGAAAACAGCGTGGCTTTTGCTCTGAATGGCTTTTGTTCATACAAAGAAATGTGAAGGAACAAGGAATGAAAGACTTGTTTTCTTTTCTCAGTAATTTGTAGTAATATAGTCTCTGATCACAGCAAATTCATCTTTGGGTTGGTCCTTGTGGCTTACTTAGAAAGGGAAGTGTTTTCCACTTCAGATGCTGGCATGCACCCTGTAGGAGTACCTGGGCCAACCCATATTCTGCTGGGACTATTACAAATATAAAAAAGTCCTTAGGAGTCTGTGCTCCACTTCATGAGAGCTCAGTTCAAGACAGTTTTTCTCTCATGATGCATCAAAGTGTAAATAACAGACAAATTCCCAAAGCACTTGAAACGAAAAAGTAGTGGGGACAGGGCCAGTAACAAAACCAGCATCTCAGACTTGATCTCAGCCTATGTTGTTGGGATGTTGTCCTGGTTCTTGCCAGGGCAGGATTAACTTTGTGGTAGCCAGCAGGATTTCATGGCCAGGACCTGGAGGTTATTCTATACCACATCATGTAATTTTCCAGGAATGGGGCAGTGGGTCCCTTCTGGTGGAGTAAGACTAGTGTGAAGTGAACAGTCAGGTAGTGCCACTTCCTTCTGTTACTGATATTGTAGCTGTTACGGTTTTTCTTGTTCCATTGCAGTTTCCAGTAAATTGTTCCTATCTCTGCTTGTGATCTTCACCTCTTCTGCCTCCAATTCTCCTCTCTATCCTGCACACATGGACAGGCAACACTGAGGGAGCAGCACCTGGTTTGGAGTGCTTCAGTTGTAACCCTAAATTGGGGAACACCATTCCTAAACCATGACAGATATTTCCAACGTTAAGAAAACAGGAAGCAAAATACCTGAGGCTTCTATAAAATTTGATAGTATATTTCCTCTACCCTGCCCACTCTCACATTAGTTGTTCTCTACTGTTTTTGAAAAGTGACTGCAATAGACACAGATCAAGGGAGAAAAAAATAGTTCTTCCAATGTATCTATTTATCCCTTTAAAGAAGGCTTTAGAAAGAAACTTACTAGGTTAGAACAACAAATCAGATCTTGCAATCAGCTCCACAGTCAGTGAGACTCTGCACAGGCCCAAGAGACTGGGGAGGGAACCTCTAATGACCTGGCTGAGGACCCAGATCAAAAGACATTTACCTTTTATTTCATGTGACATCAAGCTAATGTAATGTTTCAGAGGTGGTGTTGAATCAAAACATTGTCTCAGAGCCCCAACTGAGCATACAAAGAGTCAGAACCTAAAGTCAGAATTAAACTCTGAAATTTATGGCTATTATTTATTGATGTGCTAGAGTGAACAAAAGCCCCAGCTCACTGAGTGTTGGAGGAGAGTTATCTCCCAGATCAAGAACTTGACTCTGCATCTTGCATGCAGTTTAAAGTTTGCTTGTTTACTTCCCATGAGAGTCTTCTTGGCTCTGTCTGTATTGGTAAATTAAAGGTGCTTGGAATAGTTCTCTGGCACTGAGCCCAACCCACATGTGAGTGCTTGTGTCCACATCATTAACTGCTTTTGCCCTCCAGAATGGGATGAGTGAATCCCAAACTGTCTGAAGTTTGAAGTGATCCTTGGCCCACTGTGGGCGTGCTTGCACAGCCCACCTTTGGAAAAGCACATGGACAACCCCACCTACTAAGATAAGCATGTGGCTGTGAACAGCATGTCTGGATTGAATACACAAAACCACCCCAAAACTCACAGTGTTAAAGAGGCAGATGACCTTAAGGCAGAGCAAATAGCAACAAAGGAATTACATCGACTTTTGAAACTAAGACAGAATGAGCTTGAAAGGAAATGTAAATGACGGATATCAATTTGTAAAGGGGCTGGAGATCATGATGTGAAAATAGCAGTAGTCAAAACCTGATGTAACCCTGCAGGGGCACCCTGCAGAACTCTGAGCTCTGACAGGCACAGCAGAGCCAGCTCCTCACGGAGCAGTCAGCATCTGGAGAATAGGCAGGAGGCATGAGAGCTCACCCCAGCGATGAGCCCTGACCTGTGGAGGTATCAGCGGGCTGCAGGGAGTAGCAGGGGTAAGTGGATGACTGGAGGTCCCCCATGACTGTGTGTGTCCATGTCTGCATGTACACGTAAGTTTAAAGTTTCTTGGGATTAGGCCTGGAAGAGTGTTGAGAGGTTTGTAGGTGTTTATTGACGTGTTAGAAATGTGAATCATCTGTTAGGATATTTTCCTCATGAGAGGGCCAGCATCCTATCTGCAACATGTACTTCAGCTGCTCCTTTGGAGGTGTTCTCCCACTAAATGCCAGGAAATAAGCAGTGTCTGTAAGAGTAATGTAATGGTAGAAATACAAGAAAACCTGGATCCCCCTTTTTTAAAGTAAAATGGAGCAAATGTTGTGGAAAATACCACATCATCAGCTGGTGAGCAGTCTGAGAGAATTATGTGCAATAATCCTTTACCTTTCTGACTTCACCAAGTCTTTAATGCTTCTTTATTTACATATGTTTACATTAAAATTTTGAGTGTGGACCTCAGTATTATGGTGACTAGAAGGTCACATCTATATCTCCACAAGACTTGGTAGTCAGTCCCTGTACAATCTATGCATGGGAATTCAATCTGACACTGGTCACATACATACAGAGCTCCTGTAATACTGGTAAGAGCAATTTTCATGCAAATTACTCACGGAGAGAGACAGCTCACCTTGCTTTGGCACCTAATTCAGTGTTCAGTGAAGTGATGGTAGAAAAGAAACCTCTTGACTCTGTTAATGAGGGAAGAGGCAGCATCTTGGAAAGCCCCCAGAAGAAGATAAAGAACCTCAGGTGTTGGGACAGGCAGGCAGCCTCTTCCCTTAGAGACCCTTGAAAATATTTTTTCTCCACTGGGTGGGCAGTGGTGTTCAATGAACTGCTTGAAACCTCAGTTTGTTGCATGAGTTTGTTGCAGATTGACTGGATCTCAGCTTGCAAATCCTTTGGGCCTGATCTAACGCCTAGTAAAGAAACTGGAAATTATCCCATTTGTTCCACTGAGTTTCATGGGGTTTTTATACATCTGCTTGTCTCCCTTTCTTCTCTCTTGTGATTAATATAGATTGCACAAGAGGATTAAGTATTTAAATACAAACATTCTCACATGAAAACATTTTATGTGTGTTTGTTTTTGGGGGCTATTTTTTTTTTTTTTTTTGGAAGTGGGGCAATGACAACAAGGTGCCTTTTCAGACTACTTCAGTGTCAGTTGTTCACTCTTCACCTTCACCCATGGAATACAGAAATCCCCAGACTACCTCTGAAGGAAAAATTTGGACTAATAAAGGACTAATATTTGTGGTTGCTTTAATTGCATGTGATTTAGAGTAACAGTCATAAAGTGTAGAACAACAGTCATAAAATGCAGCACAATTTTAAATCTGGGTATTTTCAGCAGGGACTCAATGCAGCCTGGGAAAAGCAGGTAGAATAAAAAACATGCCTTGTATATACTTTATTGCTCTTCTATGGCACGTAAGACTTCAGTAGGATTTGTCTATTGTTCAGGAAGAGAAAAAAATTAGGTTCTCAACATTCTGACATATTAACTAATGTTAAAAACATTACTGCTGAGGTGAAATCACTCCATGTATTATCAGTGATTTTATTGTTAAGTCTGCTCTGGTCTGCAGCCTGACCTAAATTCTTTCAACTCGCTCTGTTTATAAATTTAAGACTAGCTCTACAGGGGAATTTAGGCATGACTTCACTGCACCTAACTTGCTGTTTGCATCCAGATCCTTGAAACAGCTACTTGCCTAATTGCCACTGAGAAGTACAGCACCCATTTAAATTAATGAGGTTTAGGCTCCTAAAGAAGTTTCTAAGACACACATTAAGGTGCCTTTGGTGAGCCTGCTGTAACTTCAGAGAAGGAATGCAAATCAGACAATATGTCTTGATAGTAAAGTTGCGCAGCTAATCCTTGAAGTAATAGCCTCAAAAAAATAATAGTTTACAAATGTTTTAGACTGTATCCGGAAAGGATTTAAACACTTACTCACATGGCAAATGCATCAGCTGGTATTCACAACCAGCCACTAACTGAGCGGGGACTTGCCTACACCATTCATTTGGGAATGCAGGCATCTCCCTTATTCAGCAGGCCAGACACTCATCTTTAGCCTGTGTGGGACTGAATTCAATAACCAAAGTCTACTTTTTTAAACCAACCTATCAAAATCACCTCATTTAGCAATATGTGGTTGTCTCACTCTTTTTGTTTAAATTATGGCCAGCAGTGGTGGCACTCAGATTTCATGTTATACATTAGCCTACACAACAATGTATTCTCTGGACTGTTACTGTATTTCAGCAAATGACCATATACTGAAAAATGCATCAGAAACCTGGACCGCAGTGACCATGATGGATCATAAACACATGATGCAGTGGGTGAGCAACATGGGCTAGGCATAGAGGGTTACAGTGAATGTGGTGACATCAGGCTGGGCACTGGTCACTCATGGTGTTCCACACGGTTCTGTCTTGGGCCTTGTGCTCTTCAGCATCTTCAGAAATAACTTGGAAGCACAACGTGAAGGGATACTAAGCATGTTTGCAGATGATACAAAACGGGGAGAAACTGTTGTCTTCCTGGACAGCAGAGTGGTACTGCAGAGACACCTTGACAAATTAGAGAGATGGGCAATCACAAAAGAAATGAAGCTTAACAAGTGCAATTCTGTATACCTGGGATGAAGCAACACAGGTTGTGCATATGTGCATATGTCCATATTCTCATGTGGAATGAGAGGCTGGAGGGAAATGCTGTGGAATTTCCCTGGGGGTCCTGGTTGATAGCAAGTTGAACATGAGTCAGCAGTGTCCTGCCAGCAGGAGGGCCAGCCCTGTCCTGGGGTTCATCAGATGCAGCGTCACCAGCTGGGCAAGGGAGGGGATTGTCCTGCTCTGCTCTGAGCTGGGGCAGCCTCACCTGAGTACAGTTTTGGGCACCACAATCTTAAAAAAAGATATTGAACTATTAGAGAGCATCCAAAGGAGCGCCACAAAGATGGTGAAGAATCTGGAGAGGAAACTGTATGAGTGGCTGAGGTTGCTTGGTCTGCTCAGCCTGGAGAAGAGGAGACTGAGGGATTAACTCATTGCAATCCACAATTCCTTCACAAGGGAAAGTGAAGGGGCAGGTAGGAGGTACCAATCTTTTCACTTCTGTGATCTGTGACAGGACTCAAAGAAACAGCATTAATCTGAATTAGGGGACGATTAGATTGGATGTCAGGAAAAGGTTTTCCACCCAGAGGGTGGTTGAGCATGGGTCCAGGCTCCCCAGAGAAGCAGTCACTGCACCAAGCCTGTCTAAGTTCAAGAAACATTTGGACAATTTGCCTCTCTGGACCATGATTCCCATATTCTTGTTACAGAGGTTCTGCTGTAGCAATAGGGAAGTACTGCCTTAAAAATGTGATATACATTCCATGGACTCAATCTCAGAAAGCACTGGAGAGACTAGGGCCCAGGTTTCCCATTTACAGGTGAGTAGTGCAACCAGTAGACTCATAAGGGAAAGGTTTCTTTGTCCATTTCTTTTTGAGAAGAAGATGGGGAAGTGGTGACTTGCTTTCATGAAACAAAGTCATCTAGCATTGATGTGAACAGCAAGGCTTTGGAGAAGAGTATGTGCCTGGACTTGACTTACACATAAACTGATATTACTGGGATCATATACCCATCTTTAAGTCCTAGTTTAGCACTTACATATCTTGACTTAAATTTCACAGGAATGTCTGTGTAAGAGCCAGGAGCTGAATATGAACTCTACATGTCCTGTAGTTACCTAAAACTGACCTGTTCTGGCTTCCTCCTCAGCTCTACAAGAATATAAATTAAAATTTTAAATTCTGTAGCACTGGCTTTCTAGGATTTCTGGGTTTGTGGATTGGATGCACAGTAAGCATTTGTGAGCATTCATTCATCCTTTACTTTCAGAAAAAAAGCTGACTGTAGGTGCCTGGAAAATTTTATCTGATTTGACTGCAGAGATCTATCTCCTAGATATTTAGCTTGGCAAAGTTTAGCAAGCACTGTCATCGTCATCTCCAGCTTACAACCAGAGGTCCCCTCAAGACCTTGGAAAATTGTATGGTACAATCCCATCAACACTTTTTCTCCCTCCTCCCCCAACTCGTGATTCTCCTTCTAGGAGTTCAACTGCCTGTGATCCTAGGCTTAGTTTTGATACAGCCCAGCTGTGCAACCTTAGCTCAAACTTTAAGGAAAATACTGAGTTATGAGAAAGAGCTGTGAGAAAGTACGTAGACTAGAATCAGCCAAATTGTAATGTAGAATTGAAGACAGAGGTATGATCAGCGGCATGGGTAACAAATGAAAGATTCAAGGAGAAAAACACTGACAAGGAAAGTTTATAAAGTGTCACTGGAAAAGACAGTGACCTGGAAGATGGCACCTCAGTGACACCAAGGACTAGTCTGTTCCCAGAAGCAGCAGCAAAAGCTAATATTTTTCACCTGATAGATGCTGGCCTGGCGAGCAATGTCCTGCAGGGTGTTTGTTGGGGGTGGGGAGCATGCTGATGTTTAGCCTCATACCTAATGCTAATGCTTTCTACCTCACTTCCTAGTTCTCTTTTATGTGCCCTATCCAACACATAACTGTCTTGTGGGGCTTTTTGTTGATTATACCCTATTTTGTGAGTCTGTGCCTTCATGCATTATAAAAGTTCCCTGAATAAAGAGAGCTGAGGGATGGGAAAATAACCTGTAAAATCATGGCTCTGTACTGCTGTACCTTAACACAGAATAATACAATATTGTACAGGGTACAGTTAAATCATAAGAGATATTTTTATATTGCATATTTCCTCCCCAGGAACTATTACACTTAAGATGTGCTAGTTTTAGTGGGTTAGAAATCTACAGCTGCCTGACTGGAGACATACTAGTCTAACCTTGTAATACAAAGAATGGGAAATATCCCAGAGGAGTTCAGTGTTTGAAAAGAAAAATACCAAGACTAACACAGCTCTCCCTGTGCCAGTTTACCAAAGGAAAGAGATTACAGAGACACATTCTCACTTTACTTTTGCTAGCACGAGTAGTGGAGAACAGAGGACTAAGAAACAACACTGGTAGCACAGTATGTGACTGTAAATACCCACAACACTGGCAATTAAAATATCTCTTGCCATGTTTAAACATCACATTTACACTTCCATGTTTCTGTATATAGAAGACTGGTGGTACCTAAAGTCAGCATGAAATGGCTCAGCTCTTCTAAGGTTTGGGCATACAACCTAGGAGGTAAGAATTCTGATATATCAAGAATTGTTGGCAGAAGAACAGCAAAGTTTTCAAATTTAGAGGTGTCTGATATTAGGAAACAAAGCTTTTTTCGTTACTGTGAAATCTTATTTCATTTTGCTGTAGTGGTTAACAAGTGAAACAAGGCAACTTTAGAAGCCTGAAAGTTGAACAAGGCAACTTGTGATTATTGGTATAAATAAAGTTGTCAAAATGTTCCCTCTCTTGATGAAGTGTCAGCAGCTTTTGGATCTTTGTTAATATTCTGCCCTTCTCAGCTGTTTATTCCTGTATTTATTCGATAGTACTTCCTTTGAGTGTAACTCTGCTTATCTAAAGTAGAAGATGGTGAAGTAGAACACTCTGGAATCTGCATATTAATGTATCATGCCTTTTATTTATAAACTCCAGGCTTCTTCAGATTTTTCTTTTATTCCTGTATAAATGTGAACTTTTCAACTTGGATAGTCTCATAAAGGATTTAAAAAAAACTACAAAAATTGCCAGTAAAAACATATATCTTAAAGTAATTCATATTTTGGCATGTAAAGTCCTCAGTTATTTTATAATGGTTACTTTATATTGTTCCCTTTATTAGATTTCTTTCTTCTTTTTTTTTTTTTTTTTTCTACATTCAACTGATTATGTCCATGGAAACTAGCCCTAATTGTAGCTTTACAGGCAGGCCATGTTTTCCATCATTGGCACATACTGATGTAAATCACTGGGGAGTAGCACAGGACAGAGCTGCTGTTTTCTGTTATGCTGCAAATCAGAACAAGATTGGTATTTCTGATTAATCATTTTTGCAAGTGGTCTACCAATTCCCTGCCAGATTATCCTGTAATAAATAAAAACATCACCAAAGATATTAGGCTCAGCATTGATCAAAAAAAGGATGATCTTTCAAGGTAGATGTTTCTACGTTTGCAATTACTAAAGTGGCCTTCACAACCTAAGTTCATTTTATCCATAAAAAAGCCCAAGTGTTCTTCTTGTAGGTATGCAGACATGCATGTCATTCCTTTCTTCACCCTTGTTGCAGGATGGAGCCTGTGACACCTCTATCCAGGCTGCTTCAGGGATCCATGGACCATACCGGTGATGTAAAAGTGCTTCCAAATCCTGCTTGACCTCTGTGATTGCCATAAGACTTGGGGAAGCTGTGACACTGCTAAACAAAAAGGGAACCCTGGAAAAAGTCCTTTTTGCCATCAAGACATGACTGAGACTTCCAGAGTTGTGGGGAATGCAACAGCAGAAACTCAGCAGAGGGTCAGCAGCAACCAAGGGCTGGGGAGCACTTATTTTGCACTGCAGAGGGGCTAAGGCAGGCACACTTGGGTCTGTCAGCCCAGCTTGGAGTGGAAAAAGGGCTCTGAATGAGCTTCTCCTCTCCTGGGCAGCCAGGCCACAGAGACCTGACACAGAGGGGGATGCTTTGGGCCAGTGAAGGTGAGCCAGAATGCCTGCTTGGGAGCTGGCTCTCACTCCCAGCTGCTGCAGTGCTTGGTGGGAGGTTGGGGGAGATTTCATTCATCAGTGCTGCCTGGCTCTTGGTGTGCTGGGGGCATGGGTGAGTGGGTGGCAGACAGCCTCAGCATGACCTCAAAAACACCTCAGAGGTAGCAGTGCTGGACAGATACTGAGGTTGGTCTCTAACTGATGCTACTCCTTTGCAATTCAGCCCTGTTTTGGCTCTTGCTTAGGGTAATCACTATCCATTTCTTTAAAGCCTAATGTCCTTGGCAGAAGAGAATAAGGGGCCATCCCAGCCCTTCTGGGTTGCTGTACCATGAGGATTTCAGATAGCACACTGATGAGATTGCTCTGCCCTGGAAGATAAGGAGAGCCTTTTGTCAATATGGTTTTGATCTCTGGCCTTTCCTAACCTCCTGTCTGTGGGCACAGGCTTTTGGAGGGCTAAACTCAAATTTAAAGCTTCTGTTGTGAAATTCTCCATTGTACTTTTCTGTATGTTCACAATATGATAAAGAGATATAATTTTATTATCACTGTTGTCTCTTTTGTGTTAATCCAACACAAACTTGTCTTTGGCTGAAGGTTTTGCTGACTTTATGAAAATCTGCTTTAAAACACCTGAGAGTTAAAAAAAAAGAAAAAAAACCAACTTTTTTTCTGCTTTCAGCTTCTGAGATTTTGAGTCTGCTCTAAGTATTCTACAAAACCTCAGGAACTAAAACTACTGAAACATACAAAGATGTATTAAAATGTGTTTGCATTTATGATCTTTTTAATTCCCCAACATTGGAGGGTGTGAAGCTGACAGGAAAGCTAGAAATATAGCATCACAACAGAAGCACTGGAGTTTAGCAGTTAGAAGCTACGAGCTCAGGCACATATGCTCTCCTAACAACATTGCTCATTCAATCACATTCTAGCAGCCTCCCGTCAGGAAGCGCTGATTTGTTTAACTCTATTAAGCTTAGATAAGAAAGGTAAATAATATGTCACCCAATATAAGACAACCACTCCAAAATAAGTTTGACATTGGCCAACAATCACTCTAACATTTTTGTGGCTTTAGCAGCTCTGGAGGCTGTTGAATGGCACAATGGGGAAAAAAAAGAGAGCAGGAGAACGAACGCCCGCTTGTTGCTTTAGCCTATTCGAGATGAATTATTAGGAAGGACAGCCAACACTCAGGCTAAACGCTAACAGATGTGGCGCCGAATGTGCCATTTAGACGCTGGTGGTTTGCTGTGGAGCAGTAGGAAGTGGCCGCAGTGGGTGGCAATGGGAGTCGGTGTCCAGCCGGTGACTGGGGGGCGGAGGGGGCACAGCCCCAGCTTCCTGGACAAATCCCACCCATTAGTGAGGCTGACACTGCAGCAAAGTACATGGTTCAATTTTTGTACCTGATTTCTGACAGGAAACATCTTGTTACTAGGCATGTCTTTGACAACAACCTTGAGCATGAGGCAGGAGAAAGGACTCAGATCTGTTCAGGGGCACGGGCAGCTCTAAAACTGCTCTGTTGCATAGGAGTTATACAGACCAGCCACCAACGCTACAAGGCCTGAACAGAGAGGCCTCCCTCAACTCACTGGACTCACTCAGGTTGTGATGAAGAAATAACTTTGCTATTGATACGATTAGGAAGAGTTTTCACAAAGTTACTAATGGCTTTTGGTGTAAGATGGGGCTGGTAGCCATTAAGTGCCAATCTGGGGTGTACTGGGAGCTGTGTGGTGTGACAAAAACAGACTGGTTGCTTCACCTTGCAGACATCTGCCAGTTGTTTTCCAACAGAACTGTTTTCCAGCTTCTTGGCATGTGATTACAGTGGCATAGCTCTGTGTTGAAACTTCACAAAGTCGTAGTAAACTGGTTGAATGCCTTGTGGTGTTCAAGGATTCAGTGAGATGGACAAAAAGGTTTTCAACACAAAAATTAATATTGCACAGTGATGTGGGAGGTCAGTCAAGGAGCACCAAAAACAATAGCAAAGACCCACACAGGGAGATGCAATTAACTTGTGAGCAGACTAAAAGCCAAAGTTTGCCCAGAAAAAGCCATCACTGGACATTCAATGAATGAAAGCATTCTTACCACAAGCTGGTTTCATTAAAGACCAGAAGATGGTTTGTTGGCCAAGATATGCTGTATCCCCTCCCACCTTCCTGATTCACAAAGAGTAAGAAAAGGTGTCAGCCAACAGCTTAAGCTTTTCCAGAACCATGCTCAGGGGACTTATCTCCTGTGTGCAAAGAATGCAAGTGATTTCTGCCATGGATCATCAATGATTTTTTTTTTTTGGGGGGGGGGGGGGGGGGAGGTTGGGTTTTTTTTTTGTTGTTATGGTCAACTCAGTTTGACACAGCCAAAAATGTCACTGAAGAAAAGACTGTCATGACTTCCTCCCAATCTCAGCCCTTTTTTAGGTTTGACTATATCCTGCTCAGTACTCTTCCAGGTGCAGGAATAATTTAAATTATTAAATAAGAAAATATTAAATGTCTGCTCTTTATCCACTGTGTCTTCTCACCTTCATTTGTGGAGACTGAAAAAACCAGACCATTGAATGTTTTTTCCTTTTTCCTGCTTGAACTGGTCAAATCCAAGTTCCCAGAGTCAAACAGTTAATCATTGGAAGTTGGATTTTTCATCCATCACTCTAATTTCCTACCTGCCAGATGAGACAGGACAGTACGATATTCAAAAGCCTCTTAAAGCCATAGTAGCAGCATTTTAAAATTATATCTTCCAGCTTGATAAATTTCACAGCTCTTAGGAAAGGAAGTTGTAGTGTATCTTGTCTGGGAAGCGGAGGACTATTCACCAGCAACAATCTGTAGATGTAAGTTTGATGGACACATCTGTCAGGAAATGTTACCTTTGTATTTAGGGTGGCCTGGAGACCTTCTGCAGTTCTGCATTTCTGTCCACCTAGTGGATGATCAACCAGGCCCTGCCACTTCCCTCAGTGTAGAGGCTACATGCCGCTACGGCATATCTCATTACCTGATCCCTCACATCTGTGGAGGTGAGATTGTGGACTTTTTATTTTATGGAAACCTTAACAGCACTGAACAGCAAGATTTTGTCTCCTTCTTACAGTGTGGTGGATTTTGCTGAAGAGACCACAAGAATTGGATAGGTAGCCTGTGTTCCAAGTCTGAGTTTAAACTGCTCTGAAAACACCTGTTTTAGTTGACTCCTGTAGGTAGGAATATCATTCCTAGTACTTTCATGAAGCTACTAACATCAAGTTTGAAATAATTTTAATGTAAGGAACACAAATAAATAACTCATAGACTTGAATGCACTGTAAACCACTCTGGTGCCTCCTATCTGGGTCAGTCTGGCAAATATGTAATTATCAGAGCTATTACTAGACTGAATTTAATGACGGGTGAATTTAATGATGGCTGCAAACTCCATCTTTACAGCGACAAAAGCATCAAATTTAATACCTTGTCATCACATAGCAATAAAGACACCAGGGTCCACAAATCTATTCCAGGGTTTCCTGCTCTTGATATTATTGTGTTCACCAAATCAGCTAGATTTTAAGGGTGCTTGCCCTTTCTTTAGGTCATAGTTTCCCATAAGCCAGCCACATCTGAATGTGAATCTCAGTGACTACAGAAAACAGAAAATTGTGGCTTTCTGGCTCACCACCCAGGCATGGATTTATCCAGGCTTGTGCAGCAGAGCCGGCAGGGTTGGGGAGAACTGTATAAAGCTTACTTTAGTGGTGCTGCCCAGGTAGAAAGCAGATATTGTTTCATATGACTAATCTCAGACACTTGCACAGGTTTTTCCAACAGGCCTGTGTTTTTCAGATGCCAGTCTTTGTGAACTTTGGATTTCTTATTTAGATCTTTTGCTTTCTTTTCCCAAATTGCCTTAAGCAATCTAGAATATGCTTGTTATTTTATCACATGCATTACCTGTAGTTGTAAAATGCTGGAAAACCACTTTCTGGAAAGACCACAAGATAACTTTCTTTAGAATTACAAATGAGTTGCACTGGAATGAGCTTCACATTTAACTGTTTTATCTCACTTCTCTCCCTCACTCTGTGAAGTTGATAGAGAGAAACTTTAGCTTTAAAGCTGGCTATATACAACATCTCCAAAATTCATCTAGCTGGAATCCGTGCTTTTGCCTCAGTTTTTGAACAGCTGATATAAACCAGTAGACATCCACTGATTTCAAAATTTTTGCCCTTGCATTATGCCAGCTGAACTCTGGCCCATTTTGCATCTCACCATCCCTCACCACAGTAGGCAGTGAGTGCAGAAAGCACATACTTCATGGTAGCCACCCCCAAAAATGGGCCAGACCCTAAGGTGAATCATGTGAATATAGGAAATGTTTTTAGAATAGGAATTCATTTAAGAGAGAGAAATCATTCAATGAAAAGGGTGAGTGCACAGAAAAATCTTATCTCTGTTCAGGGGCAAGGTCCTTGTGAGCACATCTCAGCCTAGCAGCCTGTGACACTTATTCCATAAAAACTGCCTAAATATTTTTGACTTCTGCTCAACATTGTTACATTAAGGCTTTTGAAAAAGTAAAGAGATTTTTTAGTTCTTGTTTCCAAATGATGCAGAAGAGAGAATTACATTTTCTGACAAAGACAGTGATTTGAACAGTACAAATCACTACAGTCACATACTCAGCAAGGATTCCCAGTTACTGGAAAATATCTGCTGCGTTTTCAGTTTTCTACACTTCTGAAAAATTGATTGATTAAATGTCTTTTTCTTTTCTTTTTCAGTATGAATTGAGTAACAAACAGTACAGACTCCTCATGGAAGAACAATTTAACTTTAGTATACGCAATAGTAATAAACCTTTGGGACTGTGTAGTAGCAGCAGAAACACACATTTTGACTGAAGGCTCTTGACACTGTGCTGTGCACTGTGCAAGTAGGTAGGAAAGAGTAGCCTGGAGAGTCTGTGGAAGATGCTGAGATAAATTTTCCAAGAGACTCATTAATTTTTTATATTCCCATGGGAAGAATGAATGAAGAAAGGTTACAATTGGACTGTGTTCTGGCCATGTGCCATTCAGTGCTGTTGGCTGGTTGATAAAACGGAGTTACTACATTTTTAGAGGATGTAATAATTAGAAAGAGCATTAGAAAGGTTCATCTGCTGGAGGCAAGAATAAAACAAAAAATACAATAGAGTGACTGGAGAAATGTTCTAATGCAGTAATTGTTAAAGAATTACAGTAATTCTACATGAAGACAATAAGCAGAAATATACCAGTTTCTACACTTTGGTGAAAAACATGTTCATGGTGTGGAGAAATTGACTAGACAGACCTATAGGGAAAAAAAAGAATAATTGGAATATGAACACGCTTGCCAAAATTTGTGAATGTAACACTGGGGAGTATAAACTTGCATAAGAGCCTTAGAGTGATGTCATATGATCTTTCAATTCCATTCAGGTTTGAAAGACCTTTGCTGGACTCCAGTCTACAGTCCTGGGAGCTTCCAGAGCTTCTTTAACTTGAGGCCTTCAAACAGATATCTGCTAGAAATTAAATATATTGTTTATATAGTTCGTTTCTGAAATGAAGTAGAAAAATACAATCTTCTGAGATCTCTCGAAGAGGACCTTGAGATTTTACATGGCTCTTTTGATTAACCTTGGACTTATGGAGGTTCATCACTTCCAGAAACAATCAACAAAGGTAGTTGCATTTGGAAAGCTCTTTGTGAAGATTTAACAAACCCATCCAACAGAACCTTCGAGTTTAAAGGTGTGTGTTTGCTGTTCAGGATACCTGAAGAGACATAGGCTCTATGTGGCTGGAGGGAGACACTGAGGGCAGTGCACATAGGAGAAGGGATTCTTTACAGCCACCAACTCAACAACACTGGTGAGGGCCATTAGAAGAAAGGGGATATCCTTCTGTTCTGTGTGTGGTGGGGTTTTTTTAACATGTTAGCCCTGAATAAAGTACAACAACATGCTTGACTGAAAAAATAGTACTTATTTGAAGATTTTAAGAAATGGGAAATCCACTACTTCTTTTGTAATTTTCTTTAATGGTTTAACATACCCTTCCCTTGGGAAGGGGAAAAACCCAGCCCATTCCAAATCAAATGAAATAGAAGCAACCAAATAACACCTCCCTTCCCCCCTGTCTGCCTTATTTCCATTTCCAGTCTGAATTTTTGTGGATTTAATTTTCAGCTCTTCTTTATTTTCTCAGTAGATTAAAAAGCCCTTGAGTGACTGATTTACTTTCTTTAATTTTTTTCCCCCCCAAAACATGGGTAAAACTTTCTGTTTGTCTCCTTGAGAAGTAAAGTAAAATCTTTCTGGTGTCTCTTTTTTTTGTACTCTCTCCAAGTTCCTGACACCCTCTAAAAACTACAGTTACCAGAAGTGGATATGATGCTGTACTATCTTTCTGCCAGTGTTGAATACAAAAGTTAATTTACCTCTCAACTCCTACTCACTGATCTGTTTATTCAGCTATGAACTGCAGAAAGATGAAATGACCTCTTGCATCATGGGTCTGGTTCCCTGCTATTCGAATTGCCCAACCATTTATAAGAACTAGAACTGCTGCACTGGGTCCAGCCAAGAGTCCATGAAGGCCACTACCACTTCTCTGCCAGTAGCAAGTCACAGAAACTTAAGGAAAACCAGAACAAGTTTACAGTGATCTTTTTCCCAGTATACTTCACAGTTTTCATAAGTTTGCAGTTTAATGACCTCTTAAATAAAAAGCTGCACCTTTGCGCTTAATAATCTGTGATAGATTTTTTTCCCATTAATTTATGTAATCTGACACTTTCTAGTCCTTGTACCATGAAAAATTGTGAATAATCCTTCACTGTTCATCTTCTCTATACTGTTCATGACATTTTATTCCTTTATCACATATCCCTTTATATCCCTCTTTACTAAAACAGATATTCTTAATCTAGCTCACTCTATAGAAGCCAATGCCTAATTTTGCACATTGCTGTAATTTCTGACATATTTTTCTCTTTTTGCTCTTTTATTTTGGAAAGGGGGACAAAGAACTGCACATAGAATTCAAGATGCATGTTCTATTTTTAATTTGTTTGTCCCAGTAAGAGAGCTCTGCAAAAGGACTCAGCACCAATACTCAGCTACCTAAATTAGTTATTTAAACAGACTGGCCAGATTTCCAGGATTATTGAGTACCCACTGCCTTCCACTGAGGTAGTGGAAACTGTGGTTTCTGCTCTTCTGAATATCTGAACCCTGCTGTGGACATTGAGCACATTGGAACTAACCTTTATAATAGAAATGTATCTTGGAAATAGCCTGTTTGCCCAAATAGCAATAGAATGAAAAAAAAAAAATCCTCTTTCACATTTTTTTATGCTGAGGTTAAATATGCAATCATGGGCAAGCAGGAAGAGGGTGTGCACTCTCTGCAACTGTATCATTTCATCATTTTTATGAGCAGTGGGGATTATTTTTTCGCAAAGATCACTATGCATTATAAAAACATCTGATTTTTGAAACACATTTCCTGGCATCTTAGATTTCAGCAATATTTCTTCTTTTCTTCTTGTATTTTTTTTTTAGAGTAACTTTTTTTTAGAGTTTGTGCTTTTTCTTCCTTCCCCCTCCCCCAAGCCCCTCTTCCCCACAATTTCTTGGAGGAAATATGACTAATTATATCTAACTTATGTTACCTTTATATTGTCCTATGGAAAAAAGTGTTTATCTTTTACAACAGCAATGGGAATGTTGAATTGCTTTACTAATCTGATGTATTCCTTGTAACAGATAGGGGAAAAGTTTTAGTTCCTTTTAACAGAAAGCTTTTCATTGGTGCAACCCTTATTCTTTGCCACGGATTGCAACTTCACTGAAAGGCCAAGTGAAAAAAAAAAAAAAAAGGAACAAATAATGAAGCAAAATTCATTAATTTGAGCACACCTGTCTCTTGTACTGGAAAACTCCCATGGAAAAATAGTGGTATTGTTCTCCTCTATGAACCTGTCTCCTTTCATAAGCATTGCACAATTTTTTTCTTCACATAATTAAAAAAAAGAGAGTTAGTGTCCTGGGAATTTGTATGCTTCATTTACTAGCACCTGGTGTACCTCTTTCTCTCTCTTACTTTATTTCCCAGCAAATGTACAGAGTAGATTATATAACACAGAAAACACAGAAAAGTCAATGGGAATGCTTCTTTCTGGAAAAACATGGCAGTTTTACTGCATTGGGAAATACATCTCTCCTTTGTCCTTCATGGGAGTCCTTCAAACACGTAATAAACATTTGGTGATTGAAGTAAATGGAAATATTGACTGTTTTTTGCTTACAGGTGGTAACTAGGGACCTGCATTGAAAGGATTTCAGATCCTGGAGCTGTAGAGGATGGTGGAGTTTGCTGACAGAGTTTGGACTAATAAATACCAAGTCTCTTTGATAAGATCCACCTGAATTTTCTTGTAACGAGAAAATTCTTCACCTTCAGGATGACAAATTTAAGATTGTCACGATTTTCAGGACTGCAGGCTCTGCCTTCTTTAGATTCTGGAGTCAAAATAATTGTTGCCAATGTTAGCAGTGCTCTGCTGGCCGAAGGGATTTCACCAAAAAACAATCTGCCTCAATATTTTGCTACTAAATTATGCCTATGCCAGGACTTGTTATGAGAAGCTGAGCATTGCACAGAGCGAGCTGAAGATGTTTCTCATCTCATTGCATTTTAGTTCCTACAGCACTGCAAAGATAAAGTCTATATTATATTATGGACATGTTAAAATTGTACTTTGTGCCCAGTACAATAAGGTATCTCTCTGAATAAAGGTCCTGCTTTATTAAACAATTATCTCATTCTGAGAGGTGTGTTTTGAATTCCCTTTTATAAGCAATAATGTTCACATGAAAGATAATTTTTCTATTAGGACCCAAGACACAGTGTCATAGGTGCTGTCTAGAAAAATGAACGCTGTCTTGGTTATCTAGAGGCATGAGTTATGGCCTCAGCCATGATTTTGTGCTGCTCACAAAACCTGGACAAGTGATCCTACTGCCTTATTGTTTTTCAATAGAAGGGTAATTGCTGACTTCTAGACATGCAAATCAGGATCCATCCTAATGTTTGCCTTTTCATGCTCTTCACACTTGCCCTCTCCTGAAGTTCCAGCAATGCTGGAGATGTTGGTGGCCTCAGATCTAATAAGATTCACCTGAAATCAGAGCATTTTGATGCCATGCACCCTTTTCCTCCTACACATGCTGTGACTTTGCTTGCATCCTTGGTCAACTACTTCAAAATTTAGCAATGCAAGTACTGTAGAACAGGTAGGTCTATTTTAGCTGTATGTTTGGCAGCATCTTTGGTATAGAAGATGTCTGAACACCAGCTCTTGAAGCAAGTACCGAAGATACTTTTGGAGAAAGCCTGTATGCAAGAGCTGGCAGCTGCTCCCTCCTAAGCTGCTGGCATAGCTCCTGGGAGCCCAGCTGATCCTTTGTGGACAGAAGCCTGCTGGTACCAGGGAGGGAGGGCAAGGGAGGGATCCCTATGCCTTGGATCAGCCCCAGGTAAAGACATAACTGGCTTTAATTTTGCCAAACCTGAAGAAAAGTGAGAGTCGGCACTGAGAAATTGTTGGGAAAAGCAAACATGATTCACACATCCTCAAACAGGCTGGATTAGGGCAGTAATATAAGAGTACATCTGCAACCCTCAGGTCTTTGTTATGCTGGGGGAGAAGAGAGGGTGAAAATTGTCTTCCTGATGCTTTACCTTGCAAACTCTCAATGCTCTTCTCACCCTAGATACTGTTGAGTGGGATACTGTGGGATGGGATGAGATGAGATGAGATGAGATGAGATGAAGCAGAAAAAACATAGTATCTTTCACAAAGTTCAATATTGTGTTAGTTAAGAAAAAGTTATTGGATTCAGAACTTTACCTGAGCCCCAAGAGACCAGTTTTGTGTTATATCTCACTTAATATCCCTTTACCAAAGTAACACTGAAACCTAAATGCATAATCTAAATGAAGCTGAACTGAAGAAATCTGCAGAAGATGCAGACTGAGAAATAGACCCAAACCATTCATCAAAACTACAGGATATGATGTTTTTCTTGCTGTGTTGGCACTTTGCAACTTGCCTCCTGTTAAACTTTTTAACTGCTATAGCAAAACTATAATGCTTTTTTCCTCCGATATGATTTAGCTACAATATTGATTTTTTGTGAAGAAAAAATGTAAAAAAATTAAAAATTAACTAAAATAAACTACAAATGAACAAAAGAACCCAAACACCAAAGCCCCCAAATAAATTAAACCAATGAAAAAGAAAAAGAAAAAGAAAAAGAAAAAGAAAAAGAAAAAGAAAAAGAAAAAGAAAAAGAAAAAGAAAAAGAAAAAGAAAAAGAAAAAGAAA
>CM031859.1:51229074-51243775 GCA_018697195.1 Certhia americana | reverse complement strand
AGAAAAAGAAAAAGAAAAAGAAAAAGAAAAAGAAAAAGAAAAAGAAAGAAAAGACACAAAAAACCACACAAAACAAAAACCCCCAGATAATTGATACCCCCAGATATCGTACCACACTGAAGTCAAAGGAAATTTTGTGTTGGCCCTCACCAATGCTGCAAACCCACTCTGATCCTTCTGCAGACCAGGGAAATGAGGTCTGGGCTCACACTGAAGCAGTTGCATGGCTGTGACACTACAACAACATTGCTATGGCCTGCTGGCCCTCAGCAAGGGGTGATGTCTGAGCAAGCACCACATTGCAGTGGTTCTGGGAGTCATTGCACCATGGAAGCTGTGACAATGCAGAGACACACACACACGATGTCAACATAGAAGCACAGAAATAATTTCTATACAAAAGCTTCCTTTTGAGGCCCCTGGGATGACATATGCCACCAAATCTGGGCAAAATTGAGAGCTCGCCTGCTGTTGATCCCAACACTGGAGATTTCTCACAGCAAACACCTCAGCAGGTCCTGGCTATGATGGCCCCTTATTCCTGTGAGCAAAGATAGTCCTATTGTTTCACGCAATATAAATGTCACTTTTATATTGCTTCACAGCTTAACTTTGCAGAGCACAAATAAATGGGCAATGGCACCTTATGTGAATCTAGTGCAGTGCACTTTACATTCAGTGTTGCAAAACAGCCTGACTAGGCTGTGACCTTTTGCTTTTGTCAACCTCCTGGCTCAAGGAGAAATGGAAACAAACTCACAGTTTACTTAGTAATGAATAATACTCCAGATGTTTTTAACCCCGTCTTCTGTTGGACATCAACAGAGACAGTTGATGGGTGCAGCTATAATATATCTTTACTCTCAAAAAAAAAAAAAAAAAAAAAAAAAAAGAAAGAAAAAAGCTGGCGCTTGTTCAAAAAGGAAAAGAAAAAACACAGTCACATGAATGACTTTACTAAAATAGACTAATGAAATGTACCTCCTTCAAATTAATCCTACTGAAATCCTAAAAATCAGAGGGATGCCACAGGGTGTTAGGTTAGCAGGCCAGAAGCATTTGCTATGACCTTCAATTCCTCTCACCACAACTCAGGCCAAAAAACATCTCCAAGTAAGCAGATTTGTATTCTTAAGAGGTTTGTAACATGGGTGAAATTGCTATGTGTAAATTTTTTCTATGGAAATAAAAAAAGGAAGAGTGAAAGTATTGCAGCTGCAATCAACCGAGGGAAACTGAAGCAACAAAATGGAGTGAGGAGTTCTATCAAAGCCTGAATGTGCTGCTGAAAAACACTGTGAAAAACACAGTGAAGATGTCCACATTCTTCTGCAGAAAAGAAAAGAATTATGGTTAAGACTGGCAACCCACATTAGATGAGTGGCTGGTCATATTTTAGATTGTTATTCTTTATTCATTAGATAAAACAATTAAATGCCTCACCTCACTGAACAGTCACAAGAAATATCAGCCAACAGAGGCAGGCTATCCAAGGAGGAGAAAGTGACAAAGAAATACCTTTGTTTCCTTCCAGATGCCTGGGAAATTTGATAGATTTTATCAGCAATCCAAGCAAACTCAAAAATCAGATACTCATATCAAAAATGTTCCATCAACAATTCCTTTGTTTTTCTCTTCCTGAAAGTCTGGGGCAGAGAGTGGTAGACACTGGGGGTGGATTAAAAAGAAAAGTAAGAATCTTTATAACAATTCTTAAATTGGAAAACAAAACTATTATATTGAAGGAACAAAACCCCACCCAGTTATAGTGGAAATAAGGTGCATGAAAAATGTCAAACTTATTGGACCACCCAGCAAGTACCAAACTCAATAGTTCCCCTCAAATACTTCCTGGCTTGTTTCCTGGACAGACATGCCACAGGCAGTAGGCTGAGACTCTCACAAACCCTCTCCACCCTTCCTTCACGGTCAGCAGCTGATAACCAGCCAGACCTGATCTGACTCACATTGCAGCAGAGGGTAACATTAAAGGCTAACATTAAAGAGCCACTTCACCTAGGACAGCACAGCTACTTGAGAGTATGCAGAGCTTTTTGTTACCTCTGCCTTATAGGCACAGGGAAGTATCTCTCATCCTGCAGTGCAGTTTCCAGCAGAAAGTCTTTAGCACCAGGAGACAAATATATATTTATTCCATCATGTCCAGAAGGAGAATTTCAGAGATAACAGTTCCTCTCTGTTTTCTGCTGGGCTCTCAGAAGCTGCTAAGTGTATATCCCATGCCTGACTTTGAGGCAGCTATGCTGGCCCTCCCTTCACACCTGAGCCAATGGCATCCAAAGGTTGGATATTTCCGAGCGCTAAGTCCTGGCTTGCTTCTTCTGTCTACTGAGCTCTCCAACATCATTTTCCTCCATCTAAGGAAAGTTGGACAAAATCGTAGAAGCATCTTAGCACCCTGCTTAGAATCATCCCATTTAGAGATCATTACAAACATTGATTCTATCTGTTTTTGAGACACATATGTTTGTCTTCTTTTCCTCATATTCTCTTTACTTTTCTATCAGCCATTGACTACATTAAGTGTAAAAAAGAAAAAATATTTTCAAAACATTAATTCGTCTCCCCTCTCTTTCATTGATTTAAACTCTGGGAAACAGGTTTATGTATTTGATTCAAAGAACAGAGATCAATATCATGGCTGCCTATATTATACATATGTAATGGGATATAATAGGGGCATAGTACACTGTATACTATGTGTTGACTTACTGCTTTGAGTTCAGATATATGATACAACCTGTAAGAGATTGTATTTATGCAGCATATATAGAATGTGTATATTCATTGTATCTATACTTGCTTGTACCTATAATGTGTATCTTTTTATATAGAATTCAAGAGTATCTATTGTACAGCATATATAATAGAGTCTAAGGGCTTCAAACATGGCTTTTATGTGTGATAGTATTCATGTGCAAATTGCTCTGTGTTGAACCATTAATGAGGCCATATGCAGTTGTCAGGTATGTCTGTCTGTGCACTTTCACTCTAGTAACCTGAGATTACCTATCACTTCAAACTTCTGCAGCATATGCAGTTTCTTTCCATGTCACCTATTTTCCCATGCCTCTCTGTCTACTGGATTTTGGTTAACGAAGCTGAAATCTGAGCTGTATCAGTTCCAATGCTGACTGGCCTGTCCATGCATGTGTCCTTACTGGCCAGCTGGCAGACCAAACCAAGTAGATAATTACTACTCTTACACTGTAGCTTTTTGTTTAGTCCTTGAACTGGGCTAACCTCCATTACCAAGCCACTGACTCTGCAAAGTTTGCAGAAATGTAATTTTGTTTGAAACTTCTGTCCTGTCAAATTTGCTTGGAATTAACCAATAGGCAGCAGGAGAAATGAGAGACACATATAGAAAAAAAATTGAGAGAGGAACTGAATGTGTATGACCCAGTTTCTTAGGCAACAATGAAGGGATTAATGCTCTTAGGCACTTCAAAGTTGTATGTGTAGTCTAAATGACTTGTCTTGGTCACTTCTACCCTTGGTGAAGAAGACAGGCACATCCAGCAGACATTTGACCCAGTTAAGGATATGTAGAGGAGCATTTCTTGGAAAAAAAATTTGTGGTGCTCTATGGCATATGGGCAGCTATTGACTGGGGCCAGTGTCCATTGGTTTGTCACACGCATTAGCTGGAGCAGAAGCTGTACTCTTCTGTGACCCCAGCAATCAGCCTGGCAAGCTGTACCCTCCTGAAGAGGAACCAAGCCCAGACTCATCTGTCATTGTGCAGGTACGCCCAGACTGTGTTTCCATAGACACATCCGCTTCTTATAGCCCAAAATTTATTCAGAAAGAAAACATCAACAATGTTGGACAAAATCTTTCATCCCTGGGAAAATTACCAGTGATCAGATGGTGCTACTGGGTATGCAAAACACAAGAGGACTTTCTATGTACAGAGAAAACTTTCAATGCGTCCAGTGCAGGCTGGAGGTGTCAGGCTTACTGCACAGGCTCAGATGAACCACCTGGGCAGAGCTGCTCACCTGTCCATGGCATTTTCACTGCACTATTGGTAGAGGCCAAGCATGACTGGTCTGATGCAGCCTGAGCGCATCAGGTGTTCTGTGTGTGCATCACACATTTCTCTGCCAAGGGAATTCCAAGGGAAACCCTTATTATAGTTGGAAGTGTTATTGGAAAATATTAGCAAGAATATTTTTCAAATCATAGTTTTAAAATGTGCAAAGTCTCACTGGAATAAAGCAACATAGAATGGCATAGGTGTGGAGCATGAAAGAATTATTTGGCTTGCAAATATATGACTAAACATAGGCTTATTAGGAGAGTGTTGAAGGCTTCAGCAGGAAAGGGTGAAATTTACAGACACATTCAGATCACATGAGAATTACCATTTTCACTTCCAAAATCATGACATCTAGCATCTATGAATGTAAAGAGAGATTCTGAAAACAATAGTTCTGATTTAATTTACTTTTACATTTTCAAATACTGTGTTTATGTTCCTTAAGCTGGAGTGGTGCTAAATTTGGAAGTGTTCTAGAACACTTACGAAGGTGATGTAAAATATCCATATCCTCAATAGAGAGAAATGCAGTCTTTTGGTTGGGAATCAAACCAGCTGTAATCCCTACAGATGAAATTAATTCAGCTGTAGTTTAAGAGGCCTCCTTCCCAACTGAAGAGAGATAAAGAGTTTCCATCAGACTATGGTTCATTCTTTCATTCTTGCTTTCAGGTAAACGCTAAACTCTTTGTAGACTGATGACTATTTCTACCCTTTGGTGTTATATCAGCCCAAAACTTCCTGGAGTTGTTCTTTGTTACAGGTAAAAAGTACGAGAATGTCCTCTGTCTTAATCAGTGATAGACTCTCCACAAAAACTCAATGCACTCCTTCAACTCCCTCAAACCCTTACTTTCATGGTGATGTATGAAGAGGACTGCAAAAGCCTGTAGCTGTTATATTGACCACAGCTATTTTGTTGTCCCCAGGTTTTCCCAGATGTACACTGTACTTATCTGTGGTCACTGCTTGCAGACTGTGAGATTCTTAGAACAGGAACAACCCTTACTGTTCTGTAGTTTTGTGTCCTGCAGTTAGTGTGATGGTTTTATTATGCTATAATCCATGACTGTAGCTACAAGAAAATGCCTCAAAATGCAGATCTAGCTCTAGGTAGAAGCTCAATTTGCCTAGGGACTCTCAGGAAAGACAAACAATCTGTAGCCAAGCCTACTTACCCATGACAAGGCCTTACAAGCAGGTTAGCAGCTGATGCAGGAAAAGGGACAGCAGCATGTGTGGTGGCAGCCTCTCCTGGCAGTCATGGCCTCTGCTTCCATCGGCTGTGGTCTCCCCATGTACCAGAAGCAGCAAGCTCAGCTCTTGAGGAGTCATTCCTGGTTCTTCACCACATTGGTCTTTCCTCCATACCTCGCTTTATTTTCCCTGGCAGAAGTTTCCTCAGCCTTAGCCTTGGCAAAGAGAAACTGTGCTCTTGCTGTGCTGTCCAAGGAGCCTTGAACTGGCACCATCTCCACACATAGAAACATCTATGAATGAATAAGGAACTAATTTTGAAGCTTGCTCAGTTCCTGTTCAGTAATTACACCCTGAACTTCAATGTATTTTAGTTCATTTTAGGTGGGAGATGAGTATTCAGCAAAGGTAGTAGCTAAATGCCAGACTTTCTCAATCCCTCCAAAGCACACATGGAATAAGATTGGAGCCTTATATAATGCTCTAATTGTTAGAGGTAGAAAAATAGGAGGGTGTCTGTACAACCATGTCTAATACTTTGGTCAAGCTGTATTAATTATATACACTATTATTTTTCCATGCATGAATCAAAACAGAGGATTTTTTTCCTTGCTATCAATAAAGGAAAATGCTGTATTTATGCAGGTGCAAAGTGTTCTATGTGTGTGTGTACCCTGGGCTAGGTGAATGCAGACTCTTACTTGGAAGCCATTTGAAAAATACCACTGATTTGTTTGGATTTTTTTGCCAGCAAGGATTGGTCACAGGGTCAACATATGGGACTGATTTAGGGCATTATTCAAATGAGCACCCAGTGCCACTGCTTTCTTGCTCTTTCCCTAACCAGCAGCAAACTATTTCAGCCATCAAAACAGTCATTTTGGTAGAATATACATTCTAATCCACAGTCTGTGAGTTACACCTTAATGATTTATCCAGACTAGCTGAATCTCTATTCCCTGAAACCTTCCCCATGCTATTATTTAAAAAGTATTAAAATACATATAGCATACAAAAATGTAACCATGCATTTGTCTGCTTGTATTTGTGTGTTTGTGCTGGTGGTGAGAAGTTTAGCATTATGGATGACTTCATGTTGCAAAAATCATCTCTGCATATATATTTTACTTATGCTCTGGAGTGTTCTGATCAGTGTTCTGGCAAGGTCAGTGGCTGGGATTAAAATGTTCTAAATTGTTAAAATGGATGTGATTTAAAAATGTCTCCTCCCTCCTCACAGTTTGTAAAATATTCTCCAAATGCTGGAGAAAAAGCAGAAGCAGGAACGTAAATTTTCAATGAGTAAATAACTCGTTCACTACAGGCTCCTGAATACCAAGCCTTTCAGCAGAAATGCTGTCTGGGAGGAGATCTCGTACTACTTTCTGCTTACCGCAGAGGAATAAACAATTTGACAAATTACAGGTCATTACAAAATCAATGGAAGAGTGTAGTTAATACTTAATATAGGTACTTTCCACCAAAAAAAGCTGATAGTTAAGTAATAACATCTTTCTTGGAAAGTGGGTATGAGTAGCAATGAGATAACCTAGGAAAAATTGAAATCTGCTACTGTCCACCTGTGGGTTGAAACCTGGCCAAACTTCAGCAGAAAACTGAGCATCTGGATTGTGTAGGACCACAGCAGGCTGATATCAGATATCTACTTATGTGTTGGGGTTCCCTCATGTGCATGCAGACACACACAAGCATGCACAGAAACATACACAATATGTGCATACTGTAAACAAAAAATGTCTACTGAAAAAGTGAATAATCCATAAAACTTCTACAGATGATGTGTTTCTATATTCTTCTCTGTTCTTTACTATAAGAAGCCTGTAAATGGTGTCTTTCAGGAATATGTCTGCAGAGAGGAGATGTAAGGTAGAAAGAGTACTAGAATTTGCCAGGACCAGAATTTATTCTATCACCAAGGAAGACAGCAAACTGTGAGCCTTACTGTGTCAGTCATTCCATCACAACCTAACATTGAAAACAGGCTAATGGGAGTCCATTCAATAATTTTGTTTATCAGACTCTTGATTTTGGGTACCACTACCAGTCTGGGCATTGGCACAGCCAATGCTGCTGCTTCACAGAACAGCCTCAATTTCCCCTTGGGCATATGGTGGTATATGCCAGGGCAAGTACTCACATCAGGACATGTCCAAGAGCCTCTGGCCATCATCTGCTTCCTATAATGCTATTCTCATCTCCTTCAGGTGCTGTTCAGCTCCTCAGAACACAAAGTTAAAGATCTCTGAGAATTGCCTGTAGTGAATTGCCTGATCCAGTTCACAGGCCTCTTGTCAAGTCGTATACTTAACAAGCAGAGGAAATATTTCTGTAGCTTTACACATGCATAAAAAAGTGATCTTCAAACCTTAGAGGAAAGTGAGAAGCTGCATGTTTTGTTCTCCATCTTCTCCCACAGGAAAAGAATGATGTGCACAGAAAGAACCCAAACATACTGCTTAACTTGCACGCTTTCACAGTGAGATGGGGCAGCTATGGGCAGGCACTTAGTTTGTGTTTTCCCTCAGGATGACTGAACACAAAGAGAATGGGAAACAGCTCTGATTTATGTAAAAATATACAGCATACAAAATAAACCACTAAAAACTCTCCTTCCCTATATCATCTAATTTGAGACTCTGCAAAACCTGTGGGTGAGTAATCAACTTCTTAATAACTCTATTGGATCCATGGGGCAATGAAATAAATGATTGCTATCTACATTTTTTCATTGATATATTACCTAATATATCAACGTGTGTGTATAAGTGTGCTGAATCCCATATCCAAAAAGTCACTGGCAATACTGTTACATAGTCTCTTTTTCAATTAGGACTTTGATCCTTAATCTTTTTTTTCTTTCTATCTCTTCTTTCATCAGCTTCAACCAAAAAATCTCTTCTACTCTTTCTTACTTTGTGTTTGAAGCTTTATCACTAATAAGTTTTATTCAGCTTAGTTTGCAGTGATACTGGACATGCCTGTGGAAGATAAGAAAATAGAAAGGCATGGTGGCAGCCCATGAAGGCATTTTCTGAAATCTTCACTGCTGGTCCCTGAATGAGATGGCAGCAAAGAAATCTTTGCTCACACAGAGATGTGTCCAAGACCTCTTGGATATCGTCTATTTCCAGTAATGCCCTGCCAGGGGATTTCTCACAGGAGGTTTCATTTTCTTTCAGAGGTGCTTGAAGAGGGTGATTTTTTAAAATCTAAAATAATGATCCAAATGAAACCTGTCTTGTAAAATTGTACAATAATTCCATGGAAGAAAAAGTTGGTGGGCATCCTGAGCATGGATTTTTTTTCACAGTACTCAGGATTTGTGCACTAGTAGGTTGTTAAAGGTTAATTGCACTTCAGTACTTGTCTTTCCTTAACAGCAGTCTATATTTATACCTTCATTAACTAGGAGGTCAGGAGCTTAAGAGAACAGCCTAAATTTCCAAACATTTCTTACAAAAATAAGTTGTGCAGACCAAAGATGTCCAATAACTGAGACTTCCATGAAGATCAGGAAACAAACAAGGCATTCCCATTGAGCAGCGGTCTCAAACAGGTGGGAGGGCAAGGCTTGTGTATTTGGCTATTTTTGTACTTTAGGAACTGGGAGTACATCCCAGATCCAAATCTGGAGCACATCCATGCTCCCATGGATGTATCCATCCTCTCCTCCTTCACTTCTGCCAAACTGGCAATCATACTGCTGCAAAACTCTGAACTTTATATGCAGCCATTGAGTACTTCTCAGGGAATTAGAGGATGGCAGTTATGTGGGATGTGGGCCAAATCCTCTCCTCTTATACGAACACAGCTCTAATTATAAAGCTAGATGTTTTGTCTTATTTATGCAGGTATCTCATTAGGAGTAATTAGTGTAGTTGTAGTTTCAAAGTTAAATGTATAGGTGAGAGCAGAAATTAGACTCAGAATTTAATATGCAGAAAAAGCAACTCTGTAACTTAGTATATTTATGGATGTAATTCTCTGAGACCACACTTGTTCCTGTACAACTCTATTCAAGTCAATAGAATTACATTGGGGATTAATTTACTCTTTAAATTTAACCACATTGAAAATGAATATAATGTCCTATGACTATAATACTTTCATTTTCCATGGGGAGAAATTTGCCAATATGTAACGTAGTCTCACATACCTGATTGCACATTACCTCCAAAATGTGCTAGAGCCTCCACGAATGGTAAAGCTGAAGAGACCATGCTGTTTAGGTTGGAAAAAGGCCAGCTGCATCACTGGCTGAACATCCAGTATGCCTTTGAAATGTATGTACAAAAATCATGTTCAAATGATATGACATATGTTGATTACTAAATCTTAAAACTTCTTTGTTGTTTCAGGAAATTTCTTTGTGTGTAAAAAAGGAGGCACAGTCCTAAAGAGGGCCATGGCAGCTACAGTTTCTGGTGACTTAACTAGGAACTGGAAGTGCAGCACTGGAATCTCAAGTATTTGTTATTGTCACTTTAGTCTGGCACATGCTTGGAGAAGTTTCTTTAGAAACATTAGAAGCAGAGACATATATAGAACGCTCACAGCTTGGTCCTAACAGAGGTCTTTAAGACTGTATGATCTATTTGTTTTCTGAATTTATGGTTTAGAATGATCAATCATTCTCTAAAAGATTAAAGTATAAAATACTAAATTCCTGATGTAAGGGTAGACCTATATTCTTTAATTTTCATGAGCCAGAACTTCCCAAGTATTTTAATTAAAATATGGCACAAAAATATTTTAAAGAAATGGAAAATATTTAAAGTCCTTCAAATGTTCTTAGGGTATTGCAGTTTGTATTTTCACAACACCTCTTAAGAGTATTTTAATTTGGTTTCCAACAACAACTGGAAGTTCATAGTTTCTTGATTTAAAATAGACCTTTGGAATTTGAAGCTTCTCATGTTTTTCATTCAGAAATTTTGTTCTCCATAATCTGTTATCCTACTCTCCTTCAATGTTAACTTTAAAACATTCAGGGCATTGTTTTAAATTTTCAGTTTGTTTCAATAATTGAAGGGATTGATGGTACAAGCAAAAGAAATAGAAGTAAAGGAATTTAATCAATTTGTTTTCCCATTAAAAAGTAATTTTTTAATGATAGTTACACTTTTAGAATCAGTTTTTCATGAAGTAAATGGGACTATCCATGGAAAAATTGCTACTGATAGAGGCACTATGTTGAAACAGTTGATTTTACCCTAGGCTTCAAATAATTATGGATATTTTTATGCCTATTATGCAGTGCTAAAAATCTTGTCTCCTGAATTTTTGTACCAGCTCTTGCTGTCTGGTAAAACATCTTTTCTGCCTTTCTTATAAACAGTTAATATGCTACATCTTTACCTCACAGATTTGCTCTCCAGCCAGGTGCCACCACCAGTTTAAGAAACGTTTTCCTCTGTGGTACAAATAGCTCTTGGAGCATGTAGTTCTAAATGTCATCACATTGCAGCATTTTAGCACAGGGTGATGATATTCTGTTTTGACACAGTGTCATCATGCTGCATCCCTGTAGGAAGATGTTTTGACACAAAGTGCTGACAAAATATCAAAATGTTAACAATTGCTCTTTAATATTCATGTGTGCTGTGATGCCTGGAGCATACTAACTGATAACAGCAAGCCACAGGACCAGTAAAGATTGCTGTTAATATATTAATTGAATTTTTACACAAATAAATTCCTACTAAAAATTGCTGCCTGGGTGAAGGTGAACACATGCCCTCCATAGGACTCTCAAAGAGTATGCTACCAATTTAGCATCTTAATCTACAGAAAAAAAAAACCAAAAACCCTAAACCATGAACTCACGCAAAGCCTTCTTAGTTTCTTCCTTTTTTGTTTTTACAATGCACAAAATAAAATTAACTGATGGTCAGAAATAGCAGCATGGAAGGAGCACAACCCTAATCTGAGAGACAGAAGGTAGAAATTATTATTGTAGCTGTCTACATGTGAAAGAAGAGGCCTGTCTAAGAAAAGGATTGAGTTTTCTCAGAAAAGGACTGAGTTTTCTAAGAAACATCTCAGGCTTTTGGGGTGTGAGGTACAGTGCGGGGAGGAAAGGTTTCAAGCTGAATAGAGTCAGAAGGAGCCAGCCTGCTCAGGGTCCCAGCTTTCTGGTCTGTAACTCACAGTTCAGCCTCCTGGATTGGAAAACAGCCAAGCAAGTAGGAAAACTGCAAGCAGTCTTCACCGCAGAGCTGGAAGCAGCAACTCTTATCAATTGGTTAACCTAAAGCTGAAGCCCTCACAAAAGTTTCTCAATGTATTTTGCCCACAGAAGGGATGCAGACCGTGTTTTTACTGAACCCAGACCTGAGCTGGTCCTGAATAACAGCCCTGTGCTGCAAGGCTGCAGCAGCAGCAGCCGGGGCAGAGAAGCTGTGGATCGAGGCTGTTCATCACCCAGGCTGAGATGAGCAGCAGCATGACACTGGGTCAAAGGCAGGATTTGTACAGTCAGAGGTTCTCCCCGCTGCCCCCACATAGCACTGGCACAGATAGCTGCACAACATCCACATTATTCGTAATGTTCCATTACAGTAATTTTATTTTCATCAATCAGCTAAATTGCCTTGTATTTTTTAACCACAGCAAATTATTTATTTTACAGCAATGCTAATAAACTAGTAACATAATTACTTTACGTAATGATTAGTGGACAGAATGACATTTTTCTGACATTTTTAAGGTGTAAAACTCTGGAACTATTGACAGTTTTGACAGAGACCAGTAGCTGTTTTCCTGTCTTCAGAGCTACACTTCTCTGTATGACTTTATATTTGATATTGCAGGGTTTTCCAGGAAGGTAACATATTGAAAAATGACAAATGAATCTCAAGGAATTTTTAATCCAGAGGTGTGCCTAAATTCTATAGATTAGCATAAACATGAAATTATCCCTTTTCATCTCCAAATATGCAGTGCATGCAAATCCATTCTGCTTTATGAACAGTTACTGATTTCTTTGGATCTATCAAAAGATTAAACATTACTTACTTAGAAAAATGTGTGTGCAGTACAAGGTCCTTAATAAAATCTGTGTCTGAACATGTTACTCTTTCGTCATGAATTTTCAGTAGCTGTAACAGTACAGGCTTATTATCGTTATAATATTGAATTACTTGCACTAATGTCCATGAAACTTAAATTTCGTCCCTTTCTTTAAGAGGTGACAGCCAAGAAGAGACTCACATATTCTCATAGTCTGAAACAAATATTTTAGTTTAGTAATTTATCAATATTTTATTCTAAAGGATTATTTAGACTCAGTAAAGATTCGGTCCTGAGCCCAGGTCTCCGAGGATTAGTCTCTCCAAAATTTCTGGCACATGTTTAAGTTACATTTGAATATAATTAATGATTGCCATGAGGAGTGGCCATAACCAGAACGTGTCCTTCACTGTTATAGGCTGAATCCCTTAATAACTCTGCACTTTCATTTCTTATTGACTTCTCTCAGAGCCAAGGTGCTCAGAATAAAAACTGACTGGATGATGACAATTTCATTTTATGCAGCTTTCAAGTTGTTTTGGTTTCACATTGAATTGTCTATTGTACTGAAACTTGAACCACTGAGTGAGGATATCAAGCGACATTTCTTATTTTACTTCCACATCACCTTAAATCTTATAAAAAACTTGAAATTACCTTTCCTAAATGAATGGAGTAGAGCACAAGACAGCTTCTCTTTTTTCTTTTCTTTTCTTTCACCCTTGTAAGAAAATCCAAACAAAAACCCCTCACAGTTCAAAACTTCAAAAGAGAAATTTTAACCTGAGGGCTTTTGTCCAATTAATAAATGAGAACTTCAGCACTTTCTTGACTTTGGACCCCTGGGTGTTGCACAGCCTTCACCTCACTCAAAGGCCCTTGGGAAATGCCCTCTTACACCGACATGGCCAAAGAGCATGACTGGGATGTGTGTGTGCAGAAGCATTGACTTCCATCTCCAGGCAGGGTGAGCAGTAGCAGGCACTGCCATCTCACCCATATGAGAGCTCCAGGTGACAGCATACATGCACTCCTAAAACAATTTGAAGTTTTTTCTAGACAAAATCTGCAGTTAGCAGGTGATTGGGTTTTTATAAAAATGTATGTAAATGGTAAACACATGCTTTAGGGCTGGGTTGCATAGCAGATGGATTTGATTATAGCACACCATTGATTTACAGAGACTGGTAGGAGAATTGTCATCTCTCTCTCTTCATTCCTTCATTCTTCCTCATGCAGCCAAGCATCCAGCTCTGCCACAGAGTTATCTGCATATGCCCAGCAAGTCTGGCGTGCCCATGGCACATGTGCTGGCCATCTGTACAGTGCAAGTGCAGGAGCTTCAGTGAGCTGCTGTGTCCTGCCTGGGTTTCCTGGACAAAGGAGTAGGAGTTTTATCTACATGCACTTGCACTATGTCGAAGTGTGTTTGTTTTCACACATTTGGCCAGTGTGCTGGGGGCTGAGTCCAGCCCCAGAGCATAGCTGACTTCAGCTGCAGGTGTGATTGTTCGTTGTGGGGTGTTCTCCTTTCAGTTCTAGTCATTCTGTCAGTGCTGGCATTGATCTCCATTTGACTTACCTTTCAGAGCCCAGACAGACTGGGGAAGTGATTGCCCTCTGCAACTGCAACCATGTGAAAGGTCTCTCAGCAAATTCTCCTGCTTACTCAATTATCCCTTCCCTGATTTGCACTGCCGGGTGCGAGGAGACCTGAACTCCCAGAGCACCACTCTCATTTATCAGGTGAAATGAGGCAAAGAAAGCAAGGTCAGTGAGTGTCCATGCTGCTTACAAGCTGCAGAGGCCTCAAGCCTGTCATTGCCCAGATTACTTTATAACTCATTCCCTTCCCAGCACATGACCAATTCCCTTTATCAGTCTCTTCTCTCCACTAACTGGCAGGAGGAAGCTTGTTTGCCTTTGTCACCACATCCAAGAGAGAGATGGGCACCACTGACAAAAGCTGCACACTGACAAAAGCCTCACCACTGAAAGTAGTACTCATACTACTCAAACAGGCTTTCTTCATTCTTGGTGCATCATCTGAGAAACTCGTCATCCCCCTGACATATTTTGATGAAAATCAATATTGGTAAGAAGACAAATCAGGAACATATGGAAAAAGACCACTTAAGATTGGCATTTTGGTCCTTGGACAAGAAATAGTAATATAACCATATTACTAAGCAAGTTTCAGTGAACCATTTTAGCCTGGTTTCCTGTAGAAATGTCTGTGCTATTTATCTGTTTATCTCTATTGTTTCTAATTCCCATTTCTACAAAGATACAGGGAAAAATCGGGATCTTCAGGGGAAAGATTTCATTCATGGAAGTCCTGTGAAGACTTGTGAAAGATTTCATTCATGGAAGTCCTGTGAAGACAGAGAAAAGCTATCCTGTAAG
>CM031859.1:51155433-51229064 GCA_018697195.1 Certhia americana | reverse complement strand
TTCATTCATGGAAGTCCTGTGAAGACAGAGAAAAGCTATCCTGTAAGTGTCCCAGCTAAATCTGACCTAGATCTGTAGGACAGCAAATTTCTCTTTTTTTTTTTTTTTTTTTTTGACATGATAGCAATGAATCTTCACTATTACCATCAGTCTGAATAAACAAAGTGGACCTAGCTCAGTTTCAACAGGCAACATTGGTGCACACTCTGAAGCTTGAGACTCTGAAGTTTGAAAACTGGTGTTGAAAACTTCACCACAGAGCTATGGCACAGCTTTCAAGGACTGAAAAAGCCAGTACTTGTAGAGACTGTGAGGATACTTCATCCATCTTGGTGCCCTCTTGGAATCAGACTTATGAGAGATCAGTGAGGAACAAATGGTGAGGAGAATATGTGTGCCTTCCTCCAATCCAAGAAGCCTAGATGCTTCTCCTAGAAATAATCTTGATATTTACTTGGCAGATTATTGGTATTTAGCTATTGAAAGGTAATTCTCAACTATCCATCCCATTGTTTCTGTCTAGATTTGACACTTGAGTGAGTGGTGCAGAGAGTTTTGTCAGCTTTCAGGATCATGAAAAACTAATTATAATCATATAGACCAAGTTTGGCTACTCATCTTTTTCCTTTACTGTAAAGAGACACCAGTAGATCTGCTTGTCCTGACATCACACCCAGATTTCTTTGCATTTAAACAGAAATGCTATTTTTTTGCTTTTTATCAATCCTTAAGAATAAGCAGGATTCTCTGGCCATGATTTTGCTGCTCTTGTTCACATATGTTTCTACAAGATGTGCAAGGTATGATAAAAACTAAATATGTATTTGCTTTTGCAGAAAATCTTGGACCAGTGGTGAGCATGTTCTCCAGCTGAGAAGATGAGTGGGATGCAATGGAATCCTATTGTTACAATAAGAAAATGGGAAATATGTGTGCACTGCAGCTGTTTCAGAAACGATATAGCAGCTGCTTTTTTTTTTAAAGTTAAAACCAGAAATTTTTGGGTTTTATTCATATGATAGTGGTCCTTTAACAGAATGCTTTGTATTTTACTATCTTTCATTTTCTTATTTCTGAACTAGAGTGCTGGTCTGGCATAAAAGCAGTAGCTGTACTTATATCACCTCTTCTACAGAGAGCTGCCCAAGCAACTGGAATTGCAAAGACAATCCCTAGGAACAGGTTTTGAAAAGGCTCTTGCAGCCACTTCCCCACTGCTTCTCATGGAGTAAAGGAAACATTGCTAATTATCTTCCATTTCTCCAATTTCTCGCATGCATGAAGTGTGCAAACAAGTTTACACAGTTTAGATCTCAGGTGTTATTTGTGCAGCATTCCTGGGAAGACATTTTTTCTCTGTGCCCCTGGCTGCATTATTAGTCAGCAGAGCAGAGGTCTGACCACTGCTGATGGTCCCCAGAGCCAGGGTAAGTTTGGCTGCAGCTCTGGAGAGACACGTCTCCTCTGTGCTTTAGACATCTGTCTGCTGTCTGGTGAGGAAAATCAAAAATTATAAGACTTGAACTTCATACCTTAAATGCATCTGCTTGTCATAGGCAGGATCATATGAGAGAAAATTAAAAAGCTGTAGGATGGTCCAGTTCAGGGTAGCACCCTATGTTGCTCTCAGAAACCATCTAAAAATGCATAAAATAATCCAGAGCAAAAGCTTGAGTTTCCTTTTGAAACCATATATTTTGGTGATGATAGAAATAAGCCAAAGGCAAAGTCTGCACATAGAGCCATGTTGAAACCAAAGCAAATATTCAAAGAACAAACATATAACTTCCTTTTCCTCGCTGCAGAGCGGGTGCAGTCTCTTCTCCTTATGCATAAACATTTTTACGAGAAGTTTCCTATCAGATAAGCTTTTTTTCCCCGTTTACTATAGGCTGAATCTACTTCTCTCTTCATTGAGTACAGTTCTGAAGTCTGTTAGTAAGGATAAAAACAAGGCTCCAAACTAAAAAGAAAAATAGTTATCAGCTGAATTTTCGGAACTGTCATACTCTGAAAAAACCCTGTATTTTTATGCATGAGGCAAATACAAGTTCTTGTTTTAAGAAGAGTGATGGTTTTGATAGGAATCTCAGAGTCCTAGAACACTCAGCCCATCAAGTGCTAAATACCTTTGATGAATATGAAATGCAATGTGGTACACAGATGACAGAGCAGGCGCTTAGAAAGCATAAAACAAACCAAAAAAATCCTAACCCTTGGACAGCGAGATTAAGCAGATAGGATGATACTATACAGAGCTCCAAAAACACTACATGTGCGGACATGCACTAAATCACAGCCTTTTATAAAGTCATGCAGACTGCCATTTCAAGTCCTTCATCAGCTCCAGTGAACGTGATGGACTGTCTGGTGAGTGGGTGCAGCGTCATGCTAACAGATGGGTATGAACATAAACAGTCAAGAGACTGCACAGGAGCTTCAGGACGGGCCCACTCAGGTCACAGGTAAGACAGGAATGAATAAATTTTCATGTAGTTTCTGTGGTCTCCACTTCTTGGCATCAGCATGTGTGATTTGCACACCTTTCTGGGGCTGTATTGTTATGAAAGATTGTTATAAAACAGTTTTTGTGTATGCAGAAGGCAGGATCTTTAAAATCCAACTATTGTCAGAGCTTCAGGACAGAGGGGGGAATGGTTGGAGAGAAAAAAGCACGCATGAAATTTCTTCTCCTTTCATCAATGCAAAACCCCTTTGAGTAAGCAGAGGTCTGCATGCCTTCAGTCACTTCAGTGTTGTCTGCACTGAGCAGGTGTGGAAGATGCCTCTTCCAGCAGGCCAACCCTGCTGATGAATAGGGCCTTCTGTGTGACCATGGCGCAACAAGGAGATTTTCTTTTAGTGAGTAGAGATTATTCTAGCTGCTTTGGCATCTCAAATTGAAAGCAAGTTGCTTGAGCAGCAATCTGTTTATTTAATCATCTGCCACACAGTATGCATAGCTGTCAGATCACAAAAGTCCGCCTTATTCAGTCAGCCCAAATTATTTTTGACAATAATTATATTTTTATCTTGCTTCATCCTAGAGGAATTAAGTCCCCCTTGATATAAGATCTTTGTCTCTCTCAAGGTTCCTCAGATGGACTACTCTGCAGCTTTGCAGACAAGTTTGTCCTTATCTATCATTGACATTATTTTAGTTTCAAGGTACCAGGTCAAACTCTGTCCTCACTTACTCTCATTTAACCACAGAGACTTCAGTGTGGCTGCAATCAAGGATGGAATCTGAACCATTGTGTTTGTTTTCAATCACAATATGCATGACTTAACATTGCCTTCTCCTTAATTTCAATCTCCCAGGACAGCTTGAAGAATCAGATGTTGAATCTCAAGAGATTTCTGCCCAGAGAAATATCTTAAATATGTCACGAAAAATGTTTTGTCAACTCCAGCTTGTTGATTCACTCCAGCCAGCTGTCTGGGCAGTGTCAGCCACTACATGCTGCCATGCAAACTGGGAGGTCAGAGCTGAGTGCAGGCAGCCAGGATGGTGGGACCATGTGCTGGAGGAGATTGGAAGCATTGCATGTATTGTTGTAGATGATGTGTTGGATCTTCTGAGGGAAGAGAAGGTTGCATGCCAGCTGACACTCAGGACTTCATTTAACCAATTGAAGAAGACATAAATTGGAGTTAAGGCAGATTCCCCTGTTTCAACCATCCTTGATGAGATTCTGCCCTGTCTTTTCTACCAAAGGCATCAGAATCATGGTGCACCTATGAAGATAGTGGAGCTAGAGGCTCTGCTTGCCAACCTCCAGATCTACTGGTACTCAATGAATGATTCCACGAAGACAAAACATATCTTCCATCAAATGGGCACTTCAGAAATTGCCTCTCATGAAGACCTGATATATTTTTTATTGTTCTTGAAAATTAAAATGATGACTTTTTTGTGGCTTATCATTAGAGTTGAGGCTAAACTGGGCTTTTTTGTTTCTTGATGAAACTGATCCAGATCTTGCAAATAACCTAGAGAATTTCAATTTATCTCTGACACACCAAGAGATATCCCAAAAATTATGGATTTTCACTTTGTAGATTCTTTGCACTACAACTGCAAAGGAAAGATGGAAATGGTGACCCACTAAGAACATCTTCTTGACTGGGGACAGCTTGAAAAGGAACACATTTAAGAAAAAAAAAAAAAAAAAAACAACTAGTTTTATTTTTATGTGTCACTGTGTGGAAGAAAAGCATCCTGCTGCTGGTGTCATGGGAGGGCACTGGGGTGTTTGACATTCCAGAAGAAAAGTGTGTATCAAACAACAAAATAAATTTTCTCCAAAAATGCAAGTTCTTCTCTTTGAAGCCATGAATTTGTGACCAGAAGCCCTCTGTGTCAATGAGATTTTAATATTGAAGGGTGTTTTATGAAAGTAAGGCATGACTGTTCCACTAAGGGTTATATTTTCATAGTGCTTCAGGTGCTTAGATCTGTGTATTGCCCTTGCCTTGGATCATAGCCCTACAGAGCAAAACAATACTATTGGTGCCTCAGTGCAAAATTAACAGGGAAAACAACCAAAGCAAAGGAGCAGACACAGAAAGCAATACACAAAGAGACAAGCGATACAAAACAGAACCAAACTTAGACATCAGAGGTCAACCCACAAAATATTGTGAAGGGTAAACATGTAAAAAAGAAGTTTTCCAAGGAAAGTAGTGACAAAATGGTTTTTGAGAAAGCTGCAGGGCTCCCTCATATGGGCTCCTTATGCAATATGTACCCTTGTTCTCCTGCATTTGGCTTTGGCGCACACGTGACACACAATTAGAAAGCAGTCATGAACCATTTTTTTGTTGTTGTTAGAAATATTAATTCAATTCTAATTTCATTGAGGATTCATTATAGAAATTGAGAAGGCTTATTATAACTGTAAATAGACATAGCAAAAAAACCCAAAAGCACAACTTCATTTTGACCTTACTTCGCTTGCTCTTTCTTCATTTAACAAGAGAAATGTCAGAGAATTAGAATCTGCAAGACCAACGTGTGATCAGAATAACAGAAAAAGAGAGAGAAACACACCCAACAATGTATGCAGTCAGAAGTGAAATAAGTTTCTTGTTCCTAAACTATATTATTTGCCATAATGTTCTATGCACAGGAAAATAAACTTCAATCAATATAATCAATATTCTGACATTTCCTCTTAAAATGCAAAGCCTGCCTTGTAGATCATTAGCGGAAAGAAGTTTTAACAGACTTTTTGTAGGCCATTGGAGTATATTTCAGTCTTTGCATTTGCTCCCAAAAACTACAGCACACTAATAATTTCAGGGATTCAAAAACTACCTTCTCACCAGATAGCTTTTGCAGATTTTCAACTGTTCTCAACTGGTCCCTGATGACTTCTGCTCAGGGCTGTCGCTGTCAGTGTGAACATTGTCAGGGACCCAGAAAGAAGAAATGTTTTGAGAAAAAAATAGTGAGCAAGCTGGGTGTTTAAGATAGGTCTTGCCAAATGTGATGTGATATTCAAAGTTAGGCACCTTCCAGAGGATCCTTATTTATGTAAGCAATTAAATTATATGGTTCTTCCTTAGGGTGAGAATCTTCTTCCAGCTCCTTCCTTTCACTTCTCTATCATTATTTTTATATGGCTCTAGATATTTCCAGTACCTCCTAGTCTAACTTAAATTTGAGATTTCTATGAGTCGCCTCTATGACTGACCTCCCAAAGTCCATGGATTATCAGAAATGCGCTCACAGGCGAATCTCCTCCAGGTTCCCATGTCTTGGAGCACATCCTAAAGGCAGACCCTGCCCCTGGTCTCTTGTTGCTGACTGGTCTTTATTCAGGGAAGTTTCAGTCCTCATGACTGAAACAAAACATCCTCAAGGAACTTATGAATAAGTCCATTTGCTTCCTGCCTAAAACACTTCTAAAACATTAACCTGAAGCATAAACGTTTCTGCCTTTCATTTCCTTGGGGCTGACAGGAGAGAGAGACTGAGACTGATTGCAAAAGCTGTAGTGCTTGTCTGAAGTTTTTAGCCTGACTCTGGTCAGGCCCCAGGTGACCAGCTAATGAAAATAATTCAAACTTTACCAAAACAAGAACCATTTATAATGTGGAAATTCAAGACAGACAGCTCTGCAAACCCTGGGAACAAACATGGAGATAAATCTTTGCAAGAAAAAACATCCTTACCTCTCTACTCACAAGGTCAATTTTAAATAGCATTGTGGGGCACAACCCTCACATGTGGCAGAAAATTAGTTAGTATTTTAAATACAACCATACCTGTGTTCTTGCTCCTCTGAAGTCATACAGTATGAGGAAATATTTGGCTTTAGAAATATTAGGAAGACTTTTGATCCCAAGCCTTTTAAGTAGATGGATTTTGGGATTATTCTTAAGAACAGTTTCTTTAACTGCAAATGAAAGAGAAGAAATGACCCATTGAGAATGGGTACAAAAGCCCTGATTTCAAATAAGCACAATACAGCCATGAAACGAGACATAGAACAGTAAGAGGAACATGCATGAAGGAGAAAAATCAGCTGGGGCTCTCCAGTAACAAAACTGGAAGCTTTCAGATGTCAAAAACCTCCCAGAAACAGGAAAAGGAGAATGGATTGCATGCCGTGGCACATAGGCTGTGCAAGCTTGGAGCAAGCCAGCTGCAGGTAACCAGTGAGAGGGAGCCCCAGCATCCTGGGCAAAGTGTCTGCAGGGTTTCCCAGGCTTGGTGGTCAGCAGCTTAGCTCTCCTGAGCTCCAAGAAGTGCAGACCTCCCCTGCCCTGACTAAAGGGTTGTACATCTTGTGCCCTATCCTCCTGTGTGCCAGGAGGGGCTCCTCAGTGGGCTGGGAGCCTGGGACTATCAGGGAACTCCCGGCCAAGGAGCTTGCATTTATTAGGAAAATGCTCATTACCTCTTGCTTCTCACCCCAAGGGCATGCCTGAAGATCAAACAGTGATGAAAATTTTGGAATCAGTCTCAAAACAGTTCTGAGACCATCCCCCACACCAAACAAAAGAAGGATTTTCTCTGCAATTGAGTAAGTTTAGAAGCCTTATCTTTTCTGCTGTATTTCAGGGATTTAAACTGCATTAGAAGTGCTTTGTAAGCACAAAAGTAAGATTTGTAAATAAAATGTCTTTACCGGTACATACAGCAGAACTAATATTTACTTATTTATATGAACTTCATAAAAAATCTAAAACATTTCCATGTGCATATATATTTTTTTCATCTTGCCATTTATTAATATTTTATTTCTTAATAGTTATCTTAGAATTCACCAAGAAGTCTGCAGACCTAAATTGCATTTCTGCTTTCTGTGGAAAAACAACGATTGAAAAATTGACTTTTTAGCAGCTTCTGCTTTCTGAGGGATCTTAGATAAGTCCTAATAAAAAAAAATGCAAAATTATTAAATTATTTGCATCAAATCATAGCCTAATACAGAGCTAAACAAAAGTTCTCTTTTACTATCTATCTGTTATCTGGCTGAATAACCTGTGCACATGAAGCTATACTATACTGATACTTTGGAGAGGAGCTTTTTAAAAGTATTTATTGCTTCAAAAACAAGTGGAAGACAAGAATATTACATAGAGTCTCAATATATCTTCATATTAAACTGACCCCTCAGGATATAATTGTTTCACATTCTCATTGAAAGAAGAAAATTATTTCTGAAAATGATGGAGAATTTTCCATGTGGTCAAAATCCCTAAATCCTGATTTCTCCATTATGTCATGTGGTGATGTACCAAATTAGAATGAAGCATTACTGCCTACACCATCACTTGGAAGCAGCTTTAAAAACATGTATGCAATCACTGATGAAAGTCAGTATGTTTTGGGTTTTTTTCTCCAGGTGTCCAACATTATTTTGATGGGACTTATTTCAGTACGTTATTGAAACTGTCAGGAATTAGCAAAATGAAATGAAAATAGAAATAAAACCCTTGAGAGCATCTAATAGCGTAATTCTGCTCCTTTCTAGCTTCCCTGAGCACAGCTGTCAAGAAGACATCACACCAGGAAAAACACTCAAAGGCTTTTGGTGTCTGTGCTCAAGGGAAGAAATGTGTTAAACTAAAAAAAATTGTTATACTGGTCAAAAGGGATTAGAGGAAATTTTGTCAGTCTTTGTTTTTTCACTAAAGATGTCTAAAAATCCCTAAATTTAGACCTCTAAATTTCAAAATAATGCATTATAGGTTGTTCTTTACTTAGTACCAATTATCTTGGGCCATATCATTCACGTGATTAAAATTCATATGAAATATAAAAACCTGAAAAAACTCTCCATGAAGGTTTATAGTTGAATATGTACTAGTAGACTCCATATTGGGAAATGATGGGAGGACGACGAAAGCCACAGTGCTCACTACCACTGCCTACTAACAGACCTTCAAATAGCAGATGTAAACTCCCATGACCCCAATTTTCTGTCTCCCAAATGGGATCATGGCCAGGAGTTTCCTGCAGTCAAAGACACTGGTGGTGCAGTGTTGATGGATGGGTTACTTCCTTCCCTTTCCCCCCAGGACAGGTTAGAATGTTAGAGATGCTGACAGATTCACCAGCTCAGGAGGTGTCCACAGGACTTGTGGGATCTATTGCCCCTTCAAGAGAATCCCCTCTCCCAGGTGAGCTACATAGCTAAAGCTGACTCCCATAGCTAAGTGGGGGAACACACAGCCTCATAAAAAAGGGTATAGGTGATGTTCATAGTCTGGGTGGGGCAAAGCAAAGAGGAACACCTTTACACTGCTAGTCTACAAGTACTTCAGTCTTATTCAAAACATATCACCTGGGAAGCTTGGGAGAGGCTAGTAGCTTCATCCCTACCTCAGTCATCCCTGACAGTCACTCCAGATGTCTCCAGGGTATATCATTAAAAGCTTATCACTGTTATTTTCTCAACAACTGTGCTACATAAGTAAATCAACACAGGCTAGCCTGAGTCTTCCAGTAAAGCAGCAATCTGATAACTAGCTCAACAATTGTACTAATAATTAACATTCCCTTAAAGTGTGTCCATGCCTCCCGAGAATGATTATCCCAGTATCTAAATTACAAGATCATAAAATAGCAAGAAAAGGGAAAAAAAATTGCCTATCTACTCTATTTACATCTTTTCCCTAATAAATCTTTTTAGAAAGAAGAAAAATTTGCAGTGAAATTTTTATGGACAAGCTAAAGGATAACAATTATTTTTTAAATGGCTTGTGAATAATTTCCAGAAAACTAGCCATGTTACAAGCAAGTTGTTGAAAGAAGAAGGAGGCCAGATAGACAGGAACTGCATAGAGCATTCAATTTGTCATGACTGAGTCACTCAGTTGTAATCCAAAATGAAAATTAAGGTACAGAAAGATATATTCAAATAACTTTTAACTTTTGGCTTCATTTCAGGTGAGCAGGCATGCAGCAATTCAATCATGCTGCTGAATTTTTTTCCAGTTTGCACTGTAGGCTTTAAAAAACGAGAACCTTGGCATTTTGTATAGGTCAAGCTAAGTGGTATCATAGGTTAAGTTCTGGCATTCAATCTAAATGCCCTAATGCTTGTACTCTACAGCCAGATTTGAAACATTACTTAAATTATCTACAGCCAAACAAAGAGTGGCCACAAAGAGTGGCCACTGTACAAGCTCCCTCCAAGGGTTTTCTACTCTTCCTTCTCTGCTTTCCTGTGTCAGTCAAATGCTTTTTCAAAGTGTCAAGAAAACCATTAGGCATTCTCTGCATTTAGAAGGGATGCTGACTTTTTAAGAAATTTGAGCTGAAATTTTTAGTCATGAAACATTTTGATTAAAAAGAATTATTGATACAAGAGTTCAAGTGGCATACACCAAATGACTGGGAAATAAAGAGTCATTGATGTTCCTTGTAAAATCTATCTTCTAAGGCTTTTCTGTAACTGTTTTAGCAAAGGCTCACCATTCCTACTAACTTTGTGTGACTCTGAGTTTCCATTAATCACCTCCTAGGAAAGCAGCTGTTCTCAGTCCTGTGGACTGTTTGTCTCATTTTTTCCTGCTCAGTGTGCTAGGGAAACCTTCATTTTATGTTTGCCACAGCATAATCACTTAGCAGCTCTCCAATAATGATGGTGTTCAGACACAGATGATCCAATGCCATCAACTAGTCATTTACGCACAGTACCTTGGTTTTGGAATTTAGTGCAGACTTTAATTGAAGAAGCCTAAGGAAAATTCTGCAAGAGAAAGTTAAGAAGCAGAAAGTATAATTTGAACCAAGTCAGATTTTGCAATTTACAGTAGGTGCAGTGGGTGTGCTCAAAAACTTTCTTATGGCTTTACAGATTTCAAAGACTTTCAAGGTATCCCCTATTTCTATAAAGGGTAATTCTGCGGCTTGAAGATATTCTCTTCCAGCAGCTCGAGCTTTAGCAAACAAAGGATTTCCCTAAGGGACCCATACTATGAGATTTGGTGCTAATTTCTTTTCAGATAGGATAGGGAATCTTCCCTAATCAGCACAATCAGCAGGTATATCTCATCTGTACTGCCGAGTGCTGGCTGGAATCCTGTTTGTGCCACCCATATAAAACAAGCTGGAGCCCTAATGGGGACAAGGGACATACATGCACATACACTCTATTGGTGCTTTTGTAACTCCCATTTACCTCTCTGGAGGGCTAGGTGGCTGGTTTTGGTTGTACACCAGCAGAAGGGTCTGTTTGGGCCCTGTCACTTTTATAGTTACTACCAAAGAACGTTTTTTCCCTCCATTGGAAGCTGGTAATACATACGACAGCTAAAGCTACTCTCTTTCTGAATAAGCACTACCACTACCACAGAGAGACTCGCTGTGTGTTGAGTTCATCCATTTATTAAATTCACCTTTGTTTTCCAGACCAGCCTTGGGCAGACAAGACATTAATATCATATTTAACATAATTTTTACTTTCTTTTTAATCAACTGGTACAGAAGCCTATAGGTATTTCATATTTCTGACATATCTAATAAATCAGAACATTTGACTTTAATCACAGCTGCACTGCACATGCCTTGGTAATCTTTTGTCTTATCTACTCCAACCTCTGCCATTTTGACCTTTGCATCTCATTATGCCTCAGAGTCTCTGGTGTGTACAAAATCCTGCTAAACCCATTTTACTCCCAAACAAATCAAGCGCTTGTCACTTCTCTTTTTCAAACACCTCCTGCAGATTCTGGTAAATTCCTGCATTACATGTGACCTTCTTATCAAAACCTTCTTCACATTGTCTGATTCTGTGACTGGTGCAATACCTGACTCATCCATAGTTAAATGTCCCTTTCCTTTTCTTTCCTGGCTTTACTACTTTTCCTAAAAAAACTATGGCTTTTTTTGCTTTCTGTTTTACATCAAATGGCTGCATTTTCTTCATTTCAGCCCTTCTTTCCAAGGCATTTCTCACAGTAAGCCTTTCACTACTGTCCAGCTGAAGCTTTCACTGTCTGATGGGCTTAGACTATATTCTTGAAGTTTTACAGACAATACATTGTAGCCACCAGTAAACTGTATTTACCAATACTGTATGTGGACCTGAACTTGAGAGAAGTCAGCCCAAACTACACCTTGGAAATGTATGACAAAAAAAAACCCAAGAAAACCAACCAAACAAAAAAACCCCCAAACCAAATATTTCCACCTCAGCACTCAGAAATTAAAAGATAGAGGGATCACGTGTTTGTATCCTTCTGGCTCAATGTCTGATTTTTCCCCATTTCTGTCAATGGAAGTTTCACCATTGCCCCTCAGTGTGCACAAGGCCAACACTGTAAAGGGACTCCAGCAAAGAAAAACTGATAGCTTATGAACAGCATTGCTCAAGTTATAAATCCAGTTAGTTTTACTTCATTTGACCAGCTTGGTAGTCTTCCTTTCAGCCTCATTTTTTAGGACCCATAGAAACGAAGGAGTTTCTGCTATTTACAACAGAGGAGAGGGAGCCAGCATGCATCATTGTGGATAATACTTCAGTATGTCCCAGTGCCAAATCAGTTTCCAAGGGAGTTTTAGCTATGAAGGAGTCTTAAACCTCACCTGCAACTACCCTCTGGACAAAGACTGGTCAGGTCAAACACACCGCTGAGAATATTTTAAAATGTATCTAAGTATTTCTGTATAGATTTTGTACATTATTGATGATGGTTTCTTGAATAGTTTTGTAACAGTGTTTGTGATGTTGACAGTTGTTCTCCGGGTGTTTTCATATCTGCTTTGAGTGCATTCGATGGGAACTACCAAGCATATAGAGAATTCATTTAAATACAACCCACTCCTTGGAAGAAGATGTGGCCTACATTGAGATTAATGAACTGCATGGCAGAGAAGCTTGAAAGACCAAGTTTTAACCCATTTATATTTTAAGGAAGCTTTTTCCCCTGAAAGCTGACTATGGGGAAATTCCCACATTGCCTGTTAAAATGTTCCCACCTACTGCTTTACAACAGAAAGAATACCAGAAAGATCTTTTAGGCCAAAGAATTCAGTTATGTTATTTCTACTATCCCAACTAGAAATGCCTTCTTGCACTATTGCAACTAGAAATATTGCCACATTATTTGTTGCTGAGCTTCTTCCAACAGAAATACCACAAAAATGCTTTTTCTTGGGGATATTTAGACTATGAAGTTCTTACTAATTGTATATATCAACATAGCTCAAATGGGTACCAAGTATTTCTCTTTTTTAGTATTACCAGTGTTTTGTGGCCAAACTTCCTTTTCCATTTTGAGGAGACAACATCAGATTAGAGATCTTGCTGGAAAGAATTATCACCAGAGTTCTTACTTGGTAAAAGATGAAGAAATTATAAATAATTAAGAGATGTACAAAACCTAATCTTGGCTTTAAAAGTAGGTCAGAATTCCATTTTTCCTAAAAAAAAGAGATTGCCTAGTGTATTTAAGCATGATGGACAGACAAATTGATATCTTTCTGGTCTGTTTATTTGTATACATGTTATGTCCTGGTCCACTCAGCTGTCTTAGAGGAAGGTTGCCCGATTCACTCTGGGTGGTGCATAAGAGAAGCAACAAAATTCTCGGGAGGTTCAACAACAAACTTTTTCTTGCAAACTTTAAAATATCAAGGTAGGATAAGGTTCTTGGCAAATTTTAAAACAGCATACAAACAAAGTAAAGTACTTCACAAACTTTAACTTAGAACACTTAAATTTAGCCAACTTCAACTTATCCAGACACAACAAGGTTCTTACTAAGGCAATGACTGGAATTTTTTAGTCTGGCTTACAATGTATTTTAAGAAGAAGTTGTGAGAAGAAAAAGAGAAAGGATAAGAGTAGAAACACGTCACTACCCATGGATCCAATGACAAGACTCGGCTGTTGCAATTTAGATGTCTGTTGTTTAAAGCATTGGTTGAAGTCTTGATCCACAAAGGGCAGCCCACAAAACATAAGGTTCAAAGGGTTAATAGAGGCTAAAGCTAGGTGGGAATGCCCAGGTACCTCCCCTGGGGGTGCAGATTTACACTGTGATGTAAAACTTCGGATCATGTGTAGCCCTCTGGTGGGAGGCCCCAGAAATGAGTATGGGGGCCCTTCAGGGTTTTTTTGATGGTTTGCCAACCCTTCTAAGACATGACAGCTGCCTCTCCCATTGATGCCTCAAAGGCTGACCTGGAAGAAAGACTATACAGAGCAAAAGGATAAAGTACATATTTATTGAAATGCCTCAATGGATACACCTGGGCAGTACAAGAGGCTGGCCAGGGCTACACCCAAGATGCACCCAAAATGGTCACAAAATGGATGGTCAGCCATGAGGTCCCACACTTTTATGAGTTTTGGTCCATTAGCATATTGGAGTTAATTGTTCAGTTATAGCTTCAGGTTATGAAGCTCCATCCTCCTTGTTTTCTCTCTTCAATTCACTGTTCATGCTCTTGGGCCTCAAATTTGTATTGGTTGTCCTTAGTCCCAAGCTAGAAAAGGAATTGTTTTGTCTACCTACTCTGTGAAGTGAGCTTACCAACACTTAATATGAGACCCAGAACTACACACTAAAACAGCACAGAATCTGAAAAATATAAAAGCTAAAACTCAAGGCATTACCATCAGCATAGATGAGCCAAATATACACAAACAGAAGGGATGAACACTTTTAGACCTACATGTAAATGTCACAATATCTCTCTGGAGTGGTTGTGGGACAAAGTTTTACAACTGAGCAAGTTCTGTCCCATCAGAAGGGATGAATAGTGTGAATGTTCTGATGCCTTTTCCAGAGGGGAGTTTTTCAGCTGAGCCAGTTGTACAAAGGAGAACATTGGCATGATGATAAAAAACACTACCCCACCTCAAAGGGTTTGCTTTTTATTGGCTTCTTATGTGGCTTGAACCCCAGCTGTTGGCAAAAGAGAGGTTGACCTGTCATGGTCATCCTATGGTGCTCACGCCCTCTGAACATGTAACTTTGAACATCATCAACAAAGCACCCACTGCTTTTGCAAATGGCTGACTGAGCCATTAACTTTTCAGTCTCTCACAACATACAGTTATACAGGTCTTACAAATTCTGTACCAGAGTGATCACTAGTAGGGAAATCACTTCCATTTTCAATACCTCCATTTAGGTTGTCTAGAGATTCAGAAATATTTGGTTATAACTGGTAATGTCTTTCTTGTCTTCTCTTCAGTTTACTGCATTGAAAGATCCAAAGACTGGTCAGAGTAGGGAATGAAAACCTCTGAAATTCTGCTGCTTTGGTGACACAGCTGTTGGAGAGCAAGTGAATCAAAAGGGAGGTGTCCTTTCTACATTCATCACCACTTTCAAAGGGTTCTTTGCAAAATAAAAGTCCTTGAAATCTCCAAAATCTGGAGGAGACCTAGATAAGGTGAGAAAGCTTACAAACAAATATATGAAGATCCATCCTGTAAGAATTCAAGCTCACAGCAATTTGCTTGATTAAATTGCCTGTCATACTTTTGTCATGTTGTGTATATTGTCTGTGCATTTTGGAGGCTCACTAGGAGGTAAAGCTTGCCAGAAGTTGCTTGGAGGAGCATATTGATTGTGATGAATCTGGATGCTGGATTCCCTCTACCTTAGGAAAATTTAGGTTCAGTTGAGAAGCATCTACCTTATGCTGCTTAACATGAGGATCAAACTGGACCACAAGTCTAAACTGGTTCCCCAAATTCCCTGCATTGTGTTCACATTTAGTCTACTGAATGTTATGGCTTGAAGTCTCCTCTAGGCAACAAAGGTAATTATTTGCCTTGCTTTGACTTCTAGGAATGAAAGAACTGACCCATAAAGATGAAGAAAAAAAATCTATGTTTTATTAAATATATTTCTATTCTGTGTCCAACACTAAAAAGCTCATCTTAACATTAGCATTATCTTTGGTTTCTTTTCATTTCCCTTAAGTTGCTCACTCAAATACTGCTGTTCTGCAGCATCCTAGGGGAGAAGCCCAGGAAGGCTGGGACTCATGTAGGAATTCTCAGGTCTGGTAACTGCATCACCAATTTCCAGAGAGTGATGCTTCAACAGACTACAGGCAAACAGGGATGTCTGAGCACAAAGAATCTCAGTGTTCAAACACAGTTCCCAGGCCAGGTGCCAGAATGGGCTCTGAGTTGGTACTGAGGAACTGGAATGTCACTCAGAGCCTCTCTTTCCTTTGACTCATGATGCTTTTATCATAGTATGGTTGCACTGAGTAGCCAGCACACTGTCAAGGATAGAGAGGACATTGGAAATGAGCTCACAAAATAACCACAGAAGCAACATCTAGGTAGGTCCCTTTGCTCCAGCCTAAAATTCATTCTTTTTTCCCCCAAAACTATTTGGCATTCCCTGGAGTTGTTGAGTAACTGGGCTAGATTTTTTTGCTTGTTTTCTTTAAACAAAATGGGATTTTTATTGTGCAATAGCATTGTTCTGGGATGCAGACAGCTTTTGCAGGCTGTCTGCAGCTTTGTATTTTTAAAGTATCTGTGTTTTTAAAACAAAGGTCAGTGATCATGCTATCAGGTCATTACTGCATCTGTGTCACTGAGGGGTAAGAGCCTGCTGATAACTGGGCCACCAACTCCTCCATGCCTTCAATGGAAGCTTGGATTCCAATGGTGTGCAGCCATCTGCAGGGTTACTTGCAGGGCTACTGCATCCTCCCACCCTGCCCAGCCATGCTGCAGATCAAGGTTGTCTTTCCCAGGTGTTCTCTGTCCAGACAGGCCACAGAACATGATTTAGTGCTGCTGGTAATCAGCACCTTGAGGTAAATTAAAAGCAAGACTGTAAATCTTGACATGCTCTTTCATCCATGACTTTTTGGTTCTTAACATCAAAATAGACTGACATTCCTCTGCCACACGGCAGGGTTGGGTCTTGTTTTACTGAGAAATTGAAGACTGCAGCCACAGTGTTCCTGCTGTAACAATATAGCATGTGGGAAGAGCGTGAGTGACGTGTTGAATAGAGTACTGGCTTTGTTCCTCTGGGATCCAGGTTTTCATCTGAATCTCAAGTCCTCTGTTAAATGAGTATTCTCTGTTCCACTCCTGGGAGAACAGCAGACTGCATTAGAAAACTGTGGTGCATTAATTCATCAGGCTCAGTAGCTGAAAGCTAGGAGCCAGATTCTCAGAGAAAGTTAATGTCTTCCTCCTGGAGAGAGGATCACTTCTGCCCCTCCAAGTTCAGGTCAGAAGTCAACTGATGGGCATCTTGCCCATGAAGAAGCCAAAGACACTTCTGCCAGAGCTAGTCTCAACCACAAAATTCAGCAGTAATGTAATTCTCCAGCTAGCATCTGCTAACATGCCTCTGAGGCAGCACTATTATTAGTCCAAAACGAAGTGAGTACACTGTTAGTCAAAAAAAGCCTTAATACTGGTCCACAGTCTGATCTCACTGTGTAACTATGAGGTATTCCACCAATGTCAATAGAATTACTCAGCCCTTAAGAAGATCTGAATCTAGCCCAACTTCGTACAGATGTCAACATCTCAGCACATCGTTCTCAACAGTAAGCAAGATCTCACAACATATGGTGTCTGATGATCAGTGGGGAACTGGTCTGTACCATTTGCTCTTCTGGGAAAAGGCTGTAAGAGACACAGTTCAAGGGCTGTAGTAGGAATGCAGAGGTTTATGTTCATACTGAAAGGCCATGCTATGCAGAGATCTGGAAACAGGGTAGACAAAGTATAGCAAGAATATATTCCCAAGGGTGGCAATGGTGTCCTGACATAGGAACAGTTTCCAGGTCTAAGTCAGTATTACTGTGCTGTCCTATATAGATACTCCTGTTATCTGGAGGCTCCTTTAACAGGAGTTCTTTACACAGTGCTAGGCTGCTTCATACAAACATACCTGAGACCCTGTTTCTGAGGGGAAGATAAAGTAGTACTTTCATTGAAACAGCTGTGAGTAAGTCTGTGCAGCTTGGTAAGACTTGTATGGAGCCAAAACAGTTGTATGAAATTTTGTGGTGTGCCTTTCCTCTTTCCTTGCAATCAATGAGATGTTAGTTTACCTTTCACTTAACATCTCTGGCACCATCATATCCATTCTCTCCATCTTTCCTTCATCATCTCCTTTCACATCTTTTTCTCTGATGACCTGTTGTGAAGCTTCACTGCAGACCTCCAGGACTCACCACGCAGCAACACCAGCACCCCAATAACCTGCAATGTACTCAAATGTACTCAAATGTACTCAAACAATTAATTATTATTCTTCATTGTATACACTAGAGAGAACTGTCCCAACTAATAATGCTTTAGATTAAAACTTACCTGAGCTTTCAGCCACTTAAGAGTTCTCAGGCGCTGTACTTACAGTCATAAGTAAGCCATAATAAGTAAAGCCAAGCTGAAAAGTGAGCAATTGCTTTTTTTTTTTCTTCAGAACACTCATCCATTATTAACATCCCAGCTATAAGTGTGGTGACTGGAGTGTTACTTCAGGGAGACTGATAACAGTGCTATGTCTTAGGGTAGGGGGTCAGTATCTTAGACCTATTTATTTTAGATAAGCAATTAGGCCAATGTTATGAAGCTTGTGTGAAAAAGAAAAATAAAAGGATTTATTTCACATCCCTAGGCACTTCAGTGAATTAGTAGGAACCTGAAGGTTAATTTACTTGTTGGCTCCTACAGACACATGATCAGGTTTGTAAATGTTTGACTTAATTTTCCATAAAAGAAACCCAGTGATGAATTACCTAATATTAAATACTTAGGAAAGAAGTCAAACTGTTTTGGAAATAGGGTGATGAAACAGAGCAAATGTACATAGTTATCAGCTGCTGCTGGGGAAGGTGCACACCTGCAGCATCCTGGAAATCATATCTGCAGCCTTGAACAAAAGGGCAGACAGTCCTGTGTTTAAGATAATAATTACAGGGAAAACTGGATGGGGAGCATGCTGTGGTCCTAATTACATCTAAATACAAAGCCGAGTGTTTTAAAGGCAGTGTTTAAATCAAAGCACATTCCCCTTTCATTATTGGACCTTCAAGGCAGAGTGAATTCATAGCAAATTCTAAGGCTTTAAAGTCCTTTCCCATATATTAAATCATCAAAGACTTTTCTGCATCTATTTTGGACTGGCTTATGGTCAGTCAGGGGAGATCTGACCATTTTCACTATATCTGCTTAGGGTTCCCAGAGCAAAAGAAAATACCTTGGGTAAGGAACCAACCTATTTGCTGACTGTTAAATTCACACTACCTGTGTTTGTCTGAACAGTGGAGAATACAAATCACATTATTTCAGGGCTGAGATTCCTTTTAAGACTCAAAACACCACTAACAGAACCAGAGGAAAGCTCGGTCCCTGCACTTAGCAATCTAAGGACAAACTACCAGAATACCCATCTCTCACAAAAAAAAATCCCCAAAAATTCCTTTAATAACTTCTCCTCTCCCCCAAAGAAAACCAACTCAGAACTTCACCTTGAATGTCCTAGCATAAGAAAGGCAGGGTAACTCCACAGACAATACTCTCCTTATGGAGACAAACCACAATGAATGTGACTGCCTCACTCTGCTGTCTCCAAGGCAGACCTTGCAGCTGATGTGGCACTGACATCATACCTCAAGCAGGGTGACTGAAGCCATAAGCTATTAAGTGTGAAAGGACAGAGCTCACAGTTCCCACAGGCAGGTGTGGAGGAGGACAAAGCCCTTATATTGTACACTGAACTGCCCTGCACCACATACCATCCAGAGAACCATGCGAATGGAAAAGGCTGCTAGGCACAAATAAAAGCCAACCCTGTAAAGAAAATGTAAAGCAACTACCTACAAGGCAAAAAACATAAAAGTTCAAAAGAGATACAAGTTTTGTTTCAGCTGTGGTTTTCTATAAATGTCAGGTGTATCCTATATGTAGTGACCACAATAGAATTTACACAATGTACTAAGGAACTGGGAAAAAAAAAATTGCCACATTTCACATCCATAGTATTTGTGAACCATTTTCCACTAGACCCTGATTCAGCTGCAATGAGTAAAGGAATGACAGAAAACTGGCATGCATTGCATACAGGAAATACAGCAATCCATGTCTATAGGGTTCAAATTGCAGCAAGATTGCATTGCAATTGTGAAACACCTGCTGCACATTCTCCTGCCCTCCTAATTTCTGAACCAAAATGGACCACTGAGGAATATGAAGGTATTGAACACAGCTGACTAATAGTGGGCAGGATTTTTTCTTCACCTGTGTGTCTAGCCAAAGCCATTCTTTCACAGTGAAGAGAAAACATACGTACCTTAAAAAAAAAACCAGTTCCAGGATGCTTGAGGTTTTGGTGTATTCAGAATGAATGGGAATTTTGTGATAGCTGAAAAATGAGAGAGGCAAAGAATACACTTTGAATTTAACCAATTCCTCCCCAAGGTAAGACAGTGGAGGATCTCAGATGTTCTTCCTTTGCATTTGACAGATAAACCTAAACCTGCCCCATCCTCCCGAATTTCTTCGTCACAAACCCAAGAGCCAGCTTCTCCTTATTCCTCATGGTTAAAAGGGTTTTGTCCAGACCATACAATTGTCCATAGGCTGAGTTCTGAGGTCCAAGCATTTCATGGAGATAATTAATGAAGAGTTAATAGCAGATATATCCAGGATGTATCAGAAGGAAACTTTACAGGATAGACTTACCAATTAGTATTTTTCGTATCTTTTTACCATTTCTTTACTTATGATGCAATAGGGCCCTGTTGTACTCGGTGGCAAAACTTACATTACTTTTTGTCACTTGAATGCAGACAGTCCTTGTGTTCACAGCTGAAGAAAAAAGACCATACCCAGCTGCTCAGCAAGGGGATAGCATGCATGGAAGAGAAGGAAAAGCAAAAGGGAAAGCACCATGTGCCTGTTGGACTCCCCCCTCTCTCACCTCACCTCTTGTGCATCCCCCAAGGTCAGGCACAAGCTGTCCCTTTGTATCCAGGAAAGAAACTGCATGCAAAGTGTTAGGAATTTCCTAAAACTGTCTTGAATCATGTGCTGTTTAAGTAACTGTCATTTTGCTGCCTGGTTCATTGACACTTAGGTCTTAAATGGTGCTTGTGGAGGAGTAATATTTTCAGCTCTGAAGGGGTAAAGAAAACAGTTTTAGAAAACAAAAGCCTTTGAACAATGATATATGCCAAGGAGGAATATTTTTATGAGGAATGTTGATATGCTTATTTCATATAAGGCCTGCATTCTCTTTGCATGAAATCAACAAGACATAAAATAAGTATTTCACCAAAGTGTGGCATTCAGGAGAGGTCTATTTTCATAGAAGAAAAAAAGTTAGAACAGATGGTTGAAGGAAAAATTAGTTTAAAGACATCAGAAACAGCTGAATAAACTTTCAGTAGTCTAAGAGAAAAAGAGTCTCAAACTTCTGGTTGATTCTTATTTTCATATTTACTTTCTTTAAATGCACTGGAAATGGCATTTAACTTTTCTAGTACCTTGGCCTTTTTAATTTATGAAATTTTTCATAAATTAAAAAGGTATCATAATGTTTAAGGTCATGGCATGAACACTGTTAAAATAGCACTAGATTTAGTGTTTTTCTCTGTATGTTAATTTTAAATTCATAAACTTAGAGGCATACAAGGCTTCAGAGCTATTGTTAGTCCACACCTCCTGAGTACACCAGAACAGAGGTGGGATTAAGAATCAGGTTCATGTCTTCAAAAGAAAAACCTCAGTCATGACTTTCCTTAGACAGTTCCTGCTCTATAGTGTAAAAATGCATGTATAAATGCATGTCTGTTTGAGACCTCATTGCCAGCCTCACCCTGATACGTTCAATGCCAGTGGAAGAGACTTTGCTCACTGATTTCCTCATAGATGACGCAGTGGTCAGTTTTTTTCTGGTGTCACATGACTTTAGATTTAAATAGAGAAGTAGAAGAAAAGCGCTGGAAACAGCATTTTACACATTAAAAATAATTTCTGCTTCCAGGCATGTGAAAGATGTAAGATATGCTACCTTTTTCAATGATACCAGATCCAATTCGTATCAGTACTGATCTAGATTAAGAATTATAGAGTGGTGAAATAAGACATAGTCTAAACATTTATTAGCAATTAGAAATACCTTACCTCAGGTATTGTTACTAGTTATTTTCTGTGTGGGAGATTTTTTTAAATGCCAATTTGCAGGTGAATCCATAATAATTATATCTATATAATAAAATAGTAAATGCTTTTCTGAAACATACAGGGAATCATCTGAAGCATACAGGGAATTATCTAAGTCAGGGCCAGGAAGATGAAGAACATGAATTTTTGATAAATTATATATATATATATATATATATATATAAAAATAAAAATAAAAATATTTGATTTGATTAAATGTGTGGCAGTAGTTTGGTAATCCTAAAGTAATTGGAGATGACTGGAGAGCTCTGAGTCCTAGAGATAGTGGGAGTGTTTTCAGCAGTAGCAATGAAATAAAATTGTTATTATTATAACAAAAATATTACCATTTGCATTTAAAAATTCTCATATTAAAATATGTGTAACATAGACCTAGAAACAAATTTTGTTTCTCTCAAATCAAATAGAAACATAATAATAAACAAAAATAATTTAGTCTGAAAGCGTAAAGATTGTTAGCATAGGCAAGGAGTTTAAGTCTTGTTCCAACTCAGGAACATCAATAAGTCATAAACAAATTAATTTTTTTTTCATCCTTAGATTTAAAGTGAGAAAATATTTTCTTAGTGGCAGAGATCCAGAATAAAAACTATAATTAGATTATATTTAATGATTGATGCCAGAGACATCATCTTTCCATTTTTTTAAGTTGTCCTTTCCACCAAAACAAAGACACTCTATTTTATATTTTTTAAAATTAATATAAAAATGGTTTTCTGAATAACTAAAAACCAAACCAAACCCAACAGAAATCAATAAACAATAAAATCTAGACACAATTTTCTGTTATTTCAGTAGAATGTCAAATTATTTCCAACTGAAATTTGACAAAAAATATCTAGTTCATATTTCTTAGGAAATATGTATTTCTTAGGAAAGATATTTATGCTTTATATCCTATTTTTGATCTCTCATAAAAAAATCTGAATATTTTAAGTAACTTTATTTTTAGCCCACAGTGTAAGAATACTTTGTTTATTTCCCTTTGTAGTTCCAAAGAAAACATCTTATCTTGACTTCATTTTTAGTCTACTAGTTTTTAGAGCAGTGTGGGACTTTTTTTCTGTACAATAATAGAATGGAGCCAAAGCTGAGTTTATAACCTGTGTTTATTAAGAGAGATAAGTAATTCCATAATAAACTTGTTTTATTAATAATCTAATCTTGTTCCAGTGGCTGAATGAGAGTCATATCCTTCCAGGACAGCTTCCAGAACAGGACCCTCAAGGAAGATAATTTTAATTTACTGGTAGAGAAGCACACATGGAGAGTTGAAAGACCAGAGAGGAAGCCAACTGGTTTATGAACATGATCTGAAGTCCCCTTTTCAGAAAAAATTGAAAATATTATTTTTATTGAAAGATTTGAATTTTTATGTTTGAGTTTAACAGATTCATTGATGGACACACATGAAAAAGTTTAATTCATCTTCTGCTGATTTTTTTTTTTTTTTTTTTTTTTTTTTTTTTTTTTTTTTTTTTTTTTTTGGTACAATTTGCATGAAGTTCAGATAAAGCCATGGCATCTATGATTCTCCATGTCATCCTTCAGTTTACCATTATGTCATGCTAGCACTTTGAACTGCCTGGTCCAGAACTATATCTCACTTGAAACATTCCAATCACTTGAGTATTGCTACTGTAAGGTAGCAAAAAACCAACTAGTAGGACACATCTCTGTCTTTATCATATTGACATTCTAAAAGACATAGTTCTGTAGCTTCGTAATGACTGTTTAAAGAAATTCCCAAGTTTCAAATATTCAAACTGATCAAATGAGGCATTAGATGATGCCCAGCTTTCCTTCTATTTGTCACAGGTAGACCTCATTGAATTTTTAAATGATTTTGATGGGTTTTGGACAAACAGCTTTATAAAAAATGTCTTCTCTGTTAGAAAAGTGCTTTCTGCAACTGCTATTAAATTAAAACTGTTTTCTACCATCAGGATAAAAGTTGGGACTTAAACATGATCCACAGCTTAGGTGAACATGGATTCACCTTACAGTTCAATTAATACAGCCTTTGAAGTTATGGGAAGTTCACTCACAATTTCGGTTGACGTTGTAGTAAAAGTCTAAGACTTGGTTTAACAAAATTTTTAATGTGTATGTCGTTGGACTCCATATGTAGTTGTGCTTCCCTTCTGACTGGATATGTTCCTATGTTGTGTGAAGAGTCCACCTCTGACCTCAGTGAACCTCTGGAAGAGCTCATGAAAAATCAAGATGCTGCAGCTCAGGTCTCTGCCTTGCCCTCATTCCTGAGATTTGGGACCATCACTCAATGACCATTGGAGTCTTTGGATCTCCACACTGTCTTTTTGCAGGCTCTTGCAGTTAACACAAATGATCACCCAGAAGCCAAACAGATCCTTCCCTGTTTAATCCCTGGGTGTAGTGTGTAGTATACTTAGCTTCAAGGTTTTCACATTTCCTGAAGAAAATATAACTTATAACAGGCAAAGTACAAGAGAGATTAAAAGACAATGAGCAAACAAGCTGAATACAAATTCCCTGCAATTAATTCTTTCACTGAAGGACTATCTGGATAGGGCATCACAATCAGAACAGCACCTGATATACTGAGCTCCTACTCTAGGTCTCCTTATCTTGAGCAAATGTCTCTCCATAAATATCCCTCTTCTGTCATTAGTTTTCAATCAACCCCTGGAGGTGGTAAAGGTCTGGTCTCAGGTGTACCACTGGCAGCTAATTTTATCTTCAATTAATTCTTTTACTTGGGAGAAACAACTTACCTTTTTAAGAAAATAAATTTTGAGGTCAAAGCACGTCAATCTGCAAATCTTGTTAACTTGTTATTCTGTGACACTAATGTGGGGAATCCTACCTCAGGCACAGATAAAATTAAGTAACAAAACCAAAAATGATAAAAAGGACTTACTGTCTCACATTAACATATGTAGCAAATTCATAATTTCCAACTGGACTCATGGACTCATGTCATAAAAAGATTCTTCATGTCAACACCAGATTTTACAAAAGTATGGATGGATTGGGGTTCATGGGAAATTGGTGAGCAGCTGGGATTGAATCTTTTGTACATTTTAATGCTGAGTAAGTAAATTTCATTTTTGAAAAGAAGTCAGCTATGTTTTGATACTGTGCTCTGAGGCTCTGCTACAAAAATTAAGTGGTCAAAAGCAGGAACAGAATTGCCAACACTTGTGATTTTATTAGGAGAGAGATCACTTTTCTTAAAACCTGAGCTCCTGAAGTCATATGATTACAGGAAACTGTCATGTTTCATTCTTTAAAAAGAAATAGTTTCTACCTTTTGCGGTTGTGAAGAAAAGCTGAAAATATAAATCCAATAGCTGGGGCCACCAGATGACAAAACGTCACCAGTATTTTAAGGAATGTAATGGTTTATGAAGGCCTGAAGTTGAGAACACTGAAATAATGTTATTCAAATAAAGAAGGCAGTGAATAATGATGTGAAAGTAAAATCCAGAGTCAGAGTGCTTCCTCTATCCTACTAAAGAGAAGAAATAGCATGTATAGTGAAACTCCGCAGCTTCAAAGCTCATCCACATTTTTATCCTGGAGAAGTTGTTTAGAAAAATATATCTTTATTCCTGGAGAAAGGGGCACGTACTATGTCATATGAGAACTGCTAATACATTAATGGAAAGATAAAGCAATGGTTTAGGTCTACTTGTTGGAACTGTACTTTTCCTGTTTCACCAGATAAAAAACAAGAGAGATATGTTAAATAATATGAAGCCAAGTTATTGCAGAATGTGCAGAAACTACTTCCTGTGAAGAATTAAGGTTTAATTAGCTGAAAAGGAAGTGTACAGAGAGATGATAACTGAGAGTTGGTCACCCTCTCCCTGATGAGATTATCCTCTGTACCTCTGAACTTTACTATCCAAACAACAAGTCCATGGCGTGATTTGGTGCCTCCAATAATCTTCTGCTAATTTTTACTCATGCAGTCTGTCAAGAGGCCCTGAGTTGTTTGCAGAACAACTCTCGATATAAAAAATTGGCTGCATTAACTGTGTGTGTGTGGACATTATTTTAGGCATCAAAACCAGACATTGTTTCTGTCATGATGCAAAGTCTATTGAAATCAACAAACAACTTTCAGTATTTGAATGAAAATCTTTGTCTAGCTTTGCTTAGTATACTTTTGTACCTTTATTTTAAAACTGATTCACCTGGTCATCCCAGGAAGTACAGTCCTAGTTCTCTTAAACTGGCTGAGAATGTTGTAACGGGATCAGATTGAACTGACCCCTGAGGCACCCCTGTTCAAAAGCCAGTCACATTTCTCCTTCAAACACACAGACCACCAGAATAGAGACAGAGAGGAGGACAGGCAAGATTGCCAATTTGGGTCCAGTCCTTTGCTTCCTCCTAGATTCATCTTCTTTCTGGCTTGATCTGACCTTGCTCTCTGTCTGAGGAAGATCAAGGCCATGTCAGACTGGGCTTTGAGCAGTCTGTTCTAATGGAAGGTGGATTGACCATGGCAGGTGGATTGGAACTGAGTGATTTTTGAAGGTCCCCTTAAACCCAAACCATTCTGTGATTCTGTGATAAAAAATCATCAATGCATCTTTCTGCAGGAGTTCAGACACTGATTTATAACTATCCTTGTCCCAAAAGACTGGCTCTACTCCCTATCACAAAGAATGAGACTGGTTGTGTCCCCCCAATTCCAATTCCTGGTGAGCCAGTTTCCCTGCAAAATGGGAATATGCCACTGTCAAAATCTCGGGGTGCTCCACAACCATGCAGTGCTGCCTATTGCAAAGAGAAAGTGATCCTGCCTGAAGCAAAGCATGAAAACCCATTGGAAAATCTCACTCTATAAAAAAGTTTAGAAAGCCAAGAATTAACACTTTTCACTGCCATAATCTATGGTAGGTACTTGTTTGGGCTCCCAATACAGACGGCATTACACTTTTTAGAGAATCTATTTAGTGTGAAAATGTGACAATATTAGTTCAGGTATTCTGAGGGATTTAGTGCTGTGGGAAGGAAAGCATATAAAAACATCTGCAAGATGGTGTGGACAAAAGGAAAGAACAAAATGAGATAGTAAAGGAATTACAGGAAGATATGGGATAAGATGTAGGAGTCATTGAGAAATTTGGATCAAAAGCAGCTGTCACTCTTATTTGTCCTTAAGCAAGAGTTTAATAACATCCCTGACTGAGGTACCCCACTGTGCTAAAAGTATTGCACAAACTTACTGTAATTTTTACAGGCATGCTCTGCCCTGTACCGTTTCTAATCTCAGTTGGTGAGCAAGGGCACAAAGGCACAGAGAAAGGAAGCAGCTTGCCTAAAGTAGGTTAGTGGCAGAAATAAAGATAAGATCCAGATCTCCTGCAGCCAACTGGATGCATCCCATGGAGAAAAGTGTAATCTGCCTCCCAAGCCCACAGGGAAGCTTCCAGGCAGAAAAATCTGTTCAAATCAAAAAGCAAAGAAAAGGAGAAAGTGTGGGCTTGAGGATCCTAATTGGCATAAGTAGAAACATGCCGACTATCTGTGACTTTCTCCCAGTGGAAAGCTACAAGGAAATAAACAAGTACAAGAAGATTTAAGCAAAAAACCAAGACTCAGTAGCCACAGCACTCAGAGCCTCTGCTAACACTGCGGCCCATTCTCTTTTCAGAAGAAAAAGCATGGCAAAGACAGCACAGACTTTTCCTATACAGACAGGACAAGCAAAGGATAAGTATGTTATTCTAAGCATTAGTGGTTTGGTGCAAATTCTGAACTAGAACATTTCTTTTAGCTAAAAAGTACAAGTTCATTTCAGTCTGGGTTTCTTGACATTTTATTTCAGTTTCTGTTCCAAGCTGTTTCTGATCATCATCTTTTAGCTGTTTAGAGATTTAAGAGACTGCAAAATGGCTCCTGTCTACTGAAATTTCAACATGTCTGTGAAAAAACTTTATTTCTAAAAAGTGACCTATTGTCTGGCCAATATGCAATACGAATAAGCAAATCTCCATCCTGTTGCATGCTGCCATTAGCAGGAACAAGATAATTTGCTTTCATCTACACAAAGAAATTGTTAGCAATAATGTGAGCATGGCATGAAGTAAAACCTTCTAAAGGAAAGCATGATTGTCAGTGTGCCTGAGGGTTTGTTAATATCAAGAGTTTCAAAGCCAAGGAACAGACTTTAAAAGGGAAATTCTAGGACAGAGGGGAAACATTATTCAATGTTTTAATATTAGTACTTAATTTTTTTAATGCAATGATCTGTTAATTGTACAGAGAGAACACTACTTTTTTCCCTTCAGAAACGTGATGGTATTCTGCTTAAAAGAGACATAATATCTCTGCCAGTGAAGTATAATAGCATTTCTGCATCAGCCCTAAAAGAAGGCAAGAAGATGCACAGGGATGCTAAAGATTAGGCTCCTCTACTTGTATCTCTGATGTGAGCTAAAAGAAATAGTTGTACTCATCTTTGGAATCTTGATTCTGAATAAAAATGCTCAAAATGCAGACACCATACTTTTTAAGGAGTTGTTTCTTACAATTTGATCTTCCTATTGCACAAGATGTATTAGTATCAGAGAAGGTCATATGCAGACATAGACCTTTTGCTTCCTGTGCTAGCCTCTCAGGTAGGAGATCTTCCCTGCAGGAAAGCACTGCTTGGTTTCTTCCAAATTAATCCCATTTTTTATTCTCTTTTTACACTGATATTTATCACATGCATTTTTCACTATCAGAGGGAAACTTTGTTTACTTCACATTTAAATATGTTGGATTTTGGATATTTTCTGGTAGTTGCTGTCTTCCTTAATGAGAAAAACAATGCCAAAATTCTAAAATCATGAATGATACTCTAAAACCAATTAAGGTAGGGAAGTTGCATGTACTTTGGCTTCCAGCTCTAGATAGGATTGTCTTTAAACTGATGTGTTCCCACTGCAGGTTGGCTCATTATCAGCAGAGCTCTGGAAAGTGATTTCAAGTGATGAATTCCTCAGCTTCCAAATGGTTCTGGAAGTTTAACTTTTTCAGGCACATGTGAAGGGGATCATTAACTTGGTCATTAAATCACAGGACAGAGTCTGGCAGCACAGAGATAGTGGTTGCAGTGCTCGTTTGTGATGATCTAAAGTATATATTAAACTAGCAGCTTTATTTTTTTTCCCTATATGTTTATGGAAGAGTTCAGAAGAACAACATTCTGTAACTCAATCTGAAGGAAAGATGATGGGATGATGCTGATACTGGTTATTGTAATTTTTAAAATAGCTTCACTTTCTTTCACTTTGCAACACATTCTCTCTAGGTATTTAATGCTGAAATGTTTAAGCATAAAATCCTGTTGCTGGAACCTATGCTCAGAAATTCACATCCAAAAGCAGAACCCTTTGTACTGCTGAATCCACTTATCATTTATCAAATAGGACTGACATTTATCTACAGGGAATTTATCTCTACTCTTGCTTCTCAGTTGCCTGGAAAAAGCAGAGAGGAGGCTGCCTACTGATAACACATCACATATTTTTATATTAGGACCTATGTGTCTGGGTTAGGGTTTCTGGAGTTCACAGCTCAGGCTGTGAGGCTGCTCTGAGGCTGACCTGAATATACTCCACTGGATCAGCCCTGAAAATGCTGGCTGGATATGAATGGAACAGATGTTTTAATTGATGCAAGATCAGACTTGCACTAACAAAGTTCAATGATCAATTAATTCAGGAGGCATCCCTGCCTCTCTTTTTTGATTATACCCACAGGCCTCATAAGGGCCTACAATTAACAGGAAAAAAAATTAAAAAGGGAAAACAAAGACAGATAGAGATGTTATCCTAGAGTGAGTGTCAGTTTCCTTGCAAAGTCTGGAACTGAGACTGAATTTCCTATGGTTCCAGTCTCCAATACCATTAGGTTACAGTCACCACATCTTTTGGGAAGGGGACCTTTGCAGGGATGCTTCCTGGAATGACATCACTGCATTCCTAGGTGCCCTTTGAGGTGCACAGCTCTGGGGAAGAGCCAAACACAGTGCTCAAAATAAGGGAGGCTACTGCTTGTCTCTTGCTGGGAGCTGCTGATGGTGGGTCTCTAAAATGGACACTTTCCCTCTGAAATGTTTGCTGTAGTTGCAGCATTCTGAATGCCTCCTTAGCTCCAGAGTCTCTAGGTCAAAAATCCCTACTCATGTCAGTGGCAAAAACCACTTAAAAGAAGGCTGGAGGGGCTGATCTCCCCTCTGCCCCCAGCAAGCTCCCAAAGGAAGGGCCTGGAAACTCCTCTCACATGTGTTTTGTTACTGCTAGCCTTCACATTCATGGGCATTCTGATGTGTATTTATGGAATACATTTAGTTCCTTGTCTTGGTGCAGCATATGCACACCCTGCCTCAGGAGGTGGTTAGTCACCACAAGATCCCTCCCACCCTTTACTTCCCTCTGGCTGCAGCTATATCCAGTCCTGATGGACTTAACCTACAGGGGGACTTTGGTGAAAACCTTTGTCTTGCCCTCAGTAGAGGAGGTTTCTTTCTTTTTCATTCTAAGTGAGGCTAATCCAGAATTTAGCAATTTAAATGTTCAGTTGCATAGTCAAACTCTTAATAGAAAATTCACTGTAACCATGCTAGATGCAGGTTATGCTCAAGAGACTAAACTGGAGTAACATAAGGTGTGAATTAACTCTTACAGGATGGGTTTTGTGAATATAGAAGCTGTATAAACTTTTTTTTTTTTTCCAATTTAAGTCCCCAGAGGTCAGTTTTGATTAGAATGAAACTGAGCTACAATGGGAAAGCTTCCCATTGAGCTCACTCTTCAACATTTCTTATGCTACAGGCAACATTACTTATATTCAACAGTAAGGTCAAATATGACCTCTGTGTCAAAGATACTAAACCAGCATCCTTTTCTGCCTTCTGGATTGAAAGTGGTGCCAGAGAGTGCTTTGGACTCCTCATGAGCTTGTTTGCTAAGAGTGTGCAGGGTGCTGGAGCATGAGAGGACGGAGAGTGTGAAGCAAAGTGGTGCTTGTGAGCATGTGGCTTGCATCTCGCCCCAACTGCACAGTGCAGCTGTACATGAGCTGCCTATGAACCTTCAAAGAACAGGAATGCTCACGTCAACAAAGTCACTGAGCAAAAGTCACATTTGAAGCTACCACTGCTTTCTCAGTGACACAGTTACCTGGTATGTAAAACATCTTGGCATGCAATTGACATATAAGTTAACAACAAGGTTGTTTTGCACATCTACAGTGCTAAAGAAGCATGCCCTTAGCTAGAGAAGAAGATGGAGCAAAAAATCAGTTTGTTACCAGACTGCGTTGTACTTACAGGAGGCATGAGGATTTACAAGTGACAAGAACCACACAATGGTGTGCATCAAGTGCCAGCTCTGGGCCTCCAGCCAAAGTGGTTTTCCTCAAGAGAAATTCAGTGAATCCAGTATCACCTCACTGGCTATATTTGTTCACTTCTCCACACAATGTTTAAGAGCTCTTCAGAGCCACAGCTGTGGAGAAGTCTTGCCTTTTTGGCAAGTGCACAGGATGGCCGAGCATATCAAACGAGCTTTCTAAGCTTAATTGATAATGACAACAAGTCTAAGGCAATCACATATAAAACTCTCTCTTGTCTCAGATGTTGCTGGATGAGTGCTGGCACAGCCGCCTTTCCTCACAAACATTTCGGATACTGTTTCTTACTTTTTGGCTAGAGTTTTCAGTAAGACTTGGAAAAAACCCAAGATTTATCATGGGTCCCGGTTGCTTTTTAAATTTTTTTTCTACTTCATTATTCTTATTCTTCTCAGACAAAACATTGCTTGATTCACTTAAAAAAAAAAAAATTATCCTCTAACTCTGTTCTCACTTTCAGTTCTCACTGAGGACTCGGGGTGAGGTCAGGAATGCTCTGAAGCAGCACCTTTACAGACAGCACGTTAATGACACAGAGGTCAGATTCATTTCACCTACACCTTGGCTAATGGACTTTTTACAGAGTGCATACACACACACACACGCAGCTCTCTGTGTGCTCTCTGTGTCTCCATAAATAAAATCTCCTCTGAGCACAAGATTGTACCTTTATGGGACTTTTATGAAGTGGCATTGTTCAGTGAACTTCACATAAGTATGTGTCAACATTATGTCTGGGCCAGTGTACTACAGCTAGGAGCTAGAAGTGAAAGTTTCCAAATCTCAGGAGTGTTCTTCAGTGGGGTTCTGAAGCAGGTACTTTGTCGACAGTGGAAGCACATAGGGAAAGGGGATGTTGGAATCTGGTCTTGACCCAAACCCAAAATGTGAATGTGAATGTCTGTTTGGATACATTATTTTAATTTTTTTTTTTTAACTGAAATATGAAAGCTATCCATGGAAGAGAGATCTGATGGTAAACTTCCCTCACACATCTGGTGTGTTCTAAATTGTGTCTTGGTTGAGGTTCACGCCTAGGGGAAACATCTCTGCTTCACAGTGACCTACATTTTGTGGTTCAAAAAGTTCTCCCCTCCAGCCTTTTCTCAATGTGGTTTGAAGTGCTGCAATCTCCATTTCTTCTCTTCCAGCCCTAACTGCCTAAGAATGTCACCAAACATGCCCCTTGCATCTCTCCTGAACCCCAAGCGGAAATTCTTCTATGAAGGCTCAGGTGGGTGGTGTTCATATTCCTACCAAGCATGACCACCTTGCAGCAAGAGATGCCAACACTTGCTGCAGCCCAGCCTGCCAACCCATCACTAGTCAGGAGCCCATGGCTGTATGGGCATCATTCTGGGCTTTTTGATAACCAGGACCCTCAGGAGATGTTTGGGTAGTAAAAGGCACATCACTCTAGCTCCATCCACTTGTATCAGTGTAGCAAAGACAAGAAATAACGCATTTTGAAAGGTGGTCCAAGAGAAGACTACTGGCCACATTTCCAGCTATTTACCTTACACAGAGTAATAATAAACACACCACACACAGGAAAAAATCAGAAATGGTATTAAGCTTGTTGATTGACAATGAAACTGGAAACCTAATCTCATCTCTCTCTTTCTCTCATTTGCTTGCCCAAGCATGGCCATTTTATCTGCAAGAGCAGATTGTTGAAAATAATCATCCACATATTATCCAAGAGTCTGTGCCTCTTCAGGTCAGAGATAAATAAGGAAAAAATGTTGGTGACCTCTCTTCTCATCAATTCCATGGTTTCCCTGTCAGAACAAACATCTAAGGCTGAGACAGCATCCCAAAGTCAGCAACTGTTCTCCCCAGCTTAAAACAGACCATGGCTTTCCTCTGTAACATATCACTCATTGCCTGGCTCACTAAAATTAGGTTGCATTTTTTTTCTCCACTGAAACCTGTGCAAAAGAGCCAAAGCCTTGACACATCTGCAGCAGAAGAGCTATGACTTTTTATGAACATAACCTGAAGTGACCATATTAATTTACTCTTCTTCCTGGCTCTGTATCAAATCCCACTTGCATGATCCACACAATGAGTCCAAGTTGTCCAAAGCAGACAAGAGGAATTTCAGCTTGCTGCTGTGTAATTAGGCTTACTAAATGACAGTGCACTTCAGCAGAAAACATAGTGCTGTTGGGGTTGAAGCAAGAGTGAGGAACTGTGGGAAGAGGAGAGAAAAGAAAAGAAGAGGAAAGAAGAAAGACGCACACAAACTGCCTCCATGAAGAGTGCAGAATTTTCCTCCTGACTGAGACCAGGAAGCAAAGCAGAGACACCTCTGATCAGAGTTACTCAAGTGCACTTATACATTTTCCCCCGCTTTTCTGGCTGATGCACTTTATTGCATGAGCCCTGATGTCACAGCTGGCAGCAGGTCAGGAGCATGTCCCAGGTGGCCTTGGTTCCTGCCCATGGAGGCTGAGAGGCAAGACCCAGGGGGACTGTGAAAGCACGGGGGCAGCAAGGAAGCATGCCTGATCCCATGGGCAGGCATAATCATTTTGACCAGGTAGAATAGCAGGTTCCTCCAGTTTCCTGGGTTGAAAATCGATGTCCTGTTCCTGCACAGTGGGCTGTATATCTGTCCCCCAACCCCAAGGCAAAGAGTAGATAGAATCACTTCCTATGAGTAGTGGAGAGGAATTGTGCACTTGAAAAATCTCTGAAAAGTCATTATTTTAAATACAGTGACCCGAGGCCTGCACTGTGAACTTGAAGGAGACAGACATTACATTTAAGTGCCTAGTTTTGTTCTTTCTTTTCTCAAATTGATCAGGGTATGAGTCATGTGCAGAACCTGACCTCTGGTTGGTTACCAAGAAAGGTCCATCAATATTTTCAGTCAGGAAAGGGCTGAGGAGAATTAGATTTTGTAGTCAACTGTTTGGCCTGACCAGACAACATAGAAGTAAAAAGAAGAACTAAAAAAACCAGACCAGAAAGCAGAAAATATAAATGTATTCAAAAGTACTGTTATAAAAAATCTAAACACAGTAATTTTATTTTACATGCATTTTTAAAATGAAGCTAATTTATAACAAATTAAGCACATGAAACTTGCCCTAGATCCCACAGATCATAGAGAAGGGGCAGGGGACAATCCTACATTTTTCTTTCTTTTTATCTTTTTTCTTTTTTCTTTCTTTTCTTTTTTCTGTCTGTCTTTTCTTTCTTTCTTTTCTCGCTTCTTTACTCTCTTTTTTCTCCTCTTCTTTCTTTATTCTCTTTCTCTTCCCTCTTTCTCTTCTCTCTTTTCTTTGTCTCTCTCTTTTTCTTTCTTTCTTTCCTTTCCTCTTTCTTTCCTTCTCTTTCTCTTTCCTTTCTCTTCTCTTTCCTCTTTCTTTTTTCTTTCTCTTCTCTTTCTTCCTCTCTTTCTCTTCTTCTTTCTCTTTCTTCTTTCTCTTTTCTTTCTCTTTCTTTTCTCTTTCTTCTCACTTTTCTTTCTCTTTCTTCTTCTTTCTTCTTTTTCCGTTTCTTCTTTTCTTTCCTTTCTTTCTCTTTTCTCTCTTTTTCTTCTTCTTCTTTTTTTTTTTTTTTTTTTTTTTTCCTTTCTTTCTTTTTCTTTCCTTTTTTTTTCTTTCTTTTCCTTTTTCTTTCTTTTTCTTTTCTTTTTCTTTTCCTTTTTCTTTCTCTTTTCTTCTCTTTTGCTTCTCTTTCTTTTTCTTTTTCTTTTTCTTTTTCTTTTTCTTTTTTCTTTTTTCTTTTTCTTTTCTTTTTTTCCTTCCTTCCGCACCTTCTTTCTGCACCTTCTTTCCACACCTTCCACACCTTCCTTCCACCATTTTCCCCTCCCACGTCTTCTCGCTTTTTCCCATTTCATCCCTACTTATGTAACACCTGTGATGAAAAAAAAAGAATGTTCCAACCATCCCACAGTTCCAAAAGCAATTATTTAATGAAAATATTGTAAAAATTGTTAATGTAAGCAGGAAGAGAAGTATTTAATTAGACATAGGAGAAAAAGCAGATTAGCCCCAGAATCTCTTGTGTGGAGATCATCAGGCCATTACGGCAGCTATTTTCCTGATGTCTGTGTGGACCGAAGCCAACTACTTTTTGCTCCTGCTGAAGAACCAGGTTAATCAAAATGATGACAGCCAAATGGACAGAGAGCAGGATTCATCCAGGCTTCTTTGTCTAAACTCCAGATGGAATTAGAAAGTTAAAGTACAGACAGCATGTCCAGGATGGCCAGGCCCTCATATGACAAGCCCTGTCTAAAAACCGCTTCCATTAATTTGCAACTGTCAATCACCTCAGCATTCTGCTCTGAAACAATGGCTGGACCCGGATCACAGCTTCTCCCCATCTCCTCACACTAGCACAGCTGAGAATTAGAGAATTTTTTTCTTGATTAGTAAAGACTTTCTGGTACAGTGCAACATGCTTGGTTGAAGAAAAACGCTGCTTTAAAGCCAAAAGAATCTTTACACAGACCCAAACCCCCACCCTCTAATAAAGAACTAAAACAATTTAATGGGTTAGATTTAGCAGCCTAGTTTGGTCTGTGTGAACAACAAAGTTTTCAGCTTGGCACCCACATTAAAAAAATGAAAGGAGGGTGGAAGCTGGTTTGAAGTGAAATTAAAAGCAGGGGAAACAAAACCCAAGATTCACCACCCCACTGGAGAAGAAGGAGACGTTGGCATCTCCGTTTCACCCAACAGCTCATGGGTGGCTGCTCTCGCCCAGGATGACCTTACCCACAGAAGGGCTGAACATGGGTTCCAGTGGCTGCTTCCGTGATTACAAGGAGAAGCATCACCAGGAGACAATGAGAACATCTTTCCTCAGTTGTCTACAACCCACTGCTTTCTGCACTTTCTTGAGTGGCTGTGGGGCTGGCATCTGGGTTCAAAGTCAAACAATGAAAGGGAGGATTGAAGCATGGTCTCACTTTTGGTTTTGAAACTGAAGATATAGGACAGACAGGAGATAACAGCCAGTTCTTTTGCAGTTTTGTGTCTTGATCATCTGTATTCCCAGTGAGAAAACAGCAGAGACCCAAATTCCTAAATGACTGTAGGATGACTAAATATACATATATATTTGAAGATATATTGTTCTACTGTTTATATAAATTTAATTATAAACAATTTCTTATTAACGCCCTATGAAGAGAATTAACTTTTTTTTCTTTTGCAGCCCACATTATATGTATTTTGAATCTAATTCAAGACTCAAGTACATTTTTGAAATCAAATCACATTTATTTACATATGCAGAATCCTAAATAAAAGGATGCAGGATTAATTTTGAAAAGTGAGAAGAAATTTTTAGAAGTCAGAAGACATTATTTAAAATGGTAGGGTTTTTTTTTCTTTAATTATATTAAATGGCATTCTAAAAGAAAAAAACAAGTCAAATCAAATATTTAAAAGTGTCTTCGAAGGTGGATTTAGGGTTTTTTTTCCAAGAAGTTCTATTTAAAGTTTCTTTTTTTTTCAAAAATTTCTAAAGTTTTTGTTTAAATTTCACCTGAACCAAAAATCTTTCTGTAATTGTTTAGTCCAGCAACCAAACTGAAAAACCTTGCTCCTCCTAGCAATTAATGTAAACCAAAATAATTTGTTGCCTGAGATTACTTTCCTGAGTATATTACTCCACTATCTGGATGACCCAGCCTGACGACATAAAGCCAGAGCCAGTTGGCATTTCACTTTCCAGACTTGGGCTGAGTCACTGCTCTTCGCTGCCTTTGCTTTTTCTGTTTGCCAGTCTAAAGATCACATACACACAATATCTAACACATGTATGATCCAGGGATGACATCATATGCTATTTTAAAGAATAAGGTTTATCTATTGTATTCCACATCAAAGTTATAGGTCCATATTTTTCCATATTATTTAGAGTTTACCAGTGAAATCTGTTGTCATTAGGGGAAAGAACTGTTAGCTACAAGAAATGGGATACAAAACAGCAGTCTCTCACAACCAATCTTTTGTTAACAGTGCAAAAGAAACTTTGCAAAATAAAATAGATGAAAAAGAAGGACAAGGGTGTTGAAAAATTACAATTACTTTGCTCCTGGGGAATTGAGCTTTTGAAAATTAATGTAGTCATTAACCATCTGGCTTACTAAATAGTTAGCAAAAATTTCCTCTGAAAGAGTTGGCTTTACATTCATAACTGCAGTTTATTGGTCCATTGGCACCAGCATGCCTAAACACAAGGGAAAGTCAATACTGTATCGTAGCATTGCCTAGCTAACACCTGGAATATATTCTCTGGAGTGAAAACAGCAGGGAACTGACCAGAAATAACCTCTCTCGTATTATTCCTTCAATTAGACCAAAACAAGTTTCCCTTTGAAAACTTAATAATAAACACTGCAGGTCATTCACTTGTTTGGAGCCCCTTTGGGAAAGCTGAGCAGATGGGTCCCCTTATCTAGCCCCCTCGCTGTCACAGAGACAACAGCCACAAATCAGGACAGATATTGATTTTAATTGGAACCAACAGCATCTACATACCGTCTTAATATCCACATCTTCCTGGAAAAAAATACATCTTTTTAAAAGATTGATTTGTTTTGTCCTGTCAGGTTGATTAGACAGAATGAGGTAATTCTTTGCAAGATGAACTATTATGCCATTTTTCAGGTTCACTGCTTAAGTAAATACACACAGCAAATCCCTAGGCAAGCCCAAGGTCCATTTCAGAGCCTTTGTACATACAAGCAGCATAGATTAAAACATTGTTCATTCAAACTGAAGCAGTTACATTCTCATTATCAGAGAGATTTGAGGTGTTGTCAGGATCTCTTCAGTGGTTTTCACTCAGGCGTAAGTATTCCTTAGCCAGGGACAGAACTAACAACACAAAGTGAACATCTACTTAAAATCAAATTATCTGGGACATTTTCACCACCCCCAGGGTAAGAGCAGTTCTCCTCAAAATTCTTGTAAATTCATCAAGCCTGCTATTCCCCGAAGAACCTCAGATGCATTGCTATTTGCCTTTAACAGACACAAGGGAGCTCTCTCCCCCTGCCCCCACCTCCATGCAAATCTCTTTCCCATACGGCATGTTAACTCCCGCAAGGGAGGTGAGATGAACAGGTGCCATGGTTCTTGACTTAATTGCTGCGAAAAGTAGAGCACTAATAACGAGCTGTTCACCAGAGACAGTTTCCATCCTGGCAAAGGAGCCCTGCCAATCTGGGGGGTGTCAGCCAGGCAGCGGCACCGTCACCCGGCCGGCTGCCGAGGCTGCGGTGATGGGCAGATTGCTGTGCTGGCAGCAAGCCAGCCCAAGTAGACCTCACAGAGTTGTCCTTGTCACCAGCATTAGCACTACCCTTCCAAAGCAGAGAGCAGCATCAGCGTCCTTCCCCCTGGGAGCCATAAGAAATATTTTTATTACTAAAAGGGCCATCTCGGGGGACCTGTAGGGACGCCACAATAAAATAAGCGGTAGCATGAAAAGGTCTGGAACCCTGCCCCTGCGTATCCTTATGGATTAATTAGACTGGGGAACAATTAAGCACTGAATTAGGAGTCTGGAGTGCAAATGGAAGAATCACCCTGGGTTTTCATTGCTCCCTTCTCTATGGGCAAAAGACCACCACAACACAGGCTGTTCCTACCCTGACTTTGCATACTCCATGCACTGATGGTCACATCTGGACTTTTTTGGGGTAACACCCCAAGGAAAAACAGTTGCAGGAGGCCTACACACTGACACCTACACTTTCCGTATTCCCCAGCCCATGGACCCATACTGCAAAAGACTACTGTCCATCTCTGACATTTGTACCCCAGCTACAGCTGCTCTTTTGACTAAGACTCAACAAATCTAAGGGTTATTAGATCTTTTTTTTTCAAGGCTGAAGAGGAACCCAGGGATGCAGTAGGTCTCCTGCATCTTGAAAACTATACAGCACGTTCAGATCACTTCTCCCCTTCACTACCTGATATGCCTTCCAATTTCCTCTCATGCCACTCATCTCCAGTCCCCCTGCTAGACTGCCCTGTGAGCTTGGCAAGTTTTGTTTCATCAAGTGCATGCTTATCCTACACACAGGTTTTCCCAAGCTCTCACTGCTTCTATTAAAAACCCCCCTGGAGATAAACTACAAGACTAACACTAATTACCATAATAATTTGTTAGAGCACTGCTTTGATCCTTTCTCACCCACCAAGTCAATCCTGTTCTACTTCATCCCCAAAAGTGTTCGATGTGATTACACAACTAATTAACACAAGAGACTGGATTTTAAAGTATGTATGATAGTAATTCAGATAAAAGTTTTGATCTTTTGATAAACAAGGAAGTGGGAAAACTTATCACTTTCCAGAAGACTCACAGCAGGTCAGTTATTTCCAAAAATCTAATGTGTAAAATGAATGGCTTAGAACAGCCCTGCTAAGCCAGCAAGTTATACTGTTCCTCCACCTGTTCTACAGAAATCACCATTTATTTTTTTTTTAAATTTGCAAACTTGAGTCATATTTTATTCCTATATGTGAAACATGAATTCTTTTTGATCAGGAAAACCCCAAACATTTTCAGAGGCTTTATCTCCTTTCAGGATCAATTTAAGTTTGATTCCTACCTCAGAATAAGACAGCTCTGAGTGTTTTCAGATTCCTTGGTGTGTCATCACTATTTCATTTCTTAGGACACTTGGCAAGTTACACAGATGAACCCTCACTGCATTTCTTTGAATAAATAAGAAAGAGAAGAGAGGGAAAGAGATCACATATCACACTCTATAACTAGGTCAGCTTACACAACTCTTTTTGAAACATGTTAACTAGAATTTAGGAAACAGAATCAGAGCCCACTGGATATTTACACTGTTTTTAGAGATTTTGACATTGAGTCATAGGTAAAAATGGAACAGGAAACCAGATGAGTGTCTGGGAGCATCCGGAACAACATAACAGTTATTATTAGAGCAGTAAGAGTCTCTTCATGACTGCTTCACATTGTCAAGGACCATGCTATTAGTGAAAGTTTTTTTTAGAGTTTGGACTCCTTGTTTTGCAGCCATGGTTCCTACTACATGGTTCCTGTGGTTTTTAGGGCAGAGGTACCTGGTACTCGACAGTTGGCAAAACAGTGTTAAGAAAGAGTTATGGACCACTACATTCAACTCACTGTGTTCTACTGTGATTCTAGAAGTGCAATATTAAAATAAACAGATCCTCAAAACAGCAGTGTGCTCCAAACAGTCAAAAATGATGGTGCCCTTTCACAGGGAGTACTGTGCAGGTCTGTTTTCATATTGGTCCCAGCACATTTTTTCCACTGCTTTTTGTGAAGGAGTGCTCTGCGTTGTTGTGGTTGCCAGCAAGGTACAGTTTCTACAGAGGTTAACATGTTCAAAAGAGATTTGATATGATTCACATGGCCAGCTGAAGCATGCTTGGAATCAGTTTTCAGTAGGAACTACAGATTTCAAATGCTGTAGGGGGAAAGAAGGGGGACCTTGGGTGAGGTGGGTTAGAAGACATGTGCCTGCAAGAAATGTTTGAAGCTGTCTTCTGGTTTTATTTCCTGACCCCTCTTTTTCTGTCTTCACCTCCTTATATTCTTTTCCTTTCTTTCCTCTCCCTTCTCAAAAGTAGTGCATCTGTTTGTGTGTTTGGGTCAAAATAGTAGGTTTGATCTTGATGACAGCCCTGAACCATGAAATAAAAGAATTCTCACAGAAAACTTCTAAATAGAATTAAAATATGTCTGCTACAATTCCTTTGGTTTTTACTAAAAGACTAGAGTGGGAGAAGAAAAATACAGCTTTTTGGTAGAGGTAATATTTTGTGTATCTGTCATCAGAGATACATAAATAAGACATGAATTTTTTTATGTTCTTGTCTTCCCACCCTTGGTATCAGTCTTTAGTACAACATGATAAATACTTAGGAGACTCACATATGACAATTTGCAGGCAAGCAGAGCAATACCTTATCATATCTGACTCATGACCTGTACATTTGCCTAAATGGCCAAGTCTACAGATCATTTCAGGGCTCACTGATGTTGCAGCATTCAGCATGCAGAGTGTGATTTATTAATCTGAAGTTTGGTTAAAGAAATAGACTTTCAAATAAATAGACCTCCATGTGCAGATGGATCTCTTTGCATGTAAGCTGTACCGTATGGTAGCAAGCATACATAGCTGAGAAAGAATTCTTACCCATTTGGTAACTCAGCTGATCCATTTTCTTCTGTTGTTCTTTTACCAATGAAAGTATCAATATTAAACTATTGCCTACTTAATCCACACAGATTTATATTAACAGAAGAATAATATTTCTGTTTACACCTTTGCAGATGTATGGCCAGGTCATTTCCTAGCACTTCAGTTCAGTTAGTGAACAGTTAAAATTTAGTTAAATATCACTGATATAAAAAAGCCTAAACCACTTATTAACAGTACACTTGAGTTTAGATAGAGCCCTGCAACAAAGAGGGCAACTTCATTACCACTGTTTGCACCAAATTTGAATTTGACCTCCTGACCTCTGCAGGGTTATAATACAATTTAATTCAGTCACTTCAGGTTTCATTTGAGGTATTCTTTACTGAGAAAGGAATTTAGTTTCATGTGTGCTTGAGTAAAGCTGCCAAGAGAAGTCAGGCATGTTCCTCTCATTTATTCCAGTTCCACTTTAAGAGAACCCATCAACACAAGCAAAAGGAGAATTTTGCTCATCTGACCATACAGCTATGAGTATCTCATTCTTAATGACTGAAATCAAAAGGAAACTGAGAAAAACTACAGAAAATTGATCCCCTGGGTCATTTTTAATGATCTACAAAAATAAAAATCCTGTTAGCTCTTTCTCATTCTAACCTGATTGATTGCTGATGCTTTTGGGGGAAGAAAGGTGAACCTAATCTATTGCACACTCTGAGGTGAACACCAAGATAATAATCATACTTGCTCCCTGTTAGAGAGGCCTTTTTCTCAGTAATATTTTTCCTCATTGGCTTCATTAGAAGTGTCAAAACATGGTTATTGCTTGAGAAGTGAGTGAAAAAATCCTCCTCATCCTACAAGCATTTTTCCCTTTGTCTGCCTACTTGGGGACATTAGGGAGTTCATTTGCAGGCAGAGCCAAATCCCAATTTCCCTGTGAAGGAGAAAGTTGACATTGGTGAATGTTTAGTGAGAGAAATGACAGCAGATTTTATCTTCTTGTAAAACCTGCAGTATTACAGAGCATCAGTCCCTGTACCTTACCAGTTAACTAATAAAACCCAAAGCTTATTTTAGGATGCTGTGACCCATGCAGCCCAGTCCACCTGAGCATGTCTCTATTTCTGTTTTTATATGGGGTCCCTACATGATCAAGAAGGAGAAACAGGTGGAGATTTAGACCTCTCTCTGAATTTAGGAATTGGTCAGGATTTAAGTTCCGCTTCTAGCTTCAATCTACTCTTGTTGGTGGGATAAAGGGAGATTCCACAGGTGGTTCAGGGTATCTATGTCCTCTTCCTCCTCTAGAAGCACTTATTCTCAGTTTCTGTAAACTGAAGTAATGATATTAATCAGCCTGCCATGCTATTTAGACTTACACACCTGTTGGTGAGCAGGTCTGCTGGACTACATAGAGGGTCCTGATCTCAGATCTGTTCTTCTTTTTGCAGTATGATACCAATGATTAAAAACCTTCCAGAGGCTTCCTGCTCTATTTGTAGTCTGTTGGTTATCTTTGGAGAGCCTAAGGACAATTTTCTGAGTATTTTGTATCTTTTCTTGCCTTTACAAATTCTGCCTCTGATGGTTGGTGACATTTCTGAGCAGAATGCAAATCTTCCTCCATGTACTCTGGCATGTATTTGAATGTGCAGAAGAAACACGCTCTTTCATATTTCAGTCCCTGAAGCCTGAGATTTAATTAATCATCTGATTCTTGGTTCGAGATTTAATTAATCATCTGATTCTTAGTTCAGATGAGTAAAAATGCCATGAGTATTCATTTCATCATGTTACCTTCTGGCATATTTCCTTCTTCTACCATTCTTCTATCCTTTAGAGTGAAATGCAGATGCAGAAAATAATTCTCTGCGTTTTTATTACAGAGAATTATTTACTTGATCAGAGATTTTAAAATTTGCTTCCCACTAAGACACACTTTTATGATTTTTAAAAATAGATAATGAGACTTGTCTATATAATTATTTTATCCTGAAGGGGAAATATATATGAAAGTAGGACACTGTGTAGGTCTGTGTCTGTGTGAGTGTGATTATGGGTAATTCATTAAAAACACATTTTTCATCCTGCCTGCCCCTAGAAATGTGAAAGGTTAGACTTTTTAGACTTGCCACCTGTGAGATGAGGGATTGCTAGTTCCTTCTTCCTCCCAAGGACCCACAGTGCTCATTCTTGCTGTAATGAAGAGGGTGATTGATGGATGTCGCCCTCTATGCTGCTGACATCCTTATCTCCCCCTGTTTTATGCAACAGGCATGACCTCCTCCAGCCAGAGGGTTTCTGAGTGCTGCATCCACTGCTCACTTCCACCAGCCCCTGGGCGTGCTCACCTCCAGTGCACATGCCAGTTGGCAGCAACCTCTATGTCTGTCTGTCAGTGGCTCTGTAATGAGACCAATTTATTAGGTTACATAATCCTGCCTCTTTAGGGAAGGGGGGAAAAGTTGCACAGGGCACTGGAAGAAATCTATCCTGGCTTCTAATTCTCAGGACCCTGTGAGGTAACTTCTTTTTAGTTTAAAAAAAAAAATTACTTTCAGTTGAGTTTTACTGCTTTCAGAAGGGGGTCAGAATCAAAATTCCAGATGCAGCTTCCTCTGGGCTTTGTAGAAGGTCAGGCCCAGCCCAACTGCGTCATTGTTTTCCTGACACAATTGTTTTGCAAGACATTTTATCAACCACTGTTGTTTTCTTTAGAAAGCATGCTATTTTGTTGTGTTGATAACTCTGTTGCTTTATTTCATACTTTACTGGGGATACTCAGGAAGAGAAGAAACCTGGGTAAATCTTCATTGTGATGCTTAGTTTGTACATATGATTGCAATCTACAAGGTGTCACTGCAACCTGGCAATGAAATGTTAGAGGTTTGGATGTGATACATGAACAGTAAATTTGGACCACATGTTGGTCTCTCAATAATACTAGGCACTTTATATCAGGCAACAGACTCGCACAGCTAGGTCCCAGCTCCAATAACTTCCATTGGAAGAAGATAAAATGAAAAAAATCCCAAACAAACAAACAAAAAACCCCAAAACCAAACCAAACCAAACCAAAAAACCAAAATCAAAACAAAACAACCAACCCCCCAAATCAAAACTAAAACCAAACCAAACCAAACCAGAAAACAAAAGAAAAAAAAATAAAAAACAAAACAAAACAAAAAACTTTCAACTACATATGGCCAAAAAATTCAACTATTAAGAGCCTGTTGGCCAGAAATATCTATAAATTATGGCAAAATTCGAGATCTTATTGTACGCTAACTGGACCAGTGAAAGGCAATAACAACATTCAATTTGCATTCAACCTGTGTAATGTCACCATCTAAATTTGAAGCTTAGTTTCCCTGGGTTCCCCCATGAAGGGCACATTCAGGAGATAATTCAGAGTTTAGATTAATTGCAATGCCTTTCAGAGGTGCCTAATATTAATGTGGGCCAACCTAGACTTAATGGACCATTATCCTTCTATAAGAAAAAAATAAAAAGATACATTATATATGACAACAATAATCAAAATATAATTTAGAAGCACAACTAAATTTTGGGTACATTCGTTTTTGAAAGAATAACAAATTCAATTGAATATATATTAAAAAAATCCTGAAGTTTGTGACTCAGAAGAGAAACATTTCTAGCAATAGCTAATTGCAAACTCTCAAAAGGAAAAAAAAAACCTGTGTTTTTTATGTAATAGATATTAAGTACCCAATGCTCCACTCAAGAACTACTTTTCCTTACTAAATAAAAAGGGCTAGGGGCTGTTCTTTCCAGCTATGATAGCAAAGTGCTTTGCATCCAAACTTCCTATTGGTAGCTGTCTCTTGCTCATTCCTGCTGACTCCTGAACTGTGTCTGGGAACTGTTTGGAAGAGTGTTTTTTGGCACAGGCCAAAACTGGGCTAAAAAGTAGAATAACAAATTAACAGTAGAAGTGATCACATGGCAGCATTCTGGCACAGTTCAATCTACTAGTACAGAGAAAGCCAAACTGGCTACAATTGATTCACCTACAGCTGGCTAAAGAGTCAAGCTTTAAAGCAAGTCATCCAGCTATAGCACTGGCACATGACAGCATAAGGAACAAGCCCCAGGATTCTCAAAAACAGTCTTACTGCAGAGCACCTTACGTAGCAGCTACCTTACCTTGACCTAAGTCCAGGGTTTCTTTACGCACATAATCCATACTGAAACACTGAATGAATTCATTAAGTCCTTTCCTTGGTCCAAACACTGAATACAAAACAGCAGGCCTGGATGCAACAAGAAATGCAAAGATGCATCTGCTGGTGCTACTGCTCAAATCCAGGCTGCCAGCTCCCCCAGTGGAAAGATTTCTGCATTGAACTTGAATCAAGATTTTGTCTATACAAATGCCTGGATAGCAAGTTTACAGAGCCACAAAAATAACCAGAACACTCCCTAACCCCAGAGGGCATTGATGCTGCACTACCATCCATTCCTTGTCAGACTTAACATATTTATTATACAGACCATCTTTGGGAAAGGACCAGACATCACAGTGATTGGTGAACAAAAGCAGAAAAGAATAAACACAGTACAATGGATATCACTCATGCAGAGTAATTCATCTAACATACAGAAACAAGGGAAATATCCTCAATCAAAACTATCTGCTCCTTAAGCCTAAACATTCAATAACTTCCCAGCTTTGGAATGTATGTGCATCTCCTTCCTGGATTTCCCGTGGTTTACATTATCATTTGCAAGGTATATTATGACAAGTTATTTACTTTGGGCCATAGCCCTGAGGCATTTGAGTGTCTTTCCTTTCACAGAATGTCATAAATAAACATGAATAATCTGCATAAAGGGAGATGACTTTATCTTATAACAAGTCAAAAGAGCAGACTATGCTCCTCCACATGCAATTCCCTACATATATTTTCCTTTGTCTGATCATGAAATCTTTTGTTGGCCTCTTATTTTGTTAAATAAATAAACAAACCTTTCCTGTTATATTGTACAGAACAGCATTCACATTAAAACAGCGACTTGCTCACTTAAGAGAAATAATTTCTACCAAGAAAAGCTACTATTTTACTGTCAACATTATTTTTCTATGCTATGCTATGCTAACAGATGAATAATTGTGCAGCCAATAAACAAGCAATTCAGTTTAAAACCAGTAGCACTTGTCAAACAACTGTTCCTTAACACTGCTCTCTGACATCCCCCAGCATTACCTCATGAGGCTGGAGACAGGGACAAGGAAGGCTTTTAGATTAAACAACAGACACTCACCACAGCCTAGCTCCCAAAATAGCAGAGAGAAAGGCAAAAATAGTTAGACATGCTGATTGTATTGTTATAACTTAAATTGTGTTCAGCTGCGAACTCTGACGTGCCAAAAACTCTAAGAGCTGAGCATGAAAGATCAGAAAAGTGACATCTGGTATTGGATGCCCCTCCAGACATGACTAATACCATTGGTATTGTGTAGGCTTTGCCCTTCCTAATTTAATAGTCAAATGTAAAGATTAGGCCCCCACAGCTCCTACAGTATCATGAGAGACTGTTTTACTGTATGTCTATATAAAATTCTCTACTATCCTTCTCCATGGATCTCCACAGATGGTCTGTCTTTGAATAGGCATGTATATCTTTCTTATTGCTATGGACAGTTCATCTCATTACTTCCAGCTGGTAGATTTACAGCTGAACCACATGACTCCATCCATTTTTAGTGGGAAACAAGGGAAATTTGACCACTAAATATCGATTCTATAGAAGAGCAAGTTTTTATTGCACGCTATGTGACATTTATATATACATCTAGAGCCACACTTCATCTTAATTTTCATTAAAGTTGGAGCTATGTCTGTAGATTTCCACTGCCTTATTAACAGCACAGTCCAAGTATTTTTAAGTATTTGACATTGCTGTTGTGAGTATCATAAAGTAGTCATTATCAAGAATTTAAAACTTATCCCTTTCCTGAAGTTTGTGTCTGATGTCAGGAACCTAGGTTTGATTTTTTTTCTAACCAGGATGATTCTTTCTCTCTTAGGTTGTTGCTGCCACACCAGACAATATTATTGTATATAGCATATATTATTATAAGTATTTTAAAATTATTTGCTATAGAACAGAATAATAATAATGTACATCTTTCCAAGAGCTCTGGCAGACACAGCCTTCAAAATATTTTGACCTAGGGAATGTACTTACCTATCCTTCACAAATGGAGAAATTATGTCATGCAAATCCAGCAGGCCTGTTGCAAGTCACAGTGCAAACTGACACAAAGCTAGCAACATAACATCTTGTCATATCCTAGTCTCTGTGAGACCCAGGGGTGCCAAAAAAACATGTAGATAACACAGTCTTCAAAACAGTTAACCACGATTTTGCTACGTATTAAAGCATGTGACGGAAGCCTTGAAGACATAACAAGGAGACAAGGATGACAAAGCTTAAGGATCATGGAAATGCTGACCCAGAAGAGAAGCAAAATGGAGAATTCCACTATGGAACAGCCAGCCAAGGACAGAAATTCAAAAGGGATGGAACTAAGGCAAGTTTGACGTCTCTTATGAAGGAGATTTTATCTTCAGTTTTATACTTATTTATTTACTTTATAATTACTTAATTATTTTCATAACAAAAATATGGGCGCAGACAATCAGACTAGTTTGGGCACAAAATTAGATTTCGTTGAAATACCATGGAAATTCACTGCAAGTGCTTACTCCTCAGCAAATGAGTAGTAGCTTAAAAAAAGACTCCAGAGCACAAAGGCTCAACTTTTGTCACTTCACTGGTGTGGAGTAGTACACCAGCTCTAACATATAAGGTACAACACATGAGCCTCACTCATGGTGTGTTAACATTACCTTCTCTTTCCTGTAACAGAATAGTGTAATCATTCCTTCTAATACCTGCTGTAGGAGTAGCTCACATTCCCTTGGGTATGAATTTGATCTGTATCTGTGAGCTGCTAGATTTTACACCAAATCATTTAAAATTGGTGTCAGAAAGCCTGTGAGCAAACTGTAAAAAGCATACACAGAGGATGTGTATTATCCAAAATATTATCTATGGATCAAATAGAAACATCAAGTTGCATCAGGCAGGCTTAACCTGCATATTATCAACACTGAAAGACAGAAGAGAGAGCAAACCTTACAATTCAGAGTTTCACTTTGGTTTGGCTAAGCACACAGTATTTGAACGTTCATTTGAGTTTCATCCAAGACTGCCTGACCATCTTTGATCTACAGAACTAGCCTGGAAGTCTTGCAAAAACAGAGTATTCTTGTGAAACTTCCAGTAATTTCTCATTCTGGTTGGGTTTGAAATACAGTAAAAGTAGTTTCTTTTTGTGGTATTTCACAGAGTGGTTAAACTCCAAGCACAGTGTCAGTGCTCAATAAATAATACCTAAGTATAGTCTTTCAACACTTCCGTTTCCAATCCCGATCAGACATGGGAAGTGAAGAAGAGTGAAAAAAAAAAAAAAAAAAAAACCAAAAAAAACAGAGAAACAGTCCATTCAAATCTCACAATGTCTTTAACATTTGTGCTTTTGTGGTTTTGAAGACTGAAAAGGAGGCCCTGTGGCTGCTTTGCAATAATAGTCTCTGTTATCGCTGGAGAAAAAAGAGATGGGTTTGCTGGCTACAGTCTGAAGAGTCACTTGGCTGTGTACCATATGGGAGAGCCCTTCCAAAATCCATGCTAATAATGGGGCTGAAGTTATAGGCTAGTGTTCTGGATGATAAAACGTATCCCTTATCTTTTAAAATTCAAAAGTTTTCAAGCTTAAAAACCAATCAGAACTTTTGAGTCCTTTAAGTCCTTGAAGTTTTCTCCTTTATTCTCAATGCTTTCTATCATAGTTTTTAAACCTTAGCAAAAATCTCAGATCCTTATAAACAAAATGGCAGCTGAGATGACACTTTTTCCTGTCCTTAATATTGATAGGGGCAGGAGAAGAAGGGAGATCTGTGTGACAGTTGTCCACACAACAAACACCAGTTTCTAAGGAACAAACCATCTTGAGGTCTCAGGCAGCAGACATCAGATTTAGAGATAGGGGTGTGCAAACTGCCCAGGGAAATATCATCATCTTGCATATAACTGACATGAGAAATGCTGCAGCCATTATTAAAAGTTGAAGGCAAGTGATGATTGCTTAAAACAAGCTGGTATTTCTCTAACTTAGGCACTTTTTCTATTATAGATCCTTATCCTAGGAACTAAGCAACCAATGAATCCATTTTCCTTTTGGAGTGGAGCCTAAGAATTACTTTTTCTCTGATGATAACTCAAATAAAAGACAAAAAATATGAAAAACTGAATTTTTGTACTTATCTTTCAAGTTTCATTAACTTGTTTTTTCATCTGCTGAAAAAATCTATGTCCAAGGAAAATGAAAAGCATATGGTTTAAGGTAATTTAAGACATGAATATGAGTCAATGCTGCTAAATTTTATGATACACTCTATCTAACTAATGTGACAGAATATACCGAAGATAGGAGTTTATACACAGAATATGGAAGACAATAAACTACTCCATAGATAGGATTAATATTTGCAGATACAAACACATGCATACACACTTGAACAATTGCAGGTAAATGTTACACCCATTCTGCAGGCCACTTAAATGTACTCACATTGCACTGAGAACAAATGTATATCCAAATGGAATTTTTCTTCTATACAGAGGGTAAAACAAAGACAAATACCCACAAAAATACCTATTCAATTTTCCTTTCCATAGCAGAAATTTTTAGGCAAGCCTTCCACGTTACATTATTATGCATTATGTATTTCATATACTTGTCTCTTGACTCTGTAGCTTGGGTTTTCTGGTGCAGGATGCTCATAGTTGTAGCTGAACACTGACATGACTCAACACCTTGGAATAAGCTTTGGTGATTAAAACTGTCTATCACAGTGGACCCTCTACTACCATGAATGAGCACTGAATTGATGGTTTTCTTTCTCAAGATATCAATATCTCTCAAGATCTCATTCCTAAATAGAAATAGACAACTTGAAGGTTATCTTTCTATAAATTAAGTTAGGGTTATTATTTATCGATGTCACTTTTGTTTACCTACATTAAATTTTTTGCTGCTGCTCATTTCTCCATCACACAGTACGTAAATGATATATAAATATATATAAACAACTATACAAATAAATCAACCCTTTTTAGTTTATTGCAGACAGCTTTACAACATTAAGCAACTGAGGATCATCAACAAACTTAGTCACCTCTCTGTTCACCTCTTCCCTAAATTATCTATGAAGTCCATTCCGAGGGATTATGTTGCTCAGGCTCAAGCATGTATGACTGTTGCATTACTCTATAAATTTGTTTGGCATGAAAATTCACCTTCTGTTCCCATCCATTGCTTCCTAACTTTTAACTAAATCAGGGGCTTTTTTTTAATCTGTGTGAAAATCCTCCTTCTTGTCTTATGATAACTGTGTTCCTTCAGAAGCTTTTTGAAAAAGATATCATTAAAATTGAAGCATGCCATTTAAATAATCCATGGTAAAAAAAAAAAAAAAAAGAAATGTGTTTAAACATGTGTTTAAACCAGATTAAATTAAGCTTCAGAAAAGCCACAATCTGAATTCTATCCTATTAGCCAACAGACCTACACCAGACATTTAGAGCACGTTAACGCACAACGGCTAATGCACACAAACACCTATTTTTGTCATCAAGTGCAGACTAAACCTTTTCTTAGACATGCCATGCTAGAACCAGGCACAGCAACCTCAATGGTCACTGGGAGTCAGTCCTGTAGGCTGGTGTGTGCTCACTCTGGACACTCATGCTTTTGCCATTCCCAGTGAGCAGCACCGTTCCAGTTCAGAGTTCTGGTACCACCACGCTGACTAGGAGCAGTACAAGCTTGTCCTTTGCATCACCAGCTGATTATATAATGGGAAACTCATGAAGTTATTTCAGCTTAATATTATTTTTTCACTTGCCAACATGACTTTGGTGCAACTAATAAAATAGGCAATATTTCTCTGTGTTCTTTTTTACGAACTAAAAATCTAAAAAAATGTTTTTAATGTAAAATGAAAAACTTTTTATTCCTTGGCCAAGCTGGAATATACCAACTTCTTTTCCCACTTCTGGTTGTAATAGAAAGGAAAAGGGACATTCTGCTTTCAAATGTTTTGATTACCTTATGGACAAGGCCCTTCCTCCAATTTGTGTAGTAACTGCCCTGTAAATGATTGCAATGTTTATTTAGCCAGATGCAGTTAAGTCGATTCACATTAGTAGTCATGTCAAATCAGGCTAATGATGAATATCCACTACTGAGAAATGATAAAGTGAAACCACAAACATCTATGAATGTAAAATGTGCTACTCTAAGGAGCATCTTACTTGGGTCTTTTAAATATTTCTATCAGAATCTCCCTAGCACACAACAAAAAAACCCCCAAAAAACCCAAACAAACAAAAAACCCAAAACAAACAAACAAACAAAATTTAAAACACCAAACAAAAACCACAACAAGAAACCCCAAACTGTTAATTACTTAGCTCCAGAAAACTTATGTTCTTTAAATTGATTTTATAAACTTCTAGTCACTTAGTGTCAGTGAAAATTCACAGGCCTTAATTATAACTGTCTTCCTATGACCCCAAAGACCTGTGAATTTTCATTACTTTTTCTGTGGTTAAAGGCAAAGTAGCTCATAAGTCTCATTCTGTTATAGTTTTCAAGAAATTTTGATTAACTTGCTGTGATACACAGCTCAATTGTTTTGTAACTTTTCCCTACAGAGTAGTCTGCAGTGCTGAACTATAACACAAGTGTTCATTTTTGTTGTGGTGATTTTGTATTTGGAAGAACATCAGACCATGGGTTTCTACTTAAACCTTGTGGTTCCTATAGCTGTAAAGTCCCACACTATTTCAGACAGTGAAGAAGATATTTAAATAATGAACAGTGACTGAATTTGCCTTTCTTTGAGTTCCATGTTTGGATGCTTCTCAGGCAATGCTTGTGTTTTTAGTGCAATCTGAAAAGATATATTGGGTCTGCTACTTCGGGTGAAGGAAGTCATTATATCTGCCTGACAACAAGCCTGCATTTAGACAAATGCTTTTGGTTGGAGACGTAAAATGCTGGACGTCCAGTGGGCCACATGGCCACAAAACCCTCACTATTGACAAAGATAGAAAATAAGTCTAGTCCTTTCACTGTAATAATTATGATCTGATGAAAGAATTATATGGCTTTTCACATGAACTGGGACAGAATTATTTTTAAAAAGGAGCTTCAAAGATATTAGAGAGGCCTTCAAACCCTCCATAGACCACTGGCAATCCACAGAGAGTCAGCTGTTATTCTCATTTCCAGCTAAGGGAAACAAAACAGATGGGAGGAGATGAAGAACAAAAGCAGAAAATGCAAGTGTTTTGTTTTTCAGAAAGGGAAAACATTTATCACACTCAATACAGTACAAATGCATAAATACTTTCCTAGTATTAATTTTCTGTGCAAGCAACCACTGTCATTGCCACAGGGGTATTATGTGAGTGAACATAACAGAGGAGGCAACCCACACGGTTCTGAAGGGGAGGGGACCTAGGAGTGAATACCAGCTCTTTTATACAGAGATTGTCTGTATTAAAAAGTGTTTCAACACCCCTCCCAATGGAATTGGATGAGAATTTTTAATATCAGTGCAGTCCAGACAAAATTCTAGTTGTTTACTCTGCCCAGTTTGGGATAGTGAAAATTTAATTTCCTTAAATTCTTCCATATCTAATTTTCCTTTTTCCATACTGAAAAAAAAAATCCTAAATAATTTTTAATGTAGAAATAATGCGAAAACATTCTGTCACTTTAGCTGTGAGAGTTGAAAAGACCAAATATTAAAAAGCAAATGCTATTTAGCAATGGGGAAACCAGTCTAAACAATTTAACAGAATCTGTTTGCAGTTTCTGACAGTGTGATCAATGGTGAGGTTGTGGCATATAAAATTATTTGTTAAAAATGCAGCTTGATGGGATTTTGTGTGGGATAGCAAGTAAGCTGCAAATATCAAGTGTAACCTCTTGTCTTAGGCTACAGGGCACAGGTCCCATTGGGGCTTATGTGTTCAGTTGCCAACCACTCCACTTTCATATTATAATGCTATCCTGTATCTAAGGCATAGTCCGTTCAGGAGTCTCTAACATTCTTCAATTTATTCCAATTGCACTTAAAAGCTGCACAAAGCCACTGCGGCACAAACCAAAGAAAAAACATAGATCCTGCAGACTACAAAAGCTAATGCCTTCTGGGTTTTCCAAAAACACTGGTAATTCCGAATGACTTTGTTTCCATAAGTGTCTATGTTTGGACACTCAAAAGCCAAAGTAGCCTGGGTCATAAGACTCTGCTGAACATCAACTGAAGCTTTTTTTCTCCAAGCTTCTCAAGACAAATTTGTGATTTGATTTTACAAGAGTTTTCACTTTTGGTGGTCTAAGAAACCTTTGATGGTCTATGAAACTTTTGATGTCAAGGGCTTTTGCTAGGCTTTTGATGTCAGGTTTTGTTGGTTTGGTTTATTTGTTTGTTTGTTTTTTTGTTTGTTTTGTTTGGTTGGTTTTGTTTTCATTTTGGAAACTGAGATAAAGAGCATTTAAGAAGTGAAATGCCTCACCAAAGCTACTAGAGGATATCAACCAAAGTTCTGTTTTCTCTTTCTCAGTCACACATTGCTGCTGGACACTAGAGTGTCTTGCTCTGGAGCCCAGCTGATTCATGTGTCTGTCCACTGTGTGAGAAAGCACAAAACCACTGATTGTGATGGCTTGGGATCTCCAGCAGCACACTACAACCTCATCTACTCAAGTGAATTACACAGTCCCAAGAGTTGTTCCATTGAGACATGATTGTCCACAAAATTGCAGAACAATCTCAGAATTATATTTGCCAGAGATGGCTGCTATTTTCAAAAAAAAAATCCATTGTATGGAAACAGGAATTCCTTACATAATAGTTCCAATAGTTAAATTGGAAGTAGCTGTCATGCAATAGAGAGTGAAGAGATTTTTACAATATGGATGTGGGATCTTCCATGCCAATTGGCTTTAATGCCAGAGAATGGCCCCAAAAACACAATTTACCAGAAAAATTTGTCCAGGGAAACCACTGTTCCTGCTCTTCTAGAACCCTGTCCATGGCTGAGTTAACAGTTCCTCACAGAAACTGGGGTGTTTTTACAAAAGATTTGTTTTCACAAAGCTCCAGTAAATCAATATTTTCTCATCAAACTATTTCATAAAGACTTCCAAACAACTTTTTGTATTTTCTTATGAAAGTTCAGAAAAAGCCTTGAGTCATTTAAACTCAAGAACTTAGATGCAGATGTGTCCATAGAAAGAAGGGAGTCAAAGTGAGATGTGGAATGAGTTACATTTTGTTTGAAATCAGTTAATACTCAGGCTCTTAATCTTGTTATAACAGTCTTCCTATTGAAAATCTCTACCTTCCCCAGTAGTAGTATGGTGCAAGCAAATTTCTAAGTGAAAATAGTGAAACTTTTTAGGCCATTTTTTGTTAAGGAACATTTCTACGCTTCTCATAACTCTTGTTGCTCTTCTTCAATGCCCTTTAGTGTATCAGCTTCTTTCTAGCATTGCTATGATAAAAGTCTGAGCACAATGGTCAGGCAGTAATTCAGCTACAGTTTACATAGGTAATACAATTTCTTATTCAATTGTAATATCCTCTGGTCAGCACATGCAGGCCATTGCAATGGTAACCTCTTTTCAACTCTTTTCTGTATTTTTTCCAGAATACAGTCTCTCCTTTTACAGGTGTTCTTTATCCCTAATAAGACTTTCTGTTTAACTGTGTAAGCAAGCCTGGTGTTTAAATGAACAGGCTTTAAAAAACACAGGAAGGTCTCAGTTTTTCACAGTATCACTAATTCTTGTGCTGTAAGGTAATATTACTTGAATCAACTAATTAGAGTCTTACATAAAGTAGGATAATGTCTGCTAGAGACATTTTAAAGAAATGGTTACCAGCCTTACCAGCAGCACAAACCATAGCATACACACCAATATTCAACTGATTCTCATTTTTAAAGGAAAAAGGAAATTATAGGCTTTATGTTTGGTGACATGGCCTCACTCATTTTAGTCTGTTTGTACTTGAAAGAAAACTCCACTGAATCATCACACATTTTTCACACATTTTGAGAAGAGGTCTCTTCTAAAGGATTCTTAAGGAATATGGGAGCTCACTCACAGGTAAATGCATCAGCTTCTATCATCCTTAGTCAGGATGGGGGATTCTGAACCTGAACATAACTGAAGAGAACAAAATTAATGTGAAGTCCTACTGCAAATTTGCTGGAAGTGCTATTGTTTTTGCTTTTCCTCAATTACATCTAACTTTGAGACCAAACTAAGTCATCTCCCATAAAAGAGGGCTATTTTCAAGGCAAAAAAATGTTGAAAATAAAATTTTCAATCACAGCTATGAAAAGTAAACTATTCTTTTTAGTAGGAAAGTTTCCATAGTTGCTTCCATCATCTATTTTCCAGCTCAGATGAAATCTCTTGTAAAGTTTAACTTAATTCTGGTCTCTGATTGCTTCCATAGAGGCATGCTTCAAATGTCCCAATTTTACGACATCTATTCCCCATTTATTCCATTTTTCTGCCATGTCCAAATGAATTTTTCTTTTTGTACTACCACTGGTATAGAGTGGGCCACAGTATTGGCTGTTCAATAACATCTAACCACTTACATCTGGCAACCTGGATTCCCTGGCACAAAATATCTTGTCAGCACTGAATAAACCATTATTGACTGCAGTCTTCAAAGGATTAATATTGTAGACAGTCATCAAACAAGTACACCATTGGCATCCTCAATTATTAAAGTTTCCACTGATATAAAACCTTCAGTACCTCAAATACCTGAGGCTCCCAAACTGCCTGTCCAAAATGCATTTTTACTTCCTTGTTTTGTTTATTGGCATGAATCCAATAGCAATTTATTTTGCTATTCAGTAGTTCTGCAGAATAAAAACATTTTTAGTAACATTTTTGTATCAGCAAAAACTGCTTGATGAAGACATAAAAAAACAATAGAAGGTTAATTTTGCTTATATGGCTTATTTTCTGTAGTTTCCTTTTCCCCAGGATGGACAGAACAATATCTAGATGCAAAAGGAAACTATGGAAATAGGAGGATAAAGGTGCAGCATAGCTTTTCTGGAATGGGACATAATAAAAAATTATAGTGAATTTTGGGGAAGTGCTGAAAGGAGGGTTGGTACTGTAAGAAAGTAGATGATCTCTAAATTGTTCACCTTGCCCTTCATCAGAGAAGCAGAGCTTTTTTACATTTCAACACGTAAATAAGGAGATATCCACTGAAATAACTGACTCATATTATCTTTTTATTCCCTAAGTATGCGACTCTAGAAGATTAAAAGTTCTTTGAGAGAACTCTTAGTTGAGACAAAAAAATGTTTGACAGAGGTCCTGCATCAAACTTACAGCTTTATAACCAGGACCCCTGTCGTGACCTTATCCCCTAGTCAAAGGGGAATCATCATTTTTGTATTAGAACTTCAGAATCCATCATTTAATCTTCCATTTCCACCCACCATCATGGTACATAAAGGCAGGACTTCCTTTGCCATGTCATCTTTGGACTGTAATGTCTCAGACAGTTTGAAGTACGAAAAGTTCCTTCTTTCAAGTGTTCTGAGCCCCATTCATACATTCATTTTACATGATCTCAGCTCTGTTAACAGCCTGTGCATCTGGAATGTAAGCAAAGAGGGCTTGGCGGGTGAGGCAGAGGAAGGTACAGAGGCAAGCTCCAGAGATTGTGCTGGATAATATGGAACAGGCCTGATATGATTTTAATTAGAGCTCATGCCACAGGATCATTTACTCATAAAAAGTATTCAAGGACTTGTGGGCAAGAAACCTCTGCTTAGAGGAAAGTTCTCTGCCCTAGGCTGCTTCAAGATGTCACTATATTAGCTAGTTTTAAATATGTGTGGTTCATTCCAGATTCAGTGCCCCCAAGTCTTTCTGGCATGGTAGTTACTTTCTTCTCAACTCAACTTTCTAATCAACACAGAAGCTGCTGCAGAGCTTGGGGATATTTAGGAAGAACAGATTAAATAAAGTAGAATCATAGCAGCTTGGTTTCAAGTTCAATTTCTTCTGCTAGTTCTTTATGCTACAGCTTGCTGCCTGCTTTTGACCTTCTAAAAGCAAATTCCTTTTGTAAATTAGGTTAACACTGCTTATTTCAAGAAGCACATTGAGCTGATAAGCTAAGATGTTAAATAACCCTTCATAAGGGATATGGAAGTACTTCAAGTTTCTTACTTCTCTGCATAAATTATTTGTATAAACCCCAGTCAAGACTTGTCCCATTACTTCTGGCATGTCAGAGACATGGGACTTTCTTTTTCTCTGAAGACCTTACTGCGATCAGAAAAATGACTAGCAGACTTCTATTAGAGATAAAATAACTCAGGATCAAGTGATTTGGCCAAGATCAAAGAAGGAAACTGTGACAGTTCTCTAAGAACTGAGACCACTTTCCCCCTCCTACAACACCATAGCCACAAAATCATCTCCCTTCTCTAAGACAGAAGCAACTCAAATGAACTTAGTGAGAGGAAATAGTGCAAAAAGAATCATCCCATTTTGTGTCAGGGTTCAGAAAATAAAAATTCTGAATATAACAGGCCAGGAAAATGTTTTAATTTTCAATCCTTTAACTAACTCAATACTACTGAGAAACTCCCAATTTTTTTTTTTTAATTTTATTTTTAGATCTCACAAATGAAGGCCTAGAGTTTGGTGGAGGTGAGGGAGACGAAGCACTTCTGGTGGAGCAAGTCTACAGAGATCCTAGACAGAGGGAAAACTAACTATGAGTACAGAGAAATTGTGGAATAGATCTCATCTTCTAAGCTTGTAAGATAATTAAAAGATTCTTTGGAAGACAGGTTAGTATACAACCTTTAAAACAGTTATTTAAACAAGGTAATATATTTATTAGGGATGTGACTGATGCAAAGCACACTCAGAATTTTAAAAATAGGCACACTGATGATGCGCAGCTATATATCTAGGTTCCTCATACATCTATATAAACAGAAAACAATTCTTCGGAAATCAGTGAAATCATTGGATTTTACTGATGTTTTGCTATGGTGAAAATATTGGGTTTGGAATTCTGTAGACAAGCTTTGATAGTGAGGGTCTACAGGAGTGCCTTTTGTGAGAAGCTGCCAGAAGCTTTGGCTGTGTCTGATATGCCAATGTCAGACAGCTCCAAGATGGACCCAGTGCTGGTCAAGGCTCAGCCTGTCAGTGACAGGGGTAGTGCCTGTGGGATAACAGATTTAAGAAGGGGAAAAATCTGCACAACAGCTTCAGCTGGAGAGTGGAATGAGAGTGAGAGTGACAACTCTGCAGATCCCAAGGTCAGTGAAGAAGGAGGAGGAGGTGCTCCAGGCACTGGAGCAGAGATTCCCCTGCAGCCCCTGGCGCAGACCATGGTGAGGCATCTGTGCCCCTGCAGCCCAGGGAGCTCCATGGGGGAGCAGAGATCCCCCTACAGCCCATGGAGGACCCCAGGGCACGGCAGGTGGGTGCCCAGAGGGGGCTGTGACCTTGTGGGAAGCCTGCTCTGGAACAGGCTCCTGTAAGGATCTGTGGACACACGGAGAGAGGAGCCCACACCAGAGCAGGTTTGCTGGTGGGACTTGTGACCCTGAGGGACACCCACTGGAGCAGTTCACTGTTCCTGAAGGGCTGCACCCCAAGGAAGGGTCACACTGGAGCAGTTTGTGAAGAGCTGTAGCCCATGGGGAGAGCTCACAAATGAGAAGTTGCTGATGAAGTATCTCCTGTGGAAGGAACCACACTCTGGAGCAGAGGAAAAGTGTGAGGAGTTCTCTCCCTTAGGAGGAAGAAGTGGCAGAGACAATGTGTGATGAATTGACTGCAGTCCCATTTCCTCCTATCTACCACTGAGTAGGAGGAGGTAGAGAAAATGGAGAGTTAAATTAAGCCCAGGCAGAAGAGAGAGGTGGGGGGAAGGTTTTTTTTAAAGATTTGATTTTATTTCTCTTTACCTTACTCTGATTTGAATGGTTACAAATTAAGCTAATTTCCCCAAATCCCTGCTTGCTCAAGATGGCAGCTGGTGAGTGATCTCTCCCTGTCCTGATCTCAACCCTCAAGACTTCAGTTATATTTTCTACTGTCCATCTGAGAAGGAGAGTGATGGAGTGGCTTTAGTGGTCACCTGATGTCCAGCCAGTGTCAACCCACCACACTGATAAGAGTGGGATATGTATTCAGTGTGGTTCTATGCAAAACAAACAGTAGCATTTGAAAATAATAACAGTGAAGTAAAAAATACAGACATCAAAGATTCACTTGTTAAAAGATATAGTTCAGTGATGAAACGTGTTTTCTAGCTCTGGTCTAAGTGTTACAGCATTGCTCTTTGAAAAAAAAAAAGGAACTGGAAGAAACTAAAAAAGTGACACATGCCGCTTGCCTCACTGAATGTTATTTTAATACATTAATGTGGAAATTTTGCTTTGTGCACAAACACTTTTCTTTAGGGTGGATTAAAAAAAAAAAGCTCGAAGAATTCTGTATCTATTTTACTGGTGATGACAAGTATGTTAATTGCTTGCAGATAACATCTGCTCCAGTAAAATCAAGATGCAGACTCTCACTGGACTGCTAGTGCTACACTTAGCACTTTGTCTAGGAGGTCTGCTGCTCTTTGCTGCAGTTTGAAGGGAGCTGAAGTGCCTTTGAATTTTTTGAGAATCTTCCAGTAACTGAAACCAAATCTGCCAGGAGTCATGGGTCATGGCAATGTCTCTCTTTGAGCACAGGACTTACCTTTGAAGCTCGGAGGCTTTCACTGACCATGACGACAAAGTGTGCTCTGGCTGAAACAAGTTCATGGTGATCTGCCAACAGCCCTGCATGTGAGAGCCTCTGATTTCTTTCTGTTTACAGTAGATGGTGAAGGGCCTCTCCTGCTAGAAAAGTGTGAGCCTGGTAAACATAATGTCAGATCTAAGGAGTCCTTATCCTCCACAGACCACATTTACAATTTTACAGTGTGCTTATGCAGGCCCTGCCATGAAGTTGCGTACCAGATGTGCCTATTGAATCTGTCAATCACAGTGTTGAAGAAGCAGCTCCAGACTGTTACCATTTCCTACTTCCCACCACGCATTTGCATATGGTAGCAAGCTTTCTTTATCTTCCCTAAAACACTTGAATCTAATTAAAGGGAAAATTCTTGTCAATTTGTTATTGCAACAGCATTTATGAAGGAGCAAGGTACAAACAATTCTCACTCAGCCTTGAAGAGCAGACCATTATTAACATTTTAATCACACAATGAATAGCAAGTAGAGGTCTATATGCAATTGCATACTTAATAGAGCTTGTTCTGTGCCAGCCAGGTTCTTTTATTCAGGAATAAAGTTCAGCCATATACTGAGAGATGTTGCCAAGACTTGTTCTGTTGGTGGAGGGAAAAAAAAGTAATTTCTTAGTTTGATTATTTTTTTTTTCCAAGCTCTTCTCCTGTGGAGGGATAAACAACTACACATATATAAGATGGGAAAACCAACAAAACTTCTGAGTTGCTGAACAGAAGCTTGTAGTGGATTGCATATGCAATCTACACTGTATCTATCTATAGACAAAAAATCTATATCACAAAACTGCAGTGGAAGTAAAAGCATTTATCTCTTGCATCCTAACTAAAGAAGGTAGTGGATTTACTAAAGAAAGCATTGAGAACAGCAGCAAGAATGATCAGAGGTTTTTAAACATACAGAATTAGTGAAGGAATTTAGGTTATATTTTATGGATAAGAAACAACTAGAGGAAACATGACAAAAGTAAAATACAGGTAGCTATACATAACGACTATGAAGAGAGGGGTAATATACTGCTCTCCATGTTCAGTAAAGATGAGAAAAGGGGCTGCAAGGTAAACTCACAGCAAGGAGGATTTCAGCCTGAAACCAGAGAAAACTTTCTAACAAGAACCAGTGTGAAATCCTGGAACAAACTGATATGAAAGATTATGAAGGCTGAGCCTGTCCTTTCTGGTAATGCAGCTGTTCCTGCAGTGGGTTAAAGAGATAGTTAAAAAGGGTTCGCAAAGATATTGGCAGAATTTTTTAGCAAAGCTTAACAAAACAAGAACCACCTAAGGGAAATGGTCTGTCTTTTTATAAGGAATTCCTAAAAATTCTAACCAGCATCAGTCTAAAAAGAAGCTGTGTGGCAGAGTTTATCATTAAATATCTGTAGCAATGACAAAATAATTTTTATTTTTGACCCTGGGTCAGCTAAGTTTTGAGGTGGTTCTGGCTGCATATTTCAGTCAGAATAGGCATACAAAGAGGATTTTTAAACTCTACAACTACATTACATTTGACTGTGTTCTGAAAAATGCTCACTCTTGGAACAGTAAAAATTCCAACCTGCTGGAATTGAAAAAAATAAAGGAAATCTCTCCTTTTTCCCTTACCAACTGTGCCATTGCAGGGGGAGGATCCTTTCCCCCAGTCTTCTTTCAGCTCAGGAATGCTTAGCAGCTTCCTGGTATGCAATATATTCCACACATAACCCGAGATCACGTCAGCCTTGTTCCATCGTTCCTGAGGCAAGGCTGAGGGTCTGGGGACCCTCTGGGGTCCTCTGGGGACCAGCGGATCTGATGCCACTGGCTGGCAGCCACACCTGTGATCCTCCAGCCAGCCCTGCACAGCCAGACTTGTGCCCTGGCATGGCTTGGATTGGCATGTTCTGAGGGAATATTCCAGTCCTCCCGTCTGCTGTTGCCTGAGCCCCACAGTCAACCCCCAGAGCAGGGGACAGGCACCATCCCTCCGTGCCCTTTCAAAGGAGTGCGGTACCTCACACGCAGTGAATAAAGGAAACAGCTCCCATCCATCACAGCAAGATAACCCTCCTGGCATCACATCCACCCGCAACAAGAAAAGGCTTTCTGCTCTATTTTACCCTGCTTTGTCTTGACATAATTTTTTTACTTTTGGGTTTTCTCTAAAAGAAAACTGTAGAGTTTTCCTGCATTTCTCTTCTCTCAGAAGGGACAGAGATAATGTTTCATAGTAATCCAAATTTTCCAAACATTGCAGAGCAGGAATTGTGGAAAGGTGCAACACCAGCCAAATCAAAATATTTGGTGCAGCAAGAAAATTTAAGTTGTGTGTCATGTCAACATTCATTTCTCTGCAGAAACTCCCAACTACTGCACTTGTAAGCACTGTTTAAAAGTTTTCTTATGAACAAACAAAAATCTGAATCTCAATAGTATATGGAATCTCAGCTACTGTTGGAAATTAAAAAGAAAAGCGAAACAAATTACAGATCAAATTACAATAAAATGAAGCTTGGTACATTAATTGGAGAGTGTTTTCAGCACTGGTTGTTCAGTTTAACAGATAGCAAACAAAGTTTGTCAGCACAGAATACTGAATTTAAGAAAACTGTGGGTTTGTTGGATTTGGGGGGTTGTGTTTGTCTGTTTCATAAAAGAGTAGTATCAATCATCTCTTGTCTAGAATGCAACACTGGAATTTCTTAATTGAATTTGATACAAATTATATTTCACTGCTTACTCTGTAATAGCTTAATAAAATGAAAATTTAGAACAGAAATTAAAGATTTCATTTCATTTATTATAATGCAATACAGATTCAATTTATTTCATATATTTGAACAGTTTCCTAAAATGAGTGCCTAAAATTAGGCTCTGCAATAGATAGGAAAAACTCAGCTTGATTTTCCAGAAGCACTTAAAACCAGCAACACCTACCACAGACATTCAGCACTTGTTGACTGCAGAAAATTTACTTGCCTAAACTTCTAATTACTGAGAGCCTAAATGAAAGTTTCCATTCCAAAAATATTGTAAAAGCTGTTATAAGTTCCTTGTTTACTTATTTCTACTTCGCTCTGTCTGGGTTCCTTTTCCTCAATTCTGTAAGAATGCAGCTAGCTGCAATCAGATATTAAAACTACTTTCTGCAATGCTGCTTTTCAGTTTCTATAGTTTCAACTGTTTACTCTACATGCTATAGAAATAAACCTCTTCTGGTTAAAGCTTTTAGTCCCTTGACTCCCTTTCTCTCCCTGTAAGTTTTAAAAATAGGAAAGGTTTTGTAGCCTGATAGATTTACCTATTTACAGAGAAACCACTGTTATCTCTTTCCCAGCACTGGAAAATTGAAATATAAAAAAATTATATTTTTGTATGGCTAATTTTTTTTTTTTACATATGGAATGTTTACATTGTATTGAAACAGAAAAGCACTGGTTTTTTAATTGATGTGTATTTTTTTTAACAAATGCACATATATGCCTTGATGGTAGTGTAGCTAACTAAAGTCAAAGGCAAGAGAGAATAATTACTTCCATGTCACAAACAAGCCATACAAAGGCAATAGATAAACTTATACTGAAAAAGAGCATAGAATCATAGAACGCCAGGTTGGAAGGGGACCTCAAGGATTATCTGGTCCAGCCTTTCTTGGCAAAAGCATAGTCTAGACAAGACAGCTCAGCACCCTACACTGCTGAATCTTAGAAATGTCCCACCACTTCCCTGGAGAAGTGGCTGACTGCTCTCATTGCAAAAAAATTCATCTTGCATCTCATGTGAATCTTCCCAGGGTTCACATGCAGCCATTACTCTTTCTGTTTTCCATGTGACTCCTTGTAAAAATGGAGTCTACATCTTCCATGTAGCCACCCTTTTAAAAGCCACGGTCATAAAGTCTCCCATAAGCCTTCTTTTTCCAAGGCTGAGCAACCAAGCATTCTCAGCCTTTCTCATATGAGCAGCTTCCCAGGCATTTGATTATCTCCGTGATCCTTCTCCAGCCTGTCCTAATCTCTTTGCATAGCAAGGACCAAAACTGACAAATGCTGAGTAGAATGGGAACACACTGTTTTCCACTGAAACACTGTAAATCCCAAAACCATTCAGTCACTTGCATTATGTCCTTTCAGTTCCTGCTTTGTGATAATTGTGCAAGATTGACAAAACTGCCTTCTTTTTTATTTGGGGGAAAGGGGGTTTTGTTGTGGAGCTTTCTTCCCCCTTTTGTCATTACGCTACTTAGATACTGCAGATTATTAACTACCATGAACTTATTGTCTAAATTTAAAAATAACAAACCCTGAATTTCAGCAGCACAATTTCATTATTTCCCTCTGCTCTAAGATGCCTGTTATTACAGAGAAAATAAAATGCAATTGTATTCATGGCTTGGAAGGCCTCAGCTGAGAGAAGATCCATAATACCTTATACCATAAGTGTCACTGTTCTAACGAGTCAGCAAACACAGCTCATTTCTGAGGCTGCCTTGCCATAACAAGCCACCCAGAGAAACAAGTTTTGAAGGAGTTCCCACTGGAAATCAAACTAAAGATATGGGGTCAAATCACACTTATAAAAAAGTGAATTCCAAAATGAAAAAGGAATGATAGAAAGGAGAAAAAGAGGGAAATAAGGAGCAAACATTGTTTGGGGTAAAACTCCTGCAGACTTAGGTTCATAACCTGACCCTAGTGGTACCTACTTAGAAGGCTAAAAGTAAGGCAATCCTAGCAGACTTGCCTAGAAGGTCACATATTTGTCAGGTGTGAAGCTAGAAATCTAAAAGTATCAGTGAGAAAAAAAAAACATACAAAAATTACAGAGCTTGCCCACAGATTATAGTGTGTGCCCAACTATTTTGATAGAGGCTAAAAGCACTTCTTTTTAAGGCTGCAGGATTTAAGAAGGCTCAAATCTACACCTTGAAGGTGTTGAATGCACTGAAATATTTCTCACTTCTGATTGCCTGACAATATGCCTCCTATTTAAGGAAAATTGAATATTTTAACTGTCAGTTGTTCACCAATAAACTGCTTTAGAAATTGTGATGACACAATTTGGCAATTATTTTCTCTGAGGCAGACAAAGAAAAGAAAAATGTAGAATTCCCAGTTCATTTGTGCTTTTAACCATTCCCTCTTGCCAAAAGGAAGAGCCCTAGTTGCTTGTTTCATAAAGAAAGAAGCAAGATTTATCTCAGGTGCCGCTGAAGCTTAGAACAGAATATAAGAAATCAAAGGAAACCATGGAGCAGCAGAAAAATTAAGGCCAGCTGAAAAGATGGTAGACCAAAAAGGACACACTAAAAAGTAAAGAGGGAAAATTGCATCCCGCATCTGTTGTCAGGAAGAGCAAAACTCATACTAACAAAACCTCAGCTGGTATCTCAGTCTCCCCCCTGAAAAAATCTTGAGACACTTGGAAGGAGATTTGGTGTTTCTCTGAGCAGAGGTGCAGAATCCATTCCCTGTTAAAAGTAACCATCATCAGACAAGAGAAAATGTGGATATTTCCACAATACATGGGAATCTTTCATCAGTGCTGAATGGGATTCAGTACTGAAGTACAACTGCATGTAAAGTACATGCTTTTAAAATGGCTTCCTAACATTGCCAAATCATACCAAAGTCATTGTTTAGGTATAAGTTTGTGTAAGAATCCCCAAGGGAATGGAGATTTTGCAGGATGGAGTATACACAAAATAGGAGGCAGCACTGACTGATGAACACTGCCTTCTTAATGGAACAGATCTCAAGTCTCTGCTTTGTATGTTTGCAGTAGGTGCAGTAGGTGGTATGTGCTAGGCTACTACTGGCAAGTTCCAGGAGTAGGCATAGATAAGATAGGGAGAGAACACTTCCTCCTCTGCTTTCTGTGTTAACTGAAACAAAAAGATGTATTTTGTGAAGCTGGCTCAGAATGCTTCGACTCCCCCAGCACCTAAGTCCTGATAAATGTCACCCGTATGACACACTGCTCTGCTCTTCTCATACATCTTTAACCTCACTGCAGTCTTACTCCTTAATCCATCTGTCATCCTCAAGCAGAACTGCTCTGTTCATATAACAAATAATGAGGAAGCTAAGCAGCAGGAGCAAGACAAGATTTTAGGCAAAAGATATTTGAAATGGAATACAAGATGAAGAATAGCTCTACTGTTATTGTTAAATACAGTTCCTTATTCAGCATTAAATGAAAGCTACTACCCATTTTTCATGACAGTGTTACAAGCTAGTTCTGAACATCTACAAACTTGTATTAAACAAATTAGTCTCTAAATACAGTTCGTTGTTTAAGCTCCATTCTTTGATTTTCTTCCTTAAATGCTAATTCAGTTTCTGTTTGTTACAGGTAGGAGTTTATTTGGAACACTAACTTTTTCAACAGAAAATATGTAATAATTTTAAAGGGGTTTTTGGAAAAAAAAATCGGAAAAACAAGGAAAAATTTAAAATACTATTTCTGCCTTATCACTAGATATTAAAGTCCATGTCTACCTATGAATAAGTCATATTACATGGAACCCAGAGAGTGTCATCAACATTCACAGCTCATTGAACACCTGCTTAGAGGGTAATGATGTGTGAATACCCAAAGATTTTAAAAAATCTAATCCATTAATCCCCTCAGAGAAGTTTCAAAGCAAAAATTTTAAAATTTGGGAGTTTTATACCTGATACTTGATAGTGTTATCTGGGAGGCTGTAAAGTGTTGATTAACATTCTTTGGGAAAGTCTGAATATTTTTTTATGTGTTTCCTCTTATCTCTGTTTCAAGTTTATCAAGATCCAAATGAGAGAATCTCAGGTTATGCAGTTCTAATGTTCTTACGTGCTGCTGTAGTCCTCAATTTAGTGGAAATTAACACAGTTTGAGGAATGTTGATCTCAGTTTCATAGTTTTTTCCTTTGTAATTACTTGTTTATTTATTTATTTCTCTGAAAAGTGTATTCAGATCTAAGAGGCCAGCATCTAGGCATGGAAAATGCTAAATTGGATGTAAAATTAATGCCTTCAAGTTGGAGAAACAACAGAGTTATTCCTTCAACATGAACTACACAGATTCCCATCTCACAGGGATACAGTAGACCTGGAAGGGAAGACCTAGGTTGTTGTTTTCTTATGGAAGCATAACAAATAATGTAATTCATAAAGTCACAACATTTCTTCAGAAATTAATAGTTTGGTGCTTTTCACACAGTCAGAAAGAACAATGTGAGAAAACAAAGTGTACATACTTCAGTAAAACATGAGCCATAGTGGGAAATCATTTGCAAAAATTTAGCTCAGGATTAGAAGTGCTGACTAAAAAGATGAACAAGAAAAAGAGAGAAATAACCAGGAAAACACTTTAGACATCAAAGAACTGAAAGTCACCTCAACCTGCTGTCATCTGTGGGTTTGGTGTAGTTATTTGTGTGTCTGCACAAGGGATTACTGCAGCCCCATTACGTAGTTCTACAATGAGAGACACCAGTGAATGGGTGACACACAGGAAAACAAAACAGATTTTTAAGTGCTGGCCAACCAAATGTTGGTCTCCTTCTGTGTGGAGATCATTAACATTTATGGTGCCAAACCTAACCTCTGACCAGTTAGTCAACCAAAAGAGATGAAAATGAAATGCAAGAAATGTAATAGATTAAGGTTTGATTCACAAGCTCATTGTGGAGACTGCTAAATGTAAGAAAGGATTCTGTAGATCAATGTGAACAGATTAAAAAAGAATTTTGATTCAGTCATGGTAATGAAAATATCAGGATTGCAAACAGCTTCTGTAAATGTGATTATCCTCTATAGTGTTTGTGACTGCCACGAAGGTGCCATGAGTGCCAGTGGCTCCTTGGGGTCAGGGACTGAGAGCCACAGGACTTCACTGGGAGGTGGATGGGCAGTACCCTGGTGGCAAGGGCAGCTGGAAGCAGCAGGACCAGTCCCAGCCCTGGACACTGGGCATCTCCCTGGGAATGGACTGAGCATAGGCTGGGACACAGGCTTGGGGGGAGTCTGACTCAGTGGATGCACAGCTGAGCAAGGCAGGGTTGTGAGAAGTTAGAAACTGGCCCTGCTGTACCAGTTCTGGGACAGGGGCTGATGGTCTTGGGGGACTGAAATGGGGCCTTGGGATGTGGGCAGGGTTTGGGAGCACCTGAGAGGGCTGGCCAGGGTCAGAAAGGCCTGTGGATACCTCTATGTCCCTAGATATAATCTTTAGCTTTAACTGACTTTATCTCAATTTATTTTTATTTTTCAAACTCATTATTTTTGTAATAAATAACATGTCAATAAAAGAATTTGTTTACCTTCATCTTAGTGGTCTTCCAATCATGCAAGTTATTTCAGGGTACCTCATAAACTCCAAGTATCTATTTCCCAAAGGACTGGCAGTCCATGGTGGCAATCTGCTCTTGGTCTGCTGCTGCACTGCCCAGGTCTCACTGTATGACCAAGGCTATTAAAGAATACCAGGATATTCTTCCACTAACCTGAACTTCACAGTCAAAATGAGAGGTAGCAGTAACAGATTGCAGTACATGAATGGAAAAGGGCACATAAGCTAGTGAGTGTGTATGACTACTCTAGTTCTGAAGAGCACTGAAGAGCATTTGGATCTAGGGAGGGCTGTGCTCTCTCAAAATATTCTCCTAATGTCAAACAAAACCCTTCAGTGACTGCATAAGAAGGGGGCAAACACAGAATTTTGGAAACAAGCCGTAAAGAAATGAATGATATGAATAAATAAAAATTCATTAGTCTTTCTGCATAAATCTCAAATCATTCAACAACAAACAAGTGTAACTTTGCCTTCTTTGACAAATAGGCTAAAATCTACACCAAACTGATCTCATTCAGGAATACCTAACCCCAGTGGCAATGCCAGAAACCATGCTGTTCCTTGCACACAACATTGTACTCTTTTGCCCTTAAAGCTTTTCCTCTTCTACAAAGGGCTCTGTAACCTGCAGATAAATGCCATTCAATACTGAACTTTTATGAATACAATACTCTCTTTTGAGAGTTCAAAAATCCAAGACTAGGCTATATGAACATGTAGACAATAGTGATCTATTTCTGAAAGACAAAACTATATGGAGCCAAAATATTAGAGTCTGAAGAGCCTTCCTAGTTTTCTAAGGCCACCCAGAAGCAGAATTAATTAATGTTTTAAGTACACCTTCTTATGTGCATCTACAGCAATGGCTCTTCCATGAATGAATAGAAAATAAATCTCAAGCCTTCTGTAGAAAGTCCACTTCACAGAGAGATGAATTTCATGTATATTTTGAGATATACTATTTAAAAAGGAATTATCTTAACTTTAAACAATATAGACATCAAAAGTTTGGGTGATCATTTTGGAAAACAACTGTCACCTTAAAAATCCTGTTTCATTAATTTAAACAATAATAGACAACTATAGACTATATATAAACAAAATTATCCAGCAGCTGCTGTCCTTTCCTGGCATGTTCTACCTGACTGAAGGTGTCATAAAATAGGGTCAATAAATCTTTGGTGATCCTGGTTGTGCTACACTATTTTTCTCCAGCACTACCTTTCCTATTGTTACTTTTGGAATTTTTTTTCTCTGTGCTGTAGTAGTTTTAGCAGCTGAGCTGTTAGAGCATGCATTTATCTTCTGATTTTCATTTGCCTTAACTATTGTATAACAAAGGTCTGCTTCATGGAGCACTGAGCAACCTTCCCTCATAGAGGCCGTGGCAAGAGGTATGGGCTGACAGACTCGTCTCTGTGTCTCCTGACATTATTCATTGTGCAGTCCTGGGCCAACCCTAGTCTCCATGGTCTCTTCAGTTTACATTCCTTGTTCTGGAAGATGCCAAGAAACAGCAAGAAAGCATTTATTAAATTAGACAGGGAGACATTACAAAACAGGAAGGGAGCTGGATGGATGAGTATTTATCTTCTGAAGGTCCCAGCAAAAGATTTGTTCAAATTGCTGGAGATTTTATTTGGTTTGGTATGCTATAGACTTCTACCACACTTCATTGGCTAAGCTCCTCTTTTTAAATCTCATGTGCACTTGTGGCCTTTATGGAGATACAAAGAAGTATATTACTTTGAGTAGGGCTATACAGGTGTAATGAGGTGAACTTACTGTTTATTTGTCATCAGTGGGAAAAGGTTCCCAATAAATGAGGGTCACAGAGAGGGCGCCAAGCTTTTGTCATTTAAGATCTTTCTTTTTCAAGCAGGTAAAAAGATAAAACATGCGTAACTCCAAACTTGAGCTCAGCTGAAGCAAACTATTTGTTGCATTCTAAACTCAGAATGAATGATTACTTTCTATAGGCTCAATTCAGCAAAAAGTCCAATTTTTGTGGTTTTGGCAATAGTTTCCTGTGGGCTTCAATGTTTTAATTTTCACTGAGCTGAAGTCTCAATCAAGAGCCAGAAGTTTCTCCACACCTCTCCCTTGAGAATCAGCCTGGAGGTTCTGGCAGCAATTCTTTTCAAATATTGAAAAGATGTCATGATCCCAAAGCACATAGTTTTTGCCTTATATTTACTCATCTCTGCAGTCTACCTTAACTCTGTCTTGACATGGGTCAAGTGTTCATGTGTTTAAACAGAAAGCAAGAGCTAATCAGCTGTTTTCTCTTTTGAAGACATATGGGTAGAAGCAAATTTCAGTAACATAGAGTGAGAAATAAAAAATTAATCCTATAGATGGTGCAATTTTCTTAAACTAGCTTTTTAAATTCAGAAACTACAGAGTTAAAGTTAAACTTAAGAATCCCAAATACATTAGCATGTGAAAATACAGGGGAGTTAATTGTAAATTTTCTTTTCTTACATGCTTCTACTACAGGTCTTTTGGCTATAACTTCTCTGTAGACTGAGTATCTCCTTATGTTGTAATATAAAATAAACTGTGATGTAGGTATTCTAAGTAAATCCAAGTATATCCAAGTAAAAAAAATATAATTTTTAAAGAGACCCTCATTTTCCTCAGTGTTGGTTAATTCCAAGAAGAAAAAACAAAACAAAACAAAACCCAAAAATACTCCCCCAAAAAAACCAACCAACCAACCAAACAACAGAGAAACCCCAAAAAACCCCCAAACCAACAAAACCAAACCAAACCAAAAACCAACCAAACAATACCTCCCCAAAAAGGAAGGATCTTGGTTCTCTCATTGTAATCTAATATTATGATAATTATTATATTAATTCTGCTACCTCATCTCAGTTTCTGAAATTCAGGGTGATGAGAACTGCATAATGTCCAGGAGCTAATTTTTTCTGCATAGGATATGCAAGCTTTCAAACTGAAGCGAGTTGTAACAATTGTTACATGTTTCTATATGAACTACATTAATACAGACATTGTATAAATCCCCACATTTTAATGCACAATGGCATATTAGGGGAGTTTGCAATTTTAGTATGCCATGGGGAGGACTAGATACAGGTAAGTGCATTGACAGTGCCCCTAGCCCAATGGCATGATTAAAATGCATTTTCTCACAGGGTGCAGAGAAGCAGAGGGAGTTCCAACATCTCCTAACTTCCATTGAAATTAATATAGATGATGTACCTCTGGATATTACACAACTGTAAATGTCCAAAAAGCCTTTAAAATGTAGATGTGAAAACTGATCCTGATGTTTGTTCTCAGTCAGATAAATTCTGAGAGAGACAACAGAAATAGAGCATCTCCCAGCCACAAGGTCCATGTCCTTCTTCTGCTCAGTAGCAATGAGCAGGTAGTCTAAAATGTGTCCAGTTCATTGGGTATTTTGAAATATATTTCAGTGAGTACAAAAGTTATCTATTTTCCAGGTATGCCTAAATTCATTACCACAGGAAGACAAATCAAGTCTTTGTAGAAGCCTGAAGGAGAAATGTTTTTTGTTAAAGAAACAGTTCTGGCATCTGAAACAACTAAATATTTTTCCCTGTTTGCATAAAGGTAGTAACGGTACCTTAAAAATGCAAGAAAACAAACAAATCACCATGGAGGCATCTCAGATCAGTTGCCTTACAAGAGCTGTTCACAAGCATGCACTGTTATTTATCCCACATTTATCCCCAGGTGCAAGAACACAGATTAACAGCTATTGGAAAGACCACCTTTTTTTTTACAAATTCCCATCCAACTTTACCTTATTTGTTGATGTGCCAGTGACTTGCAGTCAGATGGAAAGAGATGAATCAGTTAAGACAGTCCATAAGACTGATTATTTGCCTGGGAAGTGATGATGTAAATTTATCCTGTTAAGTCCCTTAGGGAATATAAGGAGTAACAAAGAAAATTCTGAATTTCAAAATTACCCTTCCCAAAAAAAAGCAATTTTTTACAGTTGCTTCAGATAGAAGGCCATCATTAGAACTTAAAGGGCAGCTGAAATATTTACCCTGATGAGCTATAGATAGAAAGAAGGGGTTACAAGTGTATGTTGCAATAGTTCTCCTTAGAAGTACAGGAATATGAAAGAAATATTGGAAAAAATGCTTACAGCCAAGTCAAAGGACATTGAAGAGACAAACAGAATGGAAGTAGAAGCTAGGAGGACTTCAGTGGTGGAAAGGTCGATGTATATCAGTCCTAACCACTTTTGTTTGGCTGTGGAACTAGATTGGTTGATTCAGGTGAGTTAAACATCTGTCACAGTTTAAGTGATGATCCACAGGAACTGCACATGAAAGATCCGGGATGCTATATCAATAAAGCCATAGACACAGATTCTCTGCAGCATAGAAGGTGGCAGAAATTAGTGTATTTCAACACTGAAGAAGGTAGAAACTCATTTAGCAGAAGGAGATTTGTCTGGGGAAGCTGCAGTATAGAATAGGATAAGCACAGTGGTCACCATGAGAAGGAGTTAACACCTCAGGGTTGCACGTGGCATCAGTTACTGGGGAATTCCCACCCACACCACCCACACATGCAGAAGCTGTAGCAGACACTGCTCTATTTTAAGTGTTCTCACCGCAACTGCAGCTTTTTCTGAAGTTCAATATCTTTCCAACAAATATGAGAAAAAAAACAAACCAGCAATATAACTTTCTGTAATTTCAGAATACCACATTTCTCCAGCCATGTTACCATTAGAGTGTAGATGGAGGACAAAACAGTGGAATGGATCCAGCAAAAGCTAAACAGAAGCTTATCACATTACAGTCTAAATTTCATACGCAGTAGAAAGAAAGTAATGAAACAACTGTCTCCCAACAGGAACATATTGCAATACCAAACAGTAAAGTTCTGATAGAAATGAGAAAACAAAATGCCTTGTTTACAAGATGCTAAGGTAAAAACAACAATTAGTCAAATCCCTTGCCAAAATATAGATCCTTTCCTTTCCTTTCCTTTCCTTTCCTTTCCTTTCCTTTCCTTTCCTTTCCTTTCCTTTCCTTTCCTTTCCTTTCCTT
>CM031859.1:51113537-51155107 GCA_018697195.1 Certhia americana | reverse complement strand
AAAGAAACAGGCCAACGAAAAGAACAAAAAGGCAAAGAAAAGAAAAGAAAGCAAAGAAAAGAAAGGAAAGGAAAGAAAGGTGTGAAACTGAAGAAAAGGAAAGGGCATAAAAGGAAAGGAAGGAAAAGGAAGGCAATGAAACAAGGACAAGGAAAAAAGGGAAAAGGAACCCGCGAACCTCACCGTACAACGCGCCATGTCCCCTTCCCCTTCCCCTTCCCCTTTCCCACATTTTCAAAAACTGGGTTTGGAATCGAGAGCAGAGACCACCCTAAGCTATTTGTGGGTATTTTCTGTAAGTGGTTCAGTAGAGGGCTCAAATCTCCATCACCCAGCTCCACTGAACAGGATGGGAAGGGAACCTACTCACAGGCACACTGGGAGTGTAAGAGTTTGTCTGAACAGAGCCATGCACTAAAACTCCTGTCTCAGTGTGGTTGGAAACTTTGCTGCCTATCAGGAGAAATCCAGACAAAAGGGCAGTTCCAAGAGAGACACTACAATGGCAGCCTAATGCAGTGTGACAGACTGAGTGAAATACAATCCATAGTAATAATTTACTGTATTACCAAAATCTTGCCAGGTAGCTGATGATTCTATTAGAAATGGACAATTTCAGGATACCCACAAGTAGCATGTCACAGAACATCAATTAACACCTTCTCATCTTTAATTTTTATAGCCTCTTTCTACAACTAAAATAGTAAATGAAGTCCTAGTTTTCCTGCTAGTAAATGGGACAGGTGCTGTGTCTGATTCAAAACAAATATTTTATTATACTAATTGAGTCAAGAGCAGCAAAATTCACCCATCCCAAGAATCTTCACTTCTCTTCTTTGAATTTTTACAAGACTTATAAAAAGTCATAGCATAAAAATATTTTCCCATTAAAACAGTGTCCTGCTTTTAATAAATTCCAAAGTTATTGTTGGCTCTGGATTTCAATATGTAACCAAATGAATATTTTTGTGTGTAAGTCCAGAAACTTAATATACTCTGTAAAACTGCTCAAATCCTTCAACAACTCATTTAGTCTATGCAGATGTCAAGAGAGACAAAGTTGTATTTTAAACTAATATATAGTCATGATAGACCTTTCATTCATTACTATTATCTCCATAAGTATGAAAGGTTGTATTGGCAACATTTCAACTGGATTGCTTTTGAAAGAGAAATTTGCCTTCAGTGTTATCAAGAGGATAACCTACTTCAGAGTTTTATCTGCATTTGTGGTGCATTTTTTTCATATTGATAATAATGATATATGGTGGAATATTTATTCTTTCTTTTGCAAATGAGTAAGTTGTTGGTTATCTGTCTAGTTTCCTTGAGATAAAATTTCATCCACTAAAGTCAAAGGAAATGTAGTCATTGCATTTGTTACTATTGTGATTTCACCCCCTGTACTTAAACACAAAAGATACTTCAAAAAGGTCTGTTTAAGTCAGCCTTTTCTGCATCTGAAGGGATAACAGGTTTGACTGTTCTCTCAGCTTCATTCCATGTGAAAGGCTCTGCATTGAACCATGGCAAAATATTTATTTGTTTTTCTTTTCATGACCAAAGTATTTTGTATTTACAGTATGAATTATCTCTAATGTAATCTTATTATGGCTCCCTCACAAGAAAGCACCCTTATTCTGGAACAATACACAAGCCACAGCTATCTTGTGCTGCATGCTTCCCTGTTTCTGAGTGTTTCAGCAAATGGCTGGTACTCAGCACTTCCCTGGAAACTCACACTGTACTGGCTTTAACCAAAATTAAGTGATCAATTTTAGTGAGGGATTCACCTACACATAAGTGACATCAATGCACAGCGAATCCCTTCAGTCAATCTCCAGCTTGAGTGTGACAGTGATTTGGAGTAATGAGGTACTCTTATCAATATTTATTTGGGCTTTTTTAGATTAAAATAGCCATATCTGTTGTGTTTGATGCTGGACTCAGTACCATCAGATACATGGCCAAAATTTTGACAACTGGCTAAAAATTATGTTCCTCTTGAAATGCATCTCTGTATCCTTACGATTTTGACAGAATCTAACAATTTTTTTTTTCTCAGAGCTGTGAGGTTCTGTACCTTCAAAGTCATTTAGTTTACAGGGGACCACAATAGCAGAGAAGAGACAAACAACTGAACTTTACAGCATCTGAGCTGAGGCTTTCATAGGATTATAGGTATGTACTTTTAAAAAGCATTTAAAGGCTTTAGATGATACAGAGCATACCAAAATTGGAAGAGTGTCAGAAAAAAGCCTTGCCAAGAATTTTTCCCAGTAAAGGTGGAGGGATGGGCTTCTTGAAAGATTGTTTATAACAAAAACTTACCTGTAACTTTACAGCACATCTAGAACCACCAGAAGATATGTCTATAATGTGAAATGTCTCCCCTTGAGTTTGGTTGGCTTAAGTGTGCTGCTCTGCCTGAGATGGCTGCTTGATGCTTTTGCTCACATAATGCCCACAGAGAGCAAGGGTGACCAGTTCCTGGATTCAAAAAGAAAGGCATAACTCTAGATCAGATAACTTAAAAATGACACTTTGAAGATCAATCTTCCATTTTTGTACTTCTAAGGTCCTTCTTACCAGCCATGAACATCAGCAAAACCCAGGAGGACTGCAAGCACTCAGCGTCACAGGACCTGCTGTATAATGGCTTTGGGTGACTTTGTATTTCTCAAACGGAAAGGTTTGGTGACTAAAGGCTCAGTCTATGGCCTTTCTCTTGACAGTTATAAAAGTTGCCTGCCCATAGAGTCAATTTTCTGAAAATAAACCCCAACACAGCACTAGTGCCCAAACCAGCTTTAGTCACGGAGCAGCTCCTGTGAACTTCCCTTACCAACAGAGCTGGCAGTGTTCTGGGTACTTGGCAATACCCAAGGAGCTGCCACAACAGCTGTCCTTGTCATTCCTCAGGAAATTCCTCATCTGGCAGCCATTTCAGTAGATGGAGGCTTCCCCCCTTTTTTTTGGAAATCTGTTTCAAGGGTTTCTTTTAACCCTGACCGCAGCTTCCCTCTGCATGCTAACAAAGCAGTGAGCAGAGGAAGAAATCTTCAGTCAGCTCTGCTCTGAAGGGCTGGCAGAAGCTGGAGTGCAGAAATGGGGAAAAACCTGCCAGGGGAAGCAGTGAGGTGTGTGAGTGCACAGGGGATCACACACCTCACTGCGCAAGGGGCACAGAACTGACTCTAGAGATGTTGGCAGCACTCCAACATGAAGCCAAACCTGCTGATTGCTGCCTTCTTCAAAGAAATCTAGAAGAGAAAATAAACATCTGATAAAGGAGTCAAAAGCACTGCATGTCAAATAATATGGAATTAGACTTTGCAGTCTTCTACTGCAAATCCTCTAGCATTCTCCTATGAAGTGCAATACAGACATTTCCAAAAGAAGCTCTTCAGCAAAAAGAAGCTCTGGAGTGCAACTAAACCTGTGTTTTGTTTTGGTTTGGTTTTTTGGGGGTTTTTTTGTTTGTTTTTGGGGTTTTTTTGTTGGTTTTTTTTTTTTGGTGTGAAATAAAATAGCATATTTTAGAGTCATTGTAAGAATTAATTAAGAAAAAGGACATTTATTATCTCAAGCAGTTTACAGAAGTGGGTTAAAATTAATATGACTGTGTCTATTTTATGTTAGAACACCTAGGAGGGTAAACCTAATTTTCCAGACACACAGGAAGGAAAGAATTTTAATCCTTTGCTCTGATCATTGATCAGATTATAATTAATAAAATGCCTTTTACATACCTAATACATCATTTTACATTGAGGCAGAGGTAAGGTTGTTTGGTGGCTTTTCATGTGAAAATATATGTTTCTATTTTGGTGGTTTTAATCTTGTACTTCTAAGACTTTCTGATCTTACAATGTTTGTTTTAGGAATACCACAACAGCCTCATAAAAGGATTTTATGCCAAATCACTGCTATGTATGTTCTCAACATCACTATAGATTTTATCTGGGAATATGTATGTGCATTCAGTCACTTGATGCAGAACAGCTAAACAGCAATCAGGAGACAATTTCAGCATCAAAGTGGAGTTACAATCTCTTCCCCTAAAAAGGTGTTTGCAGACAGGCATCTGGAGAAGTCCATCACTGCATTAGGCATCTCTAACTACATGAACTCAGTGTCTGTCCCTGCAGTTATCTGGGAAGGTGACATAAGCACGTTATTTCAGCCAAAGGATGATAAACAGCTCAAAGTTTTCTTGCATTTTTGACAGATTTTGATTTAACTTGAAAAGCTCTACTCCTAAATATTTTGTATTTGTTGAATCATCCCTTAATTTTCAATTTATCATTTAGAAACATCATTTATTTTCCATTTTAAAGTATGGCTGTTGCCCATTTCCTTTATTTGTCTTTGTTTTTATAATATACCATTTTCTGCAATGATCTCCCTGCCAAAAAAAAAAAAAAAAAAAAAAAAAATTACTTTCTCTACCAGCAAATGTCAGGACTTTTGCAATAATTTTTTTCCTGCAGAGAATCCTAACTCAAATAAGAACAATGAGTTCAAAATAGCTTTAAAAATGGTGTGCAAGTAGACAAAAATATTTGTCAGTGTAATTTCACATCTCTGCCATCTTTTTTGGACAGAGACAGGAGATTTGTTTTCCAGCAGCATCTGAGGCAATGGCCTCCACTTTGTATATAGGATTATTTGTGTCAAAGCAATTTTGCATGCTTTTCAGCCCTAATGCTCAAGGGCAGTTGAGATCCATGACATTTTGCAGTTGCATGCTGGGAGGAGTAGTCCCCCCACAGGGCATACTTCCCTTATTAAAGGGATTACAATCTCCCCATTTTCTGCATATCTGATTTAGATCTTCAGCTCCATGCAAGCTGCCAATGCAATCGCTTCATTGGGCAATATTTGGATGCTTCTCTCTTAGGTTTTCCAGCCTGTTTTAATATACAATATCTGCTCTGTTCAGATCTTGGCTGTGTTGAACTTTCTTTTCTGGAACTGCAAAATATCATAAGTTTGGCTGCCTAGCACCACTGTCTAATGTAATACTCCCTAACCCGTCTTTAAAAAGCCTGCCAAAGTCAGATTACTGCAAACATGAAGATCAGATATGTCTAATATAACTTTAGAAAAACCATGTGCTGTTTCCGCATTGCTATTATTGTTCTGGAAAGAAAAGCAGCAACAAAAGGATTTGACATCTACTGTCTGCTCTGGCAGTTGCAGTGGCTACTTAGAAGAAATAAATATAATGCACATGGCAGTCCTGCAGGACTTCTACATCTATTTTAATTTATTTTAATACAAATTCTAATTAGGCTACAAGTCCCATATACAACCCTATATTACTTCACAAAAAAAAACCCCAAACTTAAAACTTTCAGAATGTATTATCTTTCTATATTGGAAGCAGTCATACATGACACAACCAAAGCATTTTCCACCACAGTTAAAAGAAATGCCTCCTTCTATTTCTCTGCCAGTCTAACACAAAAATGGTCACAGCAGTGGCTCTGGAAAGGTTTTTCAGATGTAGAATTTTCTGTTTCTCACTGAAGTAGACCCATTGTACTATTGAAAAAGTACTCTGAAAACTTTCATGTTTCATAAGCAAAAAACAATTGAAAATACGTTCTGTATATCCTCAGAAAAAAACCTCCTGACTTCAAAAAACATTTCTTAAGTTCAGAGACATTAGTATGGTTGATCAGATAAGGGTTTTCTTTCTGACAGTTGGAAAAATTCTTAAAATTTCATGGAGCTGTGAAAGAAAAAATCACAATTATATTACTATAGCTAGTTATCATGTCCACAGAGCCAAAAAATATTGTCCATTGTACTACAGATAACCCCTTCCCCCCCGCTATTAAAACAGATGTTACAAGGAATTGTCCAGTCAATACTAAATCACAGCTGTGCAAAATATCCAGTACGGTAATTATCCTATAACTACTAGACTTCCCACATTTTATTTCCAGGTTCTTCTTCAGGTGTGCAGTCAAATTTCATGGAAAGAAGTTTGAGAGACATTAACACAGCGATGCTGAAGCCAGCGAGAGTAATGGCTACTTTGAATTGTTTCAGTTTGGAAATTACCGCTGTAGACTCAGTGTGACTGACAAAGGGCAAAAAGAGTAGACTCTGGCCATGTTTGTTTGGCACCAGTGACCTAAAACATCACAGAAAAAGAGAATTATACCTCTGTAATATTTAGATTGCCTTTCCTTTTGCACTGCTTATGAGCTCTGAACACCATCCCCTTAAGCAAAGTTGTCATCTCCACAATGCTTTGGGAGAAATTTGAGTTTTATATGCAGACTTCTGTCCATCAGAAGAAATTATAGCCAAAAATACAACTACCTGTGAGAAGTGTACAACAAGAGCACACTGATCCTGGGCATTTATTTTCCAGTGTTTGGTGCGCAGTCCTTGAAGGGAAAGACATGCGAATAAAACACCTGGGAATTTCTGCAACACAAGATGCTCCTGAAGTACTGGGCATGCTAGTGGCATGATATTCTTTCCATATTTTGTGCTGACTGTATCTTGAAACCATCTAAATTTTAGCTGGAATGCCTTAGCTTAGTTGGTTGAGCATGGTGCTACTAAGAGCCAGGTTATGGGTTTGATCCCTGTATGGGCCACTCACTTCAGAGTTGGATTCGATGATCCTTGTGGGGTCTCTCCAACTCAGAATTGTCTGTGATTCTGTGAATATGGACATGAAGTGACTGAAAAAATATAGCACACTGCTAACAGGATAGTTAGCTCTTCAGCTCCCACCCATCTTCTCCCCCTTCCTTGGTAAGTGCTATGTTGACACCACTACAGAATTTTAAAAATGCATCTTTTATAGATGCATCTTAATATCTTTATATACTGCATTGCCCTAATCTCCTCTCTCTAAGTTGCCTCATGAGAGACTGTCAGCAGGGTCTATCCTGGGCCCTTGTATATGGTTTGAAGGTCAATCACATCCTGTTTATGTGTATTGCAGGTGAGTTCTCAGGGGTGAAAAGACAGCCAGTTCTGCAGCACTCAGAGACCAGCAGCTGTCTGGCTGGGAACAGGCTGTGTGTACCCAGGAAGAGTAAGAGCATCTCCTCTGAGCTAACCTTCACGTGCTGCCTATCCCACAGCCTTTGGTGGAGCCCTTACATCCAACTACACAAGCAGGGACTTATTAAGCACTGATCATTACATCCCTTGGGATACATTTGAATGATCCATGAAAACAGGACTGAAGAATTCTCCATGCTTTAGTATTGGCCCTGTAATCACTAGATAAATACTGCTTCTGCTAGCAAGCTCTCATCAATTAAAACAATATGCTCAAAAGTATTTAATGGTTCCCATGCTAACCCCAGTCAGTACTCAGTTTTTGAATACTCTGTGGCCAAACTAACAGATACAGATAATAAATTGGTGCTTTAAAAATAAATAAATAAATATCCAAACTATTTCTGTGATTAGACAAATGTTTCAGTGGGTATATGAATCTTGCTAACATGACATTCACAGCATAAGATAGATGCAGATTTTTCCATATTAAGGTCTTAAGATAGGATATCCCATCAGTCCACTCCTCAGAAAATTAGCATATTAGCTAAATTTGCTGACAGGCATTCTATGTGAGATTTATATCGCCTTTCAGTCCAAGTGAAATATTTGTCTTTCTGCAATGTTTTCCAAGAACATACAGCATGTTTGAGAACTTTACTGTCCTATTTTGATAACTAAGTCCAAAACTAAGCTTAAAATGAATTGCCCAGCCCAGCTCTCATGAAATGTCAAACTGAAGCTGGCAAAGGAAGATAACGGATCATAAAGGTGGCATTCTCAGGGAGCTAACTGGTGCCATTATGCTTTAGGCTCTCTCCATTGCTACTCTGTGTACCCTTACTTGGGTTTATAACTTGGCTGCAAAAATGTTTTCTGGGAGAAACTTGGCAGAAAAAGTCTTCAGTTGAGCGCAAATACATTTTAAAATAAATTTCCACAAAAATAAAGAGAAAAATCTGTCTACAGTGAAGCTTTGAGCAATGCATAGTCAAAACTGGTAAGGTGATCTGGTAAGCTGCAATACACCCGGGTGCAAGCCCTGAGGGTTAGCTCTGCCCATCCTTTTACTGTTCCCACAAAGGAATCTACACAGCTGCTTTCACCCTTAAAAAGACAGGTCTCTTCCACCAGCTCAGCTGAAGCAGAAGTGGGCAGAAAAAGAAGCTTACAATGCTTGTAGGGCTGAAAAGCTTGTCCTCCTTGTAGCAGCTGCAGGCACAGGGCTAAGAACTCAGGGTCACAATCTTGCCCCTATATATAAGAGCCAGTGACAGAGATAGAGCCCAGCCCTTCCATGGAAAAGATTTGATAGTTCCTCATTTTGTGTGATTTGCAGACACCCTTCTAGCATTCAAATCCTCTATGTTCACAGAATGAGTGGAAAAAAATCACAACATCCATATCTCCTTTGGTGGTGTTTTCTCTGCCAGACTGCCAAAGAAAGTCAGATACTTGTTAGTCCCTTGAAGGTTCCCAGTGCAAGACACACTGCAGGTTGTTGCCTGTCTCACAAACAGACCACCACACAAGGAAGTAAAGTACTTTTAAGTCACTCAGAGTCAGAGAAAATTAAGCTCTGTCCCACTTACCTGCTCTTTTGATGGCATTTCAGCCACAGTAGAAAGGTTTCAGCAGTCTTGATATTGTTTATGATTCTCCCATCTTGAATCAGGACTTATTCCAGAGGCTCTGCAGAGCAAAGAGCCACTAATTTCACCTGAATATCTGAAATATGCAATGAACTCTTCTCTTTTTATGGCCAGATACCATTTATTTGTATTGCAGCAGTTGTGCTACATGGCAAGGATATCTGATATGGCTGGACCATCTGTGTGAAGCTTTGGGGAAGATTGGGATTGACTTGTACTCCCACCTTGGTTTTATTCACCAAAAATGGCAGCTCTTTTTGAACTAAAGATGTTTGTAAATCATAACTAAATTCAAGACAGAGAAAAAAGTTTCTGATAGTAAGAAAGAAATTCAGAAATTTCAAAAGAGTTCATTTCAACATTTCTAAAAAGAAGTGTTTTGTTTTTCTGCATTAGGCTCAAAAAGTACATTAAAAAATATTCCATTAAGAAAACCCAAAGCATCCTACCAGTGAAAACAAGACCAGCCAGAGAAGAAAATGATGGCATAGCCTATAGTTTGAACCCTCTATTTGCATATGAGGAGTATTTTGAACATCCTATCTTCCTGGAGAGGGCACTCATTCACCTTTGAACAAGTCATTCTCACTTGTCCTTTCTGTCCCCATGAAAGTTATTTGCTTCAAACCACCCCAGAATTCCCAGTATCGGACTGGTTAGGGGGTATACAGCCTTGATTTAACATTCCTGTTCTGACTCAAGCCCTAAGAAAAAGCATCTCCATGCTCTTCATCTCAGTTATAAAGTAAGAAAAAGCAGCAACAGGTAAAAAATTCTGAAACAACATAACTTTAGTTTCCATTTTGGCCATTGAGACGTGGAATCAAGTCAGGACATGAATTCTCATAGACCAAATGTAAATTTCAACAAATGTGCACACTTTCAGAAAAATATCTGTTTTCAGTTCCTCAACATTGTCCAGTGAAATATCATCACATTAAGTGATTGAGACGCAAGTTCAAACAATGACTTTCACAGAAGACTTAACGTTGTAACATTGTTCTAATAGAACTAGAGGGTAGATTTATAATCTAGAAGATCTAGAAGAATTGAAAGAGAGTAGATTGGTATTAGCTCTTGGCATTGAACTTTAGAGTATTGTCAAGAAATCATGAATTTCTAAGAGCAGCATATAAATGTAGACAAGAAACATCAAAGTCAATGCCTGATTTTACAGTGGGTAGGCAAATCAAGTCCTGATGCTATGAATCCAGCTATTTCTGTTCAACAAAGCTCCTGAGACATTATCCATTATTAGATTAAGCTCCTGGAAACAATTGACTAGATCACTATATCAGATATCTCTTTTGACCCAATCATCTACTCAAACTAGCTGGTAGTAGGAAATACTATTTCACATGTCTTTCAGTGCAAGAAGTCTCAGAAATTACTCTTTTACCCATTCTCAACATGCAAGCAGAGATGTCCTCTGGGACTCCTCTGGGAGTTCACCCAGATTCATCTCTTCAAGTTTTTTTTGCTTGTTTCTTCCTGTACACATACTGAAAATGATGTTATATGTATACTAAACTATAGGCTTTCCCTAGTTGTGATTTGTTGTACCAAAACATTCCAAATTTGCAATTTTTTTCCTGCAGAAGGCATACCAGTGTTTAAAAAATGGACCACCTGCATTTTTTGGAATTACAGTAAAAGATAGCTTCAGCCAGATGAAATTAAATGAAACATATGAATTTAAAACATTTAATAAAGAAAATTATGATATCTTTGTTTAAGGAATTTCATTGATGCCACCCTTAAAGATAACTGCAAGACAAAGAAATGGTGGGGTTAAATGTTGAACATATGAGAAAATTGAGTTGATGTGTGTAATCTAACATAAACTCTATTAATTGTTGGGTTTTTTTGGTTTTCTTATGCTCATTCTCTCTCCAACTCACTTGGTGTTTATTCCTCAGTAAACCAATTACTTCAGGGCTCTATTAGATTTATGTACATTGCTCTCAGTCAATTCTCTTATACTCATGAAAACTTATTAATTCCATGCAAGAAAAAGCCTGAAGAGAACTGAGATCCAGGGAACTCACCAGGTTTGATAGAAAATATGAAACTGAACGGCTGCTAAAGTCAGTCTTTTCAAGGCTGCAGGGAAGACCTTTAGAGGCACTCAGAGCTTAACTTGCTGTGGCAGCAGTGACAGTATTCAAATGCTTAGGACTAGATGGAGGGCTTACAAGTGTTCCTCATCATTCTAGTTTTCTGTTCCAGTTAGTCATCAACCAGCTCAGACACCGGGCATCCATACATCCCTGCACATTGCTGACTCCAACAGAAATACCAGCAGAGGCTCAGGACATGAGGGGGCATGAGGAGAACCTCCTGACAGATGAATGTTTTTAAAAGCTCAGCCATGGTAATCAGCTGCACCCTTACAAAAGGCCAAACATAATTTCAGCTCCTTCGAAAGAAAGCTAGGTTACAATATTCTGATAGACCAATGCAGCAGTTTAGTATTAGTCATAATTAATAAGCTTGGCAGCCTTTGAGATGGCTGCCATTTTGTCTTCTCCAAGTTGAAAGAGGACTGCTTAATACTGGCATTTTCTTTGCCTCTGCGCTTAGTGTCCATTCTCCCACTTTCCCTCTCAACATAATAAGATAAAATTTTGTTACGAACTCTGCTAAAATTTCTCAGTAATCTGAGAGGATAACCACAGCTGCAGTTTTGAGGTTACCAGCAATTCCTGCTACTGGCAACTTTCCATCAGTCTTGTTAAGAAAGTTGCCACAATTTTACCGCAAATAGTAAGTCTGTGGCATACTGCAGAACTTGCATACAATTGCCGTTAGCTTAACAAAGTGATCATTTCTGTTAACAATAGCTCTCTAAAACTGCTTGAAAATCAGGCTTCTGCCAAGCCAATCTGGTTTACATTATGCATAGTATTTTAATGTGAAACCTTTTAATAGAAATCATCACTAGAGTCACTTCGAGATTATACCTCCTATCTGCAAGGCTTGAAAACCTCCTATCTGCAAGACTTGAAAACATGATTGTAAAACTAGCTTTTTGGATTATTTGTACTGCTTTATAAACACACACACACACAAACACACACACAAACACACACACACACACACACACGCACGCACACAGAGAGAAAAAAGTCATTGGAAGCAGGTTTAGATAAAACTTAAGTACAAGTAATTTTGTAAACATTATTAAAGTGCATGTTCAGCAAATCCATTTGGCTGCACTAGCACGTACATTCATGCAGCTTCTGAGTCCTTAAGCTGTGTTAGTAGTACAGAAGAAAGTCTATACTAAATTGTGCTCGTGTTGCCTTTTGATTTCATAGGTTATAGAAATCTTATATACAAAGTCAACTACAAAAAATCTAATAATACATAGTGATAACTAGAACTAGGTAAAACAGGCCTGGTTAAGGATTTTTAGCAAAATGTATTACTACTTCATCTAAATTGATTAATTTTGAAAAAGTTAATTTTCTAATATCTTACTTTGCTGAACACCACTAAAACACTGAATCATCATGGTTTTCATTGTATTATTTCTTTTGTTATATCTGCAAAAGTATAAGATTAATTCTCAAGATTAATTTGATCAATAATTTTAAGCTGGGACATTCTTCCTGTATTCCACAAGTCTCCCACTTTCATTTGAGTTATATTTTCAAAAACATATCAAAAGTCTCCTGTAGAAAGTTAAATAATTGATATTTGTTACCAGAGCTGCTTTCTGCAATAAATCCAGTCATTTGACATGTAGTTTCTCAGAGGCACATGTAATCAGGCGTGTCATTACACATACATTTTGCTTATAGTCAAATTGTTCAATAGTTCTTCCTGTTTCATGAGTTAGCCATGCCTCTTCTTGTTTTATGATTTAGCATATCTCTGAGAAGTATGGACAATTTAAACACTGAAGGATTGTGGTTTTGATCTAAGAAAACATTGTGCCTGGTCATATAGGAAAAGTCCTCCTTAAAATACAAAGGAAATATATCCACATTAATAGCAAAAAAATTCACCTATTCAGCAGATTTTAATTTTTTTCAGAGGAGCTTGACAGTATATAAAATTGACCAATCATTAAATGCTAACACTATAATGAAGCTGCCTTCTTTCATGATTATATCATTCTCTCCATTACTGAAAAGATTTCAGCCCAACCATCCATTTTATAGTGTTTTCTTTACTAAAAGGTAATACATTTTACTGATAAAAATGGAACCAGTCTGTTCTTGAGGGTGAAAATCAATTTTCCAAGCCTCTGCTATTTTAAAGGCTGGCACAATGGTAAACCTACAAATCCCAACTAATTTCACTGGTGTTGGATGTCCTTGAAACAAAACAGATGTTGAAGGTCTTTTTCTGTACTGCTCAGTGTGAATTTTTCGTATCTGGAAACCAATTAAAAGTGGTAGGACAATTATCGCGAGCTTTCACTTATATCACCTTTTAGTCTTTAACTATCGTTAGACAGCTTAATCCTGAATTGATATAGTGCCCAGAAAGACCCCTCCCTATTCACTCTGTTCCTTCTGACAGTGGAATTCTAAGAAAACAGAAGTGTTGCAAATAAATGGACAAACATTGAGCTGAAAAATATGTAAGCATTTGGTTCCAAAATCTTTAGCTTAGGAGTCATCTCAATTTTTTAATATCATTAATGCCAGTCACGCACACATTTGATCATGTGACATCCAGATTGGACACAATGATAGAAGAGATTGCTTTCATCAATCTTAAGAGCAAATGAACTGATCTCCAGGTAATGAAGGGCTTGCCTATCAAAAATATATCTCCTCAGAATGATTCATCTTCTGAAGAACTTATTTCTTCCTGACCGGAGGGCAAGTTAAATTTGACACACACCTCAACAGTGTTTAGACTAAATGTAGTCTTAATCAGCACTGTTGGGACATTCTTTTAGTTGTCTGTGGCCATGCTGATGACTTAAAAAGTCCTCTGACTACATTTTGGATACAGAATCAGGTGCTACATTACTGTTTCTGTGGCATTTATTGTTCAATTGCAGACTGAGGTTGAGGTACCCTCTTGCCCATGGGCTTGAGTCTGTCCAATATCATAAAAAAAATCATCTTAAAACACTACAAAGAAACAAGGATTTTAATGGCTTTCTTTACCCAAAGAATGTGGAAAAGTTATGACCATATTAGTGAGTTAGGTTTCCTGATGCTTTTATTCTAATTCACATCATCATTAGGATATTTTACTATATAATCCAAACATAGAGAATTTAGACAGAAAGAGATCACAAAAAAGAACTTGGACACCACAGGTAGAAAACTTTAGGTAAAGTCTGAAAACTAGTCTCTGAGGAGTAATCATACACCAGAGTTTGCTCTGTCTCTTTTTACAGAGAGAGAAGTGCTTCTGCAATGCCTATATGAGCAAGATAAAACAATTCAAGAGACTCCTTCTACTTCCATATTTCCATTTCAAACTTTCCTTTCTGTTACATACCTGTAAGGTCTATGTAGATTCTGCTTATGCTCATGAAATAGTTGCACAGAGTGAACCTACAAACAGATTTTCTAAATGCCCTTTTATCTGTGTCTGGTTAGAAATAGTTAGAACTCATCCCAGAGTGTAACTGGGCCATATTCACCCCTGAAGCATCCAGATGAGGTTGAAATTCAGTCTCTGATTTTGCAATGTTTCAAGTGGTTCTGTGCTAATTAGTGCACCTCCTGTAATTTAAGTTGTTTTTTAACTTCATTAGGAAGAAATCCAGAGTAAACTCTTTTCCCTGTTAACCATCAGCAGAAGTTGTTGATGGAATATTCTCAGTCACAGTGGACTAGCCAGAACGAACAGACTGTGGTTTCCTGTTCCAAGGAAGGAAACAATTGGGTTTTCCCTCAAGCACATAAAAGAGGCTGCTGCTTTGTAGGTAAACATAAGAAAAGGTGTGTAAGCCACGTACTTCCTTTTGTAGCCAGCTCAGTCCAAGAAAGATCAAGATTACTCCCCATGTATATGAAATGAATTCAGGATCATTAACTCAACATGAAAATCCAACTGCTGGCAAACTTGAAACAATTACCATGTCTCTGCTTTAAGCAGTGGAAAAATTTACCTGACAGAAGTACCTGACAGAAGAATTCTGATGATACAAACAACGGGAAATGACAACAATAATAAATTCTTCTATATCTATTTTAGTTATTAGTAATAAAAAATCTATATAAAGACAGGAAAATATTTTTTTATGCTTCATCTTCAAAAAAATGAAATCTCTTCTGATTAAAATTCAAAATACAGTCAATTATGCATTAAAAATCAAAAGCAGCTCTATTTCTTGTTTTTTCTTCATTAGATGGGCTAAGGTGTATATTGAAAAGCATTTTAAAAAAAACAGGTATGACCATTTCATGCCTTAATCTAGACAATCAACCTTAAAAATATTTCATACAAATGACATGTTTCATGTCCCTCAGTACCAAGATTTGGCAGATCAAAGAATAAAATCTCACGGTTCAGCTACTTTAAATGTTCCACATTGTCATAACAGATGATTGACAACAGCCACTGAATCTAAGCTGGAGTGTTCCAACTTTGGATACACACCTGCTGAGCTGCAGTACTTAGAAGGGAGATTTCTCATTTACATTTTAACAACTTTGAAAAAAATGAGCCACAAAAAAATTTATGCTTTCAGCTTTTAATTCCCACCTTTAATTTAGCTTGCCTAATACTGCTGACCGTTTCTCATCTTGTCTTTTTTACATTGCCTTAAATGTTCAGCATCACCTGAAAAAATAAGGCGCTTGGACTACACCCCAACAAAATTCCTGCAGGCTGCATCATGTCTAGGGAAAAAGGTCACAAAATTAATCTGCACCTGATTTCAGGGTGCTACATATCAAATTTGAGCTTTCTTACGTTTTAGGGAACCAGAGACAGTTTTGGGTAACTGTGGTTTCATGCCTGGAAGTGAATTTGCTATTGACTATTCACAACCTATTTTGTATATTTTATGTATATATTATATGTATATTTAATTTTCTCATTTCCCGGTAGTTTGAGAAAGCACATGTAACTTTTACAGCCATTGAAGTGATGTCATAGTACATGAAGCAGAGGGATAGAAGCAATCCAGGGTCTCATCAGGTCTATTTTTTAAACAGTGTTATGATATGGACTTTCCTCAATAGTCTGTGAATATTTACTTCAATGGTCTGGTATTTTAGCTTTCCTGTACATACTTTTTTTGGCTTACACACTAAAAAGCAAACCACCATACCCTCACTTGTTTTTATAATTTCCTTTACTCATATTATCCCTTTAAGGTGATCAGGAACTAGAGAGGGCCTTGAGCTCTGTTGAAGCTCTGTAAATAAGCCTCCTGGTACAGCAGCATCCCATAGGCCATGCTTCCCTAAGCACAGTCCCCATCTGAGTCAAGAAAACTGTGGCCACTGAGTTCAGTGGGAGTAGGATGAGACCTTAAGGGTTCACCAGTTACCAACTGCCCCAGTGCTGGTGGGAGAGCAGGAGCTCATACGACATGGTGATGTGGGGGACCTTAGTTTCATACAGCCTCACAATGTCAGCCTCACCAGAGAGCCTGATAATCCGCAAATGATACTCTTGGCTCTTTGCACTGTTGCCTGGTAATGAAAGCAGAGAAAAGATTCCAGCAGAGAGCCATCACCCTTTGGTCCTTAAGGGAAAACACACATATAAAGAGAGGCACAGAATTATGCATGTGCGCACATATGACTCCCCATATATCACAAAATGTCTGGCCAGAGCCATGGCTGGCCCATGGAAAATCTTATCTTGGTTGGATTAAAATATACCTCACCTCTTAAGCCTTTTTCCTTCATGAATGTAGTCGTCTTGTTACCTCAGTGAACCGCATTGTATCCAATGCCTTGTATATTTGAAAAATTATATGGTTAAGCAAGACATTTCATAATCATTAATCTATAGTTAACTTAGCCTGCTGTATTATGCAATACTATGAGGACCAGCTGGGGCCCACTAACCAGAAAGCACTTTTATGGTTTCTCTTAAGGGCCATTAAATCAACGTGATGAGAGCACAGCTGGAAAATATCCTACAAAAATTTATCAGATCCCACACAATATGTAAAGGGACCACTCCGTGCAACTGCAGACTCAGCACCAAACACTCTCAGCTGAAACTGCAGGTGGAGGAACATTTACAGCACAGCTCGTATTCAGTCCTGAAAATGCCTGCTGCCTCTCCCTTTTCCCTTGTCTATGGGGTTTTCCATTTGAGCCTCACTATGCTGCTATAATTGCTGTGGATCCCTTAGGGGTAGATTAATGGGATCATCCAAGCAGTCTTGTCAACAATTGCCATGCTGCCTGCTTAAGCCATACAAGGTGGAACTTCCTAACACTAAGGCAGGGGATGCTGGCTGTGCTGCCTCCTTTACCTCAAGGACACTCTGGCAGGGGCCTGGAAATTGCACACTTCCTTCCTTCACATTTTGAAACAGAAGACAAAAAAGAGGAAAAAGCTATTAATCCCTAAAACCCACCTGCTTTATGACTGTTCACACATCATAGATAATGCAAAATAATTAAGAAGGAATGCTCTGAGTTATAATGTCCTGCAGGATTAACATCTGATGAAATGAATCAGATTAGGAAGTGAAAGGCATATTAATCAGAACAGAACAGATGAAAACCCCCTCACCACTATACCTGCTTCATGGATGTCTAATGAGTTTTAAGCTTCAGAGCAATTTCTTTAACACCTTTCTTAAATATCTTTTAGGATGTGATCCTAGAGGTCTGTTGAAGTTAGTGTAGCTTTGTTGTGGAATTAACAGTCTCTGGATCAGATCCATAAATGAATCAAATGAAAATATAGTTGAAAGGGAAGAGCTAAATCTTGAAACAAATCTGGGACTAGAGGCACAAGAGAGGAAGTACAGCCAACAAGGGACATTACAAAATAAATAAAAATGAACCAAAACTGAACACACTTCTGGGAGATTCCAAGCAGTGGTCCACAGGTATTTTTGCACAGTGGTTCAAAGACAATCATTTCACATGTCTGATAATCACAAATTCTGGGGTGTTATCTAAATGCATGTTAGAAAAACTTGATACAAGGGGTGTTGTCCCTACAAGACCTTATATTCAAATCTCTGCAAAGCACAGACAGGTGTCTTCCTACTTCTAGGCACAACTGGCTGTGATAAAGCCGGATAGTTTATACATCTAGGGTCATCATGAATGCTTTTTGTCTATGTTTCCTTCCTGTCTTCTCCAGAATGAGCAACCCACACAGGTCTGCTTCCCTTCTTCGCTCCTCTTTATTTGTGATTCTGTCTCTAAATAAGACACTTCTGAAACAGCTGCTCTCTTCACTGCTGCAGTATTAGCAAATAGCTTAGGGTAACAACTAAACTGAAACAAAGGGGAAAAAACCCAATCTGGAAATTATATGTATATGAGGGAGTGTTTTGAAGTAGAAATGGAGGCCACTGCCAAATTAGAACTTAGCTATTCACCACAGCTAGCAGCTTTTCGCTTCCAAAGGGAGCCATAATCTTAAAGGATCACATTTTGGCAGATTGCACATGGACTGTGATTACAGAATAGCACATCATGCACGTATGAAAAATACATATGCATTTGTAGAATAAGTATGTGTGTATTTTAATATATGTGTATGATTTGTACCATGCATTTTAGTTCGTGCTGTATTTCCTATATATATGATATTTAGATACACACACACAAACAATATATCCCATTATTACCATACTGTACTTTGATTAAAATTCCAGAAAGATCAATCCTATCAAGACATCTTTTGCCCTGTCACTGCTCCAGACAAGGCAAATCTAGTTTTAAGTATCTTTGCAAGACCCTTTGGAGGACTCCCAGAGAAAAGATCAATAAAACCTTTTTCTGAAACACTAAAGTCTGTGGAAGATTTGTCACTGTCTTGAATGGGTGCAGGATCAAGTTCTTCTCAAACTGAATAAGAAGACTAGGATCAAACATTAATGTAAAAATCTGTGCTCAAGTGGAGAAAGCAGCACCTTCTTCCTGGGATTTCTTTATAAGATTGTGTACCCATAAAGCAGGAGCCACAGGGAAGAACTGGTTGGAGTGAGGAGGGGAGAGAGACAAGTGTTGACAAAAAGTATCTGTCTCCAGGCTATGCACTCAAAAGAAAATTCTGCTTCACACTGTGCTATCTTTTCCTTCTTGTCCTTACATCTTCTGGAATTGCACTGAAAACAAGTCAAGATCTTCATGGGAAATCTCCCTTACAGACATGATGCTGAAGACTAGAAGCATAACACAGATGAGATTCAGGGCATGACTGAGGGCAGGGGCAGCTGGTGCTCATATTCAATAATTCCTTAAGATTTTACGTCTCCCCAATGGTATTCTTCGTGTGTGTAAAAGGTTCCACATTTTCCACAGAAAAGAAGCTTTAGAAAGAACTCCATTTAGATTTCAAAAGTTCTACTGGTTCTTAAACATATTTTGACAGGCTTGCTGCTGTTAAACTATATTGACATAACCAAAGCAGAAATACCCTCTGCAGTAGTTCATGGTTCCTTTTACTGAGGAAATCTGAAATGAGTTTCCAAACCCAAAGCACGGGAAGTACTGAATTTTTGAATTTTAAAAACACAGAAAGCAAAGCCTCCCCAAGGTATACAAAAACGTAGAGGGAGAAATTGTATCTTCCCAAGTTTTGGCAAATGAAATGGGAAGAGGGGGAATTAATTCTTTTCAGAAACAAAAGAGAAAACAGAGGAGAAAAGCTTGGGTCGTGAGCACCAGGCAGACACAGAATTGCAGGTTGATGCATGCAATCTCTCCACAGGAAATGCAATCTTGCACAGGATTCCTTAGCCTATTGGAGTGTTGTGTCTTTAGACCACTATGTGATATAGAGGAGAAGCCAGCAGAAAGCTGTTCTATGATTGTACATTGATATGTGCCACACCCATAACTGCTACAATATGTCAGATTTATCAACTCTCTGAAAAATCCCAGTAGAATCCCAAGGGGTTGCAAACATAATCCAGTTTAGGTTCATATTTCGCTATCAATGGCAACTAATGAAAGAAAGGACAGACCCTGACATTCTTGCTATTTCAGCTTCCAAGAGGATGTCTTGCTGTGTTAGTCCTTATTCTTTTCCAGACCACCAAAATGTACAAAGTGCTCATATCCCCCTAATAATATTTCAAGAAAATATGTGGGTAATATGGCTTATTCACCTCCATTAAATATGACCAGGGCTTCAATATTATTTCTTTAAAGATTTCTCTAAATATTTCATGATCCCTTAGATCAAAATCTGCTCCTTGCAATTTTGATCCCATCCGCTTAATCTCACCCAATTTCTTACACTTTAAACCATGTTTTTCAAGAGGGAATATGTTTTTTCTCTTCCTTAAATATGTGCTTCTCATCTCCCACCCAAAATCAATATTTTTAATTAAAAATAATTTTGATTCAGGGTTTTTGGCAAACTCATATGTTCGTTCCTGAGACTTTACTCAAAATGAAAGAAAATCTCAAGGTCCCTGTAGAATTAAATTCCAAAACTAGTAAAAAATTCTTACAAGAAATTTTTCAAAGCTAAAAGTTGAAGTTTTTTCAAGTATTGGCCCAAGAACAGTGAAATACATGGGTAAGCTAGGGACAATGAGCATTAAAGATGATAACAAGAAGAGAGAACAAAAACCTTCCTAAGTCCATTGACTAACATTTGCAAATTTAGAGGTATTACTGGAATTCTATGAAGAACTAGTTATTCTACTTTAAAATTAAAATGTAACAGTACAAGTATTTCTCAATTTTGTGTTCCATATCAGAGAGATTCGGGGAAGACCTACATAAGCAACGGAACACTTCATTTCAATATAACTGACAATTTAACCCAATCACTTGCTCATAAAAAAACATGTAAAACCTTTTAAAATCTGATGATTTAAGAAAACCACAACCCCAAACCAGGTAACAAATAATCCCTAAGTGAAAGAGTGGTTATTTGTAGTTGCTAATTCATACTCTCCAGTATGTGGCCTCAAATTCTATGGCATAAGTTCGTCTTGCAACTTACCAAAGGCTCAGCCTTTGCTTTCATGAGGGTAGTTCATAAAGCCAGAACTCAACAAATTAAATTAAATGGGCAGTTGCAACAGTCTGACCTCTTCTGATTGTCATGAGTTCAGTACAGATCACACTTCAAGGAGATAGATCTTGTATTTTGTCTCTGATATCATATGTAGGGAATATACTTAGGAATATACTTAAGTGTCAAATTTGCTGTCAGTGAAGTTTCTCAACTATCTGGTCATGAACATTCTCAAAGCACACAGGAGCATATGGTATACATCTCAAAAAAAAGCCACAAACAACCAGTTTCCTCTTCTAACTGGAATCAGGTTCCACAAAAAAACCCAAACCAAACAAAAATAACCAAAGCAAGAGTAAGTAGTTCCCCTTGAATTCCTTCCTTTTGTCAAAGCACACCTGCCTTACACTTAAAAACCAGTGAACAGAGTAGTCAGTCATGATTTAGAGCACCTGTCTTTAGTTGCCATTTCCCCCTGGACGGCAAATACCAGGCTAATTTTGATATATTCTATGATGAAATTATTTCATACCGAGTTACACACGTCTCACATTCTATAAGGGCTAGCTTAGTTAATTTAGAAATGTAATCCAAAGTAGGGAAAAGCACCGTCTTTCAAATTCAACTCACCTATTTTCTCTTCATTGTACATTGCTCACTGATTAAGACACTACACAGAATATTGTTTATCACGGATGCCATGCTTACATCTCTCTCCCCCTCTGCTGTGCAGAGTTGGCTTAGATATAAGTGCTATGAATTAGACCACTACTGTGTCCAAATATTATTGTGATGCTAAAGGTCAGATTGATGACCCTTTGAAAATGTCTCCTTAGTACAAGAATCTCTTCTACTACTAAGAAATGGACATTCCTGATGACATGCTGTTAAAGCACAATGGAAAATCTGATCAACTCCCTCCTTCACTCCACTTTGCAAATGACCTTCTGCTTGGGGAAGCATTGTGTAAGCAATATTTCTTTCCTGATATAAGGAACATTATTCAAAATGAAAACCCAGCCCTCCTTTTGAAAGACTTTGGCCTGTGACAATTTCTCTTAAAAAGCACGAGTATGCTGATTCTCATCTTATCTATACCCAACCTCTACAAATATCAGTGCAATTGCTATGAATTTCTACTGCTGTAAATACTTAAACATAGTGCTGAGAACTCATCAGAGCTGATATTTTAATCCATTAACTTATGCACTATTAATATGATGGGCTGGTCCTTAATACACCATGAGATCACACCAGCAGGCAAGGAGCCAATGGAAAAATAACTATCACTTTATGCACAACTGCCTGAGCTCTTCTAATACCTTTTAGCTGTATTTTTGTTGTATTTAGTTGTATTTTGGCATTTGGTGACAGGACAAGAGTTTCTCGGGATCAGTACCATGAAAGACAAATTGCATCACCTATCAATATCCTTTTAGGTAGTACATATACATAGAAGATGTGGGGATTTAAACAGATGTATCTTTCATTAGAGGGATATAAAATGTCTTATATATGTCGCTACTGAACACTTCAGGCACTAAACTGTTGCCTGCTTTACAAATTGAAACCTAAGAGAAAAGAAATTGAGAGTAATTAATTAGAAGAAATATGCCTCAAACAGAAAAGGCAAACAAACAAAAAGCCTAACAACACTAAAATAAAAGTTTTCTCCTGGGTTCAGCAACTTAGGAGCAATTTCCCCCATGTAAGTCTAAGTAGCAGAAATGACAAGTTAGTTCAAGAGCTTGCAGGTTTGAAATGTAACTAGATGACAGAAAAATAACATTAAATATTCACTTCTGAGTAAATGACTTACAAAAAGATATTTTAAGGGTAGTTTATACATTCTTAGTTTCTTACATGGTGTAAGTACTAAAATAGAAACTTTCCCAAATGAAATGGAAATAGCATCAACTATCCAATTGGCCTTTAAAGGCTTAAGCTATACGTCTGTACTTGTATGTGTTTGAGTGCTTTCTTCTCCAAAAGATTATCAAATGGCAGACAGAGGCAGCTCAAGGTATGGGGTCTACTTCTCTCAGGCTGTCAATCATGTAGCAGTTGCCATTCATCTTAAACATTTGTTTGGGAAAAAAGATGTCTTGTCTTTTTTTTTAATTTTGTGTAAATAATTTTTTAGTGAGGACTAAGAAGCACTGAAAAAGGAACAGCAGTTCCCTAGTCCATTGATGTCAATTACATTACACTACAAAGGAAGGAAAGGAAAGTCACTTCTGTACAAGCACAACTGCATTTAGAACAAAATTTTCAGTCAGCATTCTGGTCTCTTCCCTAGCAACTAGGAGAGAACTAGCCTGGGAACTTTAGAAACCACAGATCAAACAATCCCAGAGGAACTACTTGTAATATGATTTTGTAAGAAAGTATGGATGATCATAGTATTTGGTGTTTGCCATTAGTCTGCATCTGTTTTGAGTGGTTATTGATAACACAGAAATAGAATTTCTGTGATGGCATGGTAAAAACCATTGGCATTGTCTGGAAAAATACAACATGAAGGACTAATCTATCTAATCATTCTAAGGAATGAGAATTCATCTGGGACAAATTCAGGGCCTAAAAGGGGAGGGACATTTTCTTTGAGGACCCTTATCTGTATTTGCACAAACAAGAATTTTAATATCTGTGCTTATGGAAATTTTTTACAACAGACACTGAATGTGGCTCTAGGTTTCTTTATGGTTTTGCTTACAACTGTTCAGATCAGCTTTGAGAGAACATGTTTAAAGGCAGAAAATAGAGTACTATCTAAATAAAAAATAAAAAAAAAGTTTGTCAAAGGAGAAAGGATATCTAAAAATGCAATAAAAAGATACCAAATGAAAACGCAAGTTTGTTTCAGTCTTTTGGGGAAAAATGTATTGATATTTCTTGTGTAAAAGACTATTTGAGCATTACATGCTTTTAAAATTCAAGTTTGAAACAAGCCATTTAAAATAGTCTTCAACTTTTTAAATTGACATTTTGGAACTAAAATTTGGAACAAAGTACTGAAGCTCTCCATAAAACAGAATTTTTGGTATTCATTAAATTTTTTTCTGACCCACACTGAGATATAATGATCATAGCATATAAAGCAATTTTAGCTTTTAAAAAAATCATAGAGAATAACAGTCAAACTCATAAGAATCTTAAAAATAATTTAATACATTTAGAAAACTCAAGGAATTCTCCACGGCAATATCAGTTGAATCTAACAAGAAAATAAATTCATTTTAATATCCAAAGACCTGACAGACATTTCATTATTTAGCATCACACCTGATTGCAAAAATCCCCCCACAAAAAAAAAACCAAAAAAACCCAAAACAAACAAACAAAAAAACCCAAAACAAATCAAAGCAAACAAAAACAAAACAAAACAAAACAAATAAACAAATGAAAGTGCTTAAATGCTCAACTTTTTACCAGTTTTGTTTATAAGATGGATTTTAGGAATGAAATAATTTTAATATCAAGAAAAATATTTCTTTAGTCCAGCATCATGTGTACAATATTAGCCAATATTATTAGAGAGATATTATAAGAAGACAACGTATCTAAAATAGTCCTTTGTCTGGCTTTCCTTCCAATGCACCGTCACTTAGGGACTTGCTGAGGCAGAGGTTGAAGCCTGACCATCAACTGTAAAACCCATGGATAGATCTATTTTCCCTAAAGACACATCATTTTTTTTTTGGACTCGTTTATAGTGTGGGCCTCCACAGCATCCTGTGGCAATGAAAGCAAACATTTGATAATGTATTTTAATTAACTAGACTGATTTTTCTGGCCCAAGTTTGAGTCCATTTCATCTTGATCCAAAATATTTTAGCTGTGGAGGAGGAAGCGTTAGATTTTTTTTATTATTATTTTTTTTGAGGCTTTGATTCTTTTTTAAGAGCTTGCTAGAACAAATAAGGATAACAAACTAGGATTTTATTTGTGGATGTTCTTATTGCAGACCAAAAGACTTTTGAAAACATCTAATGTAGATTACTTTTAATGAAAACCAGAAGAACAAGAAAGTGAAGTCCTGATTTGAGTTGTAGTTCACACCCCACCATGTGTAAGCAGTTATTGGATCACTGGATCTTCAAAATTTTATGGATAGTGCACCTCAAATATATCTGCTTCAGCTCAGACTAAGATATTTATAGGCACCAGATTTTATTATTGTTATTCCAATACAGCCATGTGTAATCCCCTTATGTAAGGGTTGCACATCCTACATAAGAGACAGAGAAAGGACCAAAAAAAATTGTCTCAAATGTTCAGATAGAGAAGAAGGAAAACTCAGCTGATTCCATGGCCTTTTCTAAGACTTCAGAAATAGTAGGGAAGCTTCTCTCAAATTATTTTTACTATTCCAGAGAGAAAAGACAGAAGAATTAGGGAGAGGGTAGATATTCTTTCAAAGATTTTAAATTCTTTTTTTTTTAAATAAACTTTTGCAAAAATTATGCTTGCTATATAAGAAAGCAATTTCCAATGCAGCACTAGCCAACACTGACTGCAGCTAGAATTTGTCTAATTTGCTTTTGGTTTTGGGTTTGGTTTTGTTTTGTTTGGGGTTTTTCTCTATCATGGCTGCCAAATGACATCCTACTATAACAGGTCAACCTACACTTTAGTACCACCAGATATTAAAATTAAACTGAGGATGCTTTCAATTCCCTCAGTGTCAGAACAGGAACAATCCCGAGATGACTCTAAGAAGGGACATGAGATGCCATAGGAGGACACACAGTCTGGATCTGACAAATATAAAATACGTTTAGGTGATGTCAGCAGAAAAAAACCACTGCTGAGCCTTTGCAGTCAACAAGCAGGCTTTCTCTAGCTGTAGGGACAACTATTTGGGAGACTAGGCCATGACTCCAACATCCAAGTCCTCTCTCTTTTGCATGGGAATACTAGCAAGCTTCAGGATACCAATCTTAGTCATCCACAATGGTAAGAATTTTAGTTGCCTTCATACAGGATCTTAATACTAGGTTCTGTCACCCACATCTTTTACTTACAACAGCAACCTGCAATTATGAAGTAGTAATAACCACTGTCTATCTTAGTAAACTAGATACAGAGAGATTTTCTCTGGCCACTGGTCTTTGGAGGTCTGGTGAGGAAGCCTGTGCATGAGATGGACTAGCAGTGCAATTACCCAAGGATGTATTGTCTAACTCTTTTGAAAGAATTTGGCACAGCATTTGGTCTGCATCTGCTCTCCCTCCTCTCTGTGGCCAAGGTATAAAACCTCTGAATGCAAAAATGCATGCTTGGAAAAATCAGGGCAAAACAAATCCACTTCATAGTCAAAGGTCACCATGCAAGAGAAAGAACATGGAGACACTTAGATTTCCTATTATTCCAGCAACATTGAGAAAGGGTCTTCTGCACTTTGTCTGTCCATTCAACTATGTGCAACAAATAACACAATAAATGTATTTGTGTTACAAATAACACTGGAACACAATTGCTCATTTTAAGCAAACACAGTGCGGGGACAGAAATTTTAACTAATAAAGTTCTTTGGTTTCATGTAAGTCAGCAATTGACTTATAAAGCAAATGCACATTTGAGTTCAACTAGGAGCAGCCTGTGAAATTTTGTCCAGGCAGACAGTTTAGAAGGTGAGAAGGAAGCCAGATTAGAGTGTGGACAAGAGAGACAAGAATTAGGGTAAAGCTGGAGGCAAGGGGGAGCATTGAAAAGACCTGAGAGTAATAACTCATGGAGTATAGGTGAGAGGGAGAGTGAGCCATCAAAGTAGAAAAGAACAGATTCAGAGACAGATTACTGTGCTGTAAAAGGAAAGAGATACAATTCCCTGGCAGAATGGGCATCACTTGTTCAGCTATTTGTGGAATAACATGTCACATTTATGGTGGTTTGGAGAGGAGATGAAGAATTTGGTCCAAGTTTGGAATGGATGTGTGAATCAGGAACAAATGGAGTTCACAGTGCAGAGAGGGAATATCCTCAGAGTATCCCCAGAAATTTATTATAGACATCTTTCAAAAAGAAGAGTGGAGAAAATTGTCCCTTTGGCTCCTTCTGTCTGAAGATATATTCTCCTACTTTCCATTTAGCTCATCAATTTTGCAGAAATAACATCAAGCTAAACCAGGCCCTTGCATTTGCCATTTCCAGCTCCTCCTATTCAGAATGCAACTGCAAGAGGAGCAAACTGCAATTAAATTTAGCACCTTTTAAATATTTCATTTCTTTTTTATAGGTCTAATATGCAATAATTGGCAGAACAACTCATTTGAAAATGTGTAATGCCAAAGGAAAACATTCAATATCTTTCCATTCAATACCCTGAGTATTTTTGCACTCCAGGGTGTAAAAACATTTGTTCTTGATTCACACAGTCATTCCAAATCCTTGCCAAATTATGCAAAGAGCCGTCAGATTTAATGGTGCAAGCGTCTTGTTCCTTATTATGGGACTTGGACAAATAAAAGCAATACATTGTAAAAATAGGTAGTGAAGCTACTGCCAAAAGTCATCACAAAAAAGATGTTTTTATAATATTCTGTCCTGTCTGCATTGCCTCTCCCACATCTCAAATCTCCTTGGGGTTTGAATTTATTCTGCAGAGCACCTGTAAAATACAATCCACTCTTTTTGTTTTCTATGTACAAAAACAACCTCTCACAAAGGTTACAACTTCAGTTTAGTAATGTACTCATCGAATCATTGAATATCTTGTATTGCAAGAATCATCAAGTTCAACTTCTGGCCCTGCACAGGACAAACTCAGCTAGTTACACTGGATTCACTAAGCTAGTTACTTACTTGATTTTAAGTACAGAATAGTCACAAAATTTGTGGTTTAAGGTCCTCCAGAACCAAAGTCTCAGCACCATTCCTCTGCTCTCACAGAAAAATGTGCCATGCCATGCCAGAAATTAAACATACATCCACTTGCCTGGTCATATGTAGAACCTTGTAGAAAACTTTGATTCAGATCTTTGGTTCAGGGAGAAATAGAAAAAACAAAACAAAACAAACAAACAAAACTATCACCCCCAACAACAAAAACTCAATTGTTCTTAAATTTCATTTTGCTGAGTTGTTTTCTGCTTAGTATCCCTTCCATCCCTGTGTCCAAGTCTTTTATGAAGGTGTTGAAGAGCACAAGGCCTAAGATGGAGCCCTGAGGAATGCCACTAGTGACAGGTCCCCAGTCTGATGTCACCCCATTCACTATAACCCATGAGCCAGTTGCCCACTCAGTGCATGATGAGTCATTATCCAGCTGAATACTGAACATTTTATTTAACACCATAGACAAAGTGTCTTTGACTCTCCTGCCTGCATGACCTAGTAATCATTTACAGCTGGATAATCTTGAAATTGATTTCATCTCATGATCAGAGTGAGATACAATCTGTAGCTGAGTATAGAAAATTCCCAAAAGATTTATTGTGTCCTTCCTTCAAACTCATGCTTCGTGATACTACACAATGATTACTGTGGGCCTCAGAAAAATCAAGGAGAATATTTTGAGAATCTGGAAATAAACAAGTTTGGCAAACCCCTCCCTAAGTCTGAATAAAGCCACCACAATTCAGCTTTTAACCTAAACCATCTGAAATGATCATAAAAATGTTGACTGACTTCCTTCCTTCTTTCCTTCCTTCCTGCCTTTTTTCCTTCCTGCCTGCCTTTTTTCCTTCCTTCCTTCCTTCCTTCCTGCTTTTTTTCCTTCCTTTCTTCCTTCTTTCCTTCTTTCCTTCTTTCCTTCTTTCCTTCTTTCCTGCCTTCCACACCTTCCTTCCACGCCTTCCTTCCACGCCTTCCTTCCATCCTTCCTGCCTTCTGCACTTGCCTTCCTTCCTTCCTTCCTTCCTTCCTTCCTTCCTTCCTTCCTTCCTTCCTTCCTTCCTTCCTTCCTATTTTCAACATCCTTATAAGTATAGGATTCGAATTCTGACATTAAAATGCACTTCAGACCACAACTGTACTGTTCATTAAGTGAATATCACCAACTTTCAGCCATTTCACAGTCTTTCTTCCTAACCTGTACTCATTTTTGTTGGCAGAGATACCTTTGCAAAATTTGATATGCAATAAAAGTTAAAATAAGGATATTTTTCAGTTTCCACTTGAGTGCGTCAGGAAACTGGGACTGAAAGATTTATAGTTTTGGGTACAAAACCTAGTTAAGAATTAAGCAAAGAAGAAAAAAATCCTTGTGCTGCAGTCAATACGATTTTTTTCCATCTACTTCTATGAGAAGAAGATGATCAGATTTCAAGATGTAAATGGAAAGGAGGAAAACTCAGTGATCCAACTAACTTACTGTTTATAATGAGAAGGGAGGCACCTCCCAAACTCATAGCAATTTATTTGCCTTGATTAAGAAAGGTGCAGTACCCCCTGTCAGGCTTCAACATGACATCATTTGCAATTCTTTTCCAAATAATCTCTGCATACAATAACAATGAAAGGGCTGTTGAAAGTGGTAAGCTTGGAATATTCTTTGTCTTTAAGCAGAAAGATCACAAGAGGTAAACACCCTCTCCTCCTCTGGCTAATTTGAACTACTAAAAAAAAAAAAATATCTCTAGACTTGGCCTTAACTGATCTACAGAAACATTGTAAAACTTTCCTTAACCCAGGACAGTCACTGCTGTGAATATATCCAAGAATTAGTTCTAAATTAGGATTTTCCAAACAAAGATCAAATCTTGCACTGTCCTATGTTCTCTTTGAGTAATTGTATTTCATGTGAGACAATGAACAATTGGGGATTTGGGCAAGTTATAGTAACAGGTTTTCTTTCTCAACTTCTTAACAGAGGACATCTTTTTTTCTTATTTACAAGTTCTAAGAGCACTGTTGGTTACATTACTCAAGTTTTTCTGTCCAAGCAGACAGCACACTTTACTTTTTGACCCTTTTCCACCTTCCTGTCCTCAGCTCTAATGCTATAGTATGACACTGGCTTCTCAAAAGAGAGAGAGAAAGAGAGAGGAAAGCATTTTTCCCTAAAATAATAGCTCCCCTTTTGGCAACAAACAAAGGAGAGAAAAAGTACATCCAGAGAAACTGAACTCTTTAAAAGTGCTTTTTTGCTGTTTGATGACACAGGCTTGAAGCCAAAATTCACCCATTGTACTTCATGTTCAAAATTTCTTCACACAGCTCTAAATCGCTGACAGCTCTTTAGCTGCAGCCATGCTACCGGGCGCCATTGTAATAGTTCGCCATACCATTATGATGTGTCAGTGTTTATGACCTGTATCCCAAAACTGGATGACACTCAAATCTATTGACTGCCTATAAATCACTTTTTGGAAAAGATTTAAAGTTCTGAGATTGCAAGTAGAATTGCTATTGCTCAAGTGGCCCCATCTAATCTTTTTTTCATTGAAAACACAGAAAGGTTATGGAATCATAAAGCCCATGTGGAACAAAACACAGGAAAATACTTATTGTTCTCATATAGAGGAACACACATAATACCCGCAGTTGTATGAAGGCCCAGAAGGCTTTTTTTATAGGTTCATGGATGAATTTTTTATTGCTACTGAATAAAGTGTTCTTGACATAAGTATTTGACCTCTAACTCTAGCAAGATTTCCTCTTGGTGGCCATTAGAATATAAATCCTACTTCATTAGATCATAGAATCACAGAATCACAGAATATGCTGAGTTGGAAGGGACCCATTAGGGTCATCGAGTCCAACCCCTGGCCCTGAACAAGACACTCCAGGAATCACACCATGTGTCTGAGAGCTTTATCCAAATGCCCCTTGAACTCAGTGACCTGAGCTGATTTCATTTACCTCAGCCTTAAAAAACTTGAAGGCATCCTCAGCAGAGCAATCTTCTTCACAGTGATAAACATGACCAAAAGGGGAACAGCAGGAAAAGCAGACTGAGGGGTTCCTTAGGGCTTCTAGGTCTTCAGTTGGCCTGGCTGAGTAATGTCTGTTGCTATCGTCAGGCAACCATGAGCATAATGTGCTCAGCCCTGGGACTACCTCTCCCTCATCAGCTCAATCCTATCCACTTGCATAGAACTAAGCACTACTAGTCCTTTGAAGAAAGGATCAAATTGCTTTTTATTTTTATTATGGAGGCCCTCTAAGGATTTCAGTAGTCACATTAAGCTTCAGTTGACAGTTAAGGGTGAAAGTTAGCCTCTTTGTTATCCTAGAGGAAGCCTTTATTGATGTTATTCTTCATTTCTTTTCTTCATTTTATATAGGTTTTGGTTTTTTGTAAACTTGGTGTCTCGTTCAGCTCACCATAGCTTCTGAAAACTTTTAATTAAATCATATAGTTGATTGGAATAAAAGGCATTTGTTCCAGTTTTGCTGCACATACTTCAGAAGAATTACCTACAGGTACTGGCTTAGCAGAAAATTATCTCCTGATATTTTTCTCAGTCTTTCTTTTGTTTTCTGCACACTTCTAGTTCTCTGACACTTTCTAAGATAAGATCACATCTGAGGCACCCCTTTTCCTCCTCTACCTTCCCAGGGATATTCAGAAATCCTATGTCAAATAAGACAGAAATCCAGGAAAAATACAATATTATTGGCAACGAAGTGCTCTCAGAACTTCAGTCCAATGAGTTAAAATAAGTTCTCTGCCTTTGGTTCCATTTTTCAATTATAACAGTTGTTAAGTCACACCCCTCTGAGTTATTTTGATAATAAATCACTTTGTCCATTTGGAAAGTTCCCATTCCATTCTGGGAAGCACTTCCAGCGGCTGTCAGGAGCCCGCACCCTGTTTATGAGATAGTCCCGCTGGACAGCAGAAAACACACACAGATCATGGATCCACTGTTGTGACTCTGTCTGTAGAAAATTCCCCCTGATTTCAGTGGCAAATTGTACTAAAAGCCAGAGGAGAAGCCAGGCAAGAGGAAGAACATGTACCTTTTTGCTGCCTTTCTGCTGAACAAAGGCTAGGGTACCTGCAGCATCTGCTTACAGGCAGCATCTGGCATTTCTTTGAGGAAAGTCTCTCACTGTCAGCCACCATGTATATGTTCAGTATATGTGAAACAGCTCAGGTTAACAAGGCTTTCAAATGACTGCACCACATGAGACCTCCAGCTTGCAAATTAATTGTTTGAAAAGGTGGTAAAAACTGGTAAACTGCTCCTGGTACCTTGCTCCTTCACCAGAATCTTTCCTTTCACTTTGACTGTGTCAGAGAGAATGTACTCTACTGACTCTCTACATACCTGACCTGCAGGTAGAGAACTAAAGCCACACTGGTCGTACAAGGATCTGCTTCTCTTCCTCCACATGCTTCCTCTAGTAACTGGGACATGTTGGTGAGTCTTGACGTGTTTCTTTAGAAATAGGAATGGGAAGAAAAATAATGAAGTATGCAACCATGAAAGTAGTAAAGATACACAATCACTACCTAGCAATCACTTTTTTATTGAGCAGAAAGTGGATATCAAATTAATGAAAACAAAAGATAAGCTGAAAGAGTTGGAAACGGCCCATCAGGGTCATCTAGTCCAATGCCTGGCCCTTCACAGGACAAGACAAGAGGAAGGAGAAACATGGATTTCTGTGGGGGCACAGTGTATGATGTCCTTTGAAAAGATTTTACGTATAGTGAATCTAATTCTTCAGGCATGAGGAATAAAGCTAACTTATGCTGATGCAGTTAAATACTGAATCTGAAATTAAAATATTTTCTTTATAAATATGGTATTTGTACCTAATTTAAAAAATGCAGGACAAATGATACTGAAGGCAGGAAATTGTCGTATACTCATACACCTAACATGGAAACAGAAGAGAGACTGAGCAAGTCTGACCTGGTCCAAAAGAAAAAGCCGTTTTCAGAAGGTTTTTTACCTTAGCAGGGAGCACTGCAGGTTTCTAAAATAGCTACAGGGATGTATATGAAGAACAATATGCCATGTCATGGCTGGCTGGTGAGAACAAGGCAGAGGAGAGCTTGCAATGGCGCAAGTGACGAAGATGGATTGATTCGGGTGATGCTTAAATTTGGTTTATTATGGGGCTGCAATTGACAATGTTGCAAGCTGCTCACCTCCCAGAGAGATAGGCATGTGGGCCATTCTTTGATTTCATAAATCATCCAGGAACATACCGAGAGCATTGACCTTTTATGGGGAGGGAGCTCAGGGCATCCAGCATAATTTAACACCGACATGTCGGATGGTGTCCAGCACAGTTTAACACTCCTTAACCTCTGCCTCATTAGACATCTGTCCTGTCATTTATCTTTCTGTTTATATTTCAAGTGATATATTATTGGTAATAACTAAGGAATGGGCACTGATGTTACTCTCCATGGAGCTGCCATTAGTCAGCTGGAAGTCAGGCCAGTATCTTTCTGAAACTGGTACACAGAAAAACTTTTAAAGGATTTCAGATATTCTTTGCCAAGCAATTTCCTCCTGGCATGGGCAGGTAACACCCCTATTATATGATCTTTTATTTATTTTTGTTCTTTCCAGACCAGATTTTAGGAGTTTTTAAACCAGTGAATATTATTACTGTTGGTAATAAGACCTGGATTTTTTTTTTTTTCAGCTGAAACTTCATCCTGTCTGTGGCAACCATTGCTAAATAAAAAGCCAACAGGGAAATGGAAGGGTCTTCCATTCCAACCACATATATATACATACTTGTATATGGAGAAAAATACAATATACACACACAAACACACATATTCACACTCTTCCTTCCTTCCTTCCTAGATCATCACCATAAAGGCAGATATTAAGAATCCCTTCTAAATACAAATAACGTAGCGCATTTCTAATTGACTGAATATTAAAGAATTCATTTATGTTGCCTTTCTTTATCAAGTAGCAACTATTTTTCCAACATTTGGTATATTGAGTTACATTCTGGGAGGGGAATAAAAAGCAAAGAAAGCATGGGGCCACAGTGAAGGGAAAATGAAATATTAAACATTTTTTCTGTGTTGTGTAACAAATGTGTCGTGATACTGGATGGGAAGTAAATTCCAGCAAAGATTATTCCATGGTACACATGGTACTAAGCATGAATTTGGATTTTAAACCGATTATAAAGAAGGTACAAGTCCGAAAGGACCTGAAAATTAAGAAATAAAAAGGCATTCCAGATTTGTTTATACTGTCAGCTTTATAACAGCTGTAACACCTTGAGAAAATATTGATCATGTTTTGTTTAGCTGAATATCAATATTTTGCTTTTAAATCCATCATCACATGCAATATATTGAAATTTTCAGCAATAACAAACAATTTTATATGAGCAATATTACCACTGAGACACAGATTGGAATAGTTAAGGAACCCACTGGCTGACCTGAAACGTCCTCTATTTAAACACACACATGCGCACACGCATGCGCGCGCACACACACACACAAAAAAAAAAAAGCTTCAGAAAAAGAATCCTAAAAAATATTAAATGTCCTGAGAAACTGTATGAGTCAGGTGTCCTTGAAATTTGGATTTTAGTGATGAAAAAGCCCAAAGTGATGGGATGCAAGCCTGGTTGAGGGCAAGCACAGCCAAGAAGGAATTCACAAGGTGGGAGGGAGTTTGCCGGGGTACCAGAAGCTTTGCTTTCCAGATGTACTTTATTTATAAAGTGCTTAATCCTTTTAAAACTACCTACATCCCACACAGATTTAGCATTGCTTTATTGCTTAATTAATACCATCATCTCAGGTTTTGTCTAACACCATGATCAAAGAAAAAAGCTACATGCAAATGCTGCCAGATCTAAGAGGACACAGTGGAAGAGGTTTTGCTATCATAAACAAGACTGCTCTTTCACTGCCTTGTTCAATGCCATGCAACTGGGCACTTAGCATTACTTATTTGAAAGTTAGGATCATGCAACTGGAGTTTAAAACTTGAGAGCTACTGTCACCTTGACTCAAACTCTCCAGCTACATCATTAGCAGAGAGAAAACTGCATGTACCAGTGAGCCACAAGGATGCCTCTGCACTAGAGGATGCATTTCTGAAAAGGTAGAGTGATAAGAACAAATCCAGCCAGGTGTTCCTAGGACTATGAAAACCACCAATACAAGGCCTGTGTGAAATCTCAAGTATTGTTGGCCATTTGGGTCACCCACGTTGACAGAAAAGGAACTCATACCAGAACAGGTGCAGAAATGACTGCTGGGATGATCCAAGTAAGAGAGAGTTTATTTTACAAGAGGAAATTAAAAGACAGTGGCTTATTTAGTCAAGTCGATCCAAGTCTGAGAGGGGATATAGTCACTCTTTGTAAATACAGCTGGAGGATAAACACCAGAAAAGGGAAAGAGCTTTTTAAGCTTGAAGACAATGATCTAGCACAAGAACAAAAAGGTATTAGAGAGCCATTAAGAAATTCAGGCTGGAAACTGGATATAGATTTCCAGCTCTCATAAAGGTAAATTTCTGGACCTACCACCTTTTTTAGCCTTGTGGTCAGAATTCACCACTATTTTGCAGTGGATTATGTAATATTTTACATGACAGAGTGCAACAGGCCAAGCACACACTGTGCGTCAGTGCCCTACTCAGCCCTTCCCACCCTTTCCCAGACTGCCATGATTGTGAACTAGTCCAGACCCTATTTCTGGCTCATGTTTCTGCTTTCTCTTCCTTTGGAAACCAAGGCATGAAAGGCATCAGGATGAAAATATATCATGTGCATATTTCAGTAGTGTCCCCAGGTGGGTGTCAGGAAGCATTGCCAGCTGTCTAGGTATGTGGCTGAGGGATCTTGCAAAACTCTCTCAGTCAGAAGAAGTCTCCTGGAGTCCATTTCTGCCCAGCACACAGACTGAACTCTGTACTCATTGCCTAATCGCACTTGAGAACAGCATTTAAATGTTTTTGTGTTTCTCCTAATTAAGTGCCAAAAGTTTTGATCTTTCTCCTCAGCAAGGAGAGACTCAACCCAGCCCACCCTTGACGTAAATCCGATGACATTCATGAAGCTACGTGAGTCAAATCTGGCTCATTTTTTTTTTCCCCATTAGTAATAAAATTTAAATCTTTATTTGGAAAGTACATAATAAATAACAATGTCAACAAAATTCATCATTTCCCCAGCATCAGCCTATAATGAAATGCAATGATGTTAATAAAAAGCAGGCCATAAACAAAACACTATTTAGATCTGTGTTTCTAGTTAAATTCTAATTCTTTTAATTTTTGTATATTGTAGTAGAAAATGGATTATTCAGAATATTCTAAATCTATAAATGCATCTAATGACTTGAAAAAGGAATTTTAGATTTTATAGTCTTCTGTTATTACTTAAAATCCTAGACAAGGTTACTATAGCATGCAAAAAATAGATTATGTTTAGCAAGAAATTTAAAGATCAGAATTCCTGTAAACACTAATGTAACATTTGGACACAATAAATTCAGCTTCCTTTTCTATGTTAATGATATGCTGGGTAAATGCCTGTAGATCATTTACTTTGGAAAACATTCGATGAAAAAATATGAGCTTTTGTTTGGGTTCTGTCAGGATAGATAGCGTGCCCACTAGCCCTGAAACAGACCCTTACCACACACAGGCACTCACCACATGACGCTGAACCTGAAAAAGGCTTCCATCTGGACCTCCCTTCAGCCTTGAAACCTGATTCATACCTGTGCAGAGTTATCCTCTGCACTGCAGAGAAAAGAAAAGGAGTCCCACCTCAGCCTGTAATAGCAGTGTTTTTATCTCCCAGATAACTCATACAGGAAGGGATTGGTGGAATATTTTTCCTTTTTTCAAGAGATCAAAAGCATTGGCTTTGGTGCTATGTGTATCCTCAGCACACTGGGACATGGCCAGCCCAGTGGAACAGAACTGCACCCAGCGTTGGTCTGATGGACACGGCGCTCTGGGCTCACTTCTGATACCTGACACAGACATTTTACTGCCAACCTGCAAAACATTAGGTTGTAACCTGTGCTGAGGTCCGCAAAGCTACGTTCTTCTAGCCCTAAGAGTGGATGTTTAGTTTGAGGATACAGAGATGGCATGAGTGGAGGGGGTTCAGATGTCTGCTCTGCCCAGATTGACAAGGCACAGCAGGAGGAGGGTGCTGAGCTGGTGGGTACTCCAGCCCACCTCACTGAAGGGCTTTGTGGCCTCCCGCAGCATATGTGAGACCCTTGGCATCATGGCATGACTCCTCAAACCAAGATAATACCCAAAACCAGATCTCTGTTGATGGGCTTCAGCAGGTCCAAGGATGTTTGACATGACTGCCAATTTGTGTTTGAATCATTGTCCAGAGAAATCTTTAAATAACCATACCAACAGGGTGTGAAAATGACCATGAAAGTACATTCACTGATCAAAAATGCCAATTCCTGAACAGTTCTCAAGAAAAATTGCAATATTTTTATTTTTTACAAAACTATTCTTTTTCTTCTGGTTCATGCTATTAACAGTCTATGCTATCTCAGCACAAATGACTGACTATGGATATGCTCCTCTTCACATGCTTAGACAGCAGGTCTCATTCTGAGATCATTACACCAGGGTGCAATCTGGACCTGCTCTAAACCACAGGAGAAAATGAACAGTGTGATAAAGTTGAATTTCAGCTTTGCAAAGGACTTTATCAATAAAGTCAGCAGGAAAGATCTTCCAGAGATCCATATACAGATCAGATGTCTTATTTTCTTCCAAGCTCACCTCTAAAATTTGTTCACCACTTTGGGTTCATCAGGAGTGATATTCCTTGCATAGAAGCTTTCGTCTGTCATGTCATAACACATGTCCCTCTCTTTCAAAGGGGACTTTTTTAGTCCTAAGAATCTGATGCAGTTTTGTTGCTGTTGCAAAGCAATTAATTCAGGGCTGCGAAATTTCCGGCATTTACAACAAGTTGGTTTAGTCTTCGAGTGTTTTCCTGGCATTTTTTAGTTAGACAACCCAGAAATACCTTTAGATGTATCAGTTAAGTTGTTGAAGTTTCCCAATTATTTCTGTTGGAATTCAGCTTCATTCTAATAACAATGGTAAAGAAATTTGGAAGGTACATGTATTTCCAAGAAACACTATCAATTCCCAGTCTAAATTAGGTTCCCAAGTGCCCAAATTTTGTTGCAACTGGACTTCACAATTAAAATCTATTTCTAATTACAAAAGTTCTTTTTCCTTATGCCAAAATATGAAGCAGTATCATCTGATCTTGATGAGTTGTTCATTTTCTAAGGAGGTTATCATTATCATTGCACACAACCTTCAGAAATTCATTTTCTGAATGTGTTTCCACTGTTATGTGCAATATTATCTGTTTCTTAACTTTTTCTATAAATCTGCCATCCATATTTAAATAAAATACATGCATGATTCCTGAACAAGGAGGTTTTGTACAATAGCATTTAGTGTTAAGACGTTAAGGGAACAAGTCTAGACACATGCTGAGTATCATATCATTCCTCATCCCACCACATCCATATACTATAGCTGGATAATTTCACTGTGGCACCAGAAGGCCGTGCTTTTCATTAACCAAAACAAAATCTTCTGTCACCTCCAGAAATACTGTTGCCTTTTCTCCTGCATAGGATATAGTGCAGCTTTTTCTGAAATCTTCAGACTTGCTGACAGAGCAAAAAGCAAGGAGCCAGATAACCTCCTTCTCTCCTCCCAAAAAAAGGCTATTGAGCATACCTAACAGCCCAGAGCTTGCCAATTTTTATCCCATCTTAGAACAACATCTAACAAACGTATAAATTGCATATTTTTTAAAATTCATATGGGAAAAAATCAAACTAAATGCAACGTGTACAAATGGCATTTCAGTTATACAAAAGAATCTCCTTCACGCAGGTTGCAAGATGGTGGTTTACAATGAGTAGGGCGATATGGTGAAGATATTAATGCACTGAATTATAGGTCAATGTCTGAGCTGATATTAATACAGCCAAAAAAAGAAACTATGCTTTCATTTGAGGTTTGGAAAAAGTGGTGAAGCAGTGAAGCAGAGATACAAGAAGGCTGTTTTGAATGGCAGGAGCTTAAGAGAAGGTGATTGTCAAACCAGTGGTGTTTGGAAAGAAATGAAAATCAAGACATTGCAAGCCTAAAAGAGCAAGAGCAATGGCAGGCAAATAAATATGGGAATGAATTTCTGAGGAAAAAATGGCGGAAATTTGGGAAGGACTTTCAAAATAGTGCAGAAATGCTTAACATGGTAAAGATACTAAAGAGTTTAAAAGAAGAAAATAGGTATATAATCCCAATGTCTCTCTGTCATTATCTGATGCACAGTTACAAAGGTCACAGACTTACTGCTTCGAATAAATGGCACCATTCCACACTATAAAGTCCAATTTCTGAAATATGGGATGAAAGATTATTTTTGGAGGCATAAACTGGGAAATCATTGAGGTCTCCTTTGTACACTGAGTTACCAGCTTTTCCAAAGAGCAATATAAGAAGTGTTTATGAGTTCCGATCAAATATGGCTTCAGTTATTTGTCAGAAAGTTCACAGAAAGTACAGGAAGCAAGCTACCTTATTGCTTACATCAAGGGTGGGGGGTGGGAACAATTCTGTCTCCACATCCTTCAGCTCTAGCTGTATTGTCTGAAAAAAAAGAGGAGAGGAGATGAGAGGAGATGAGAGGAGATGAGAGGAGAGGAGAGGAGAGGAGAGGAGAGGACAGGACAGGACAGGACAGGACAGGACAGGACAGGACAGGACAGGACAGGACAGGACAGGACAGGACAGGACAGGACAGGACAGGACAGGACAGGAGAGAAAAGAAAAAGAAAAAGAAAAAGAAAAAGAAAAAGAAAAAGAAAAAGAAAAAGAAAAAGAAAAAGAAAAAGAAAAAGAAAAAGAAAAAGAAAAAGAAAAAGAAAAGAAAAGAAAAGAAAAGAAAAGAAAAGGAAAAGAGAAGGAAAAGAGAAGAAAAGAAAAGCAGTTCTGTATAATCACATTGCACTTGGAAAAGTTTTCCTCATTAGCTTTCAGACATTAAAAGAATCTGTGTTCCTTGTTAAAAGAATAAATCTTGGCAAACTACCATTGTGACAGAATGGGTTATATCTGTGTCAAATTATGAAGGCTGTGTTGTTATTAAGAGTGCAAACAAGCCAGGACATGCCCAATTACAACCTATTACACTGAATTCATACAGCTGCCAGACCTAAAAAAGATTTTTCACACCTCAGGAAAAGGCTAATTCCCATAAAGCCTACATCCCCTCGGTTTGGGTGTGCTTATAGGTGCGGGTGTAAAGGCACACACGTGAACTCTGCCTGTATTCAGAGCTGGGAGGAGAGGAGCCAGCTCCAGTACAGAAGCCACGTAGGATATGTCTACACGGTCGATTGCAGGCAGATGTGAGCTCCCTTAGCCAGCACTGTGAACTAGCAGGCAGAGTTGTTAGCCATGTTTACTGTGGCACAGAGTCATTTTTGAAAGAAACAGAAAACAAGAAACAACAGCATTTCAGATCTCTGTCCTGCCTTCCTCATAAAGGTCTGGGTTTGGGCCTCTCCTTGTCTATACAATGGTACAATTGTACTGCCAGAGAGCACTTATTAGTTGAGGCTCAGTGCGTTCCCTGCTGCAGTTTTGCAGTCTCCAGACCATATGTGCAACAAACACTGCCCACAAAAGACACGCACTCACTAGTACACCACCAATCTCAAATTATCAAGCCAAGCTACTCTGCAGCTCCCAAAACAAAACTAGCCCAGTCTAGCAAGACTGGAGGAAGAATGCATATTCTGTATCTACTCAGATATGGCCAGAAATGCCCACCTTTTTCTCCCTGTGGCTGTTCTCCTCCTGTGGAGTACAAACACTGCGTAGGGGAAACCCTACAGGAAAACTGGGTTCTGGTCCTTCACTGCACAGTGTCACCACTGACTTTGAAAATTTGTAAACGAAAGGGACCAGGAGGCTTGCTGGCTTTCTTCTATGAAAATTACTGCTGGTTATATTAGTGCTTCACTGAACCTTAGCTACAGACTAGAAACGCCACTGCAGCTGGTGCTGCTACATCCTTCCAATGAGATTATGAACTAATTAAAGCAGACAGAAGTGCTAGGAGGCATAAAGCATTTTTCATTGGCAGAATATAAAGTGGCCAGGGCACATCAGTAGCCCTGTCATGTCTATATATTAGGGAGAGAATGAGATCAAGCTTGAGGGCTCAGAGTCCCAAGACTTATTTATAACATGATATTTAACTCCCACATGCTACAAAAGTGAATGATTCACTTTATGTATTATATTTCTTTGCTGAGCACAGCAAAAGGGTTAAACAAGAGGCTGAAGCTACACAGTCTGGGGCAGAGGTGTGGAATGCCACATGTGTAAGCAGCAGGGTAAGTAAGTAACTAACGTGCATGAAGTTAATGGAAGTCTGAAGTACCTCTCTAACAGTGTCAGGGATTTTGTAAATCTTGATTCACCTTACATGAAATCTCACTATGCTAGTTTTAGCCACTGTGCACTTAGTGGAGTTTCCCAGGTGCATGAGACTGAAGAACAAGAAAAACATTCATGACCATCCCATACTAAATAAAACTTCATTATTGGGACAGACACCTAACAGTAATTCTGCTCTGCCTGAGTCAGGGACTAACTTCAGATGGACTTTTCCATAGCATGTGAGTGTTCTGTATTTCTATGCCTTGTGACAGAAACATTGGGACAATTCAGTAACTTTCTGTGTCCAAAATTCTGACCTGTATTGGTGGCATGTCAATACAAAACAAAAAGTAGGTCCTAATAATTTGAAGGGGAGAGGGAGAGGGAGAGGGAGAGGGAGAGGGAG
>CM031859.1:50974854-51113437 GCA_018697195.1 Certhia americana | reverse complement strand
AGGGAGAGGGAGAGGGAGAGGGAGAGGGAGAGGGAGAGGGAGAGGGAGAGGGAGAGGGAGAGGGAGAGGGAGAGGGAGAGGGAGAGGGAGAGGGAGAGGGAGAGGGAGAGGGCCTCATACCCCACTCAAGGCCTCAGACACCAATTTCAGCAGACAGTTCTGTGTCCATCTGGGAAATGCAGCCAGCAAGAGGCCTATACACCAAAGCCACATGCTGGAAGCAATGCTGAATAATAGACAGATCCTCTGTTGGATGGGATGTAGTGTCAACATGAGACAGGTGACCATGGAGATAGGCACTCAGCTGGACTATAAATAACTTCTTTTTAAGGAGGCATTTCACAACCAAGGCCTGTATTTTGTCAGCTTCCTCATTAAGTGCACATAGCTGTACTATGTAATTCATTTTTCTGCTGTCTAGATCTAGGTTAGATAAAGTGCAATGAGTATCTATTTCCAGAGCTGGGAGAAATTTGGAGGCATCATCCTCAGTATCCTAAGAGGGATAACACACTCTGTAAGCACTATTCAGTAAACCATCATGACAAAAACAAGGCGCATTGACAGAAATGTCCGAAAATAAGTCAGAAATACTAAATGCAAACTGTGACATAATACCAGGACGGTGGATGATTGTTAAGTGGGAACTCCAGCAAGTGCTCACTCCATTCTCTTGAGCAGAAAGACAACACAAAGCCAGGAGTAACACTTACAAAATTTTCCCACTTTGGCAACAAAATGTACATAAAAGTGAGAGGTGATAAATGTTAAGTAGCCTCCAAAGAATATCAAAAGTAAGGTGTCCATGAATGAGCATCCAAGAAAAATATCTCAGCTTCTCTCTGGAACAGTAAAGCTACAGAGCAAAGTTGTGTGAATGCGGGTGCATGCAATACAGCTTATTTAAAGAAGGTGTATAAGCTCAAATCATCTTATATGATCAAATTTAAGAAAAAATAATATAAAAATCATGACAAAGTTATGAAGATGTGAATAATGTTATAGGTCATGAATATCTGGAATAATTTTACTTCGTTCTGGACAATTTATACCAGAATAATAGAATGAAAACAGAAGTCCAGAGATGGGTGTTAATTATTATTTAAAGGATATTTGCCTTTCAATGACACAGTGAAAAAAATAAGACTGAAAGCAAGTACAGAGAGGAAACCGAGACTGGCACATATTACAGAGAGTGGAGGCAAGGACAGAAAGCCTGGGAAGAGTACAGACAAATTGTCCTAGCATCTAGGGATCTGGCTGCTGAGACAGTTTAGGAAAGTGAGAACCCTGATAGTGTGTCACCTGGCCAGAGACATCAAGTGCAACACGAAAAGCTTCTGTAGTTATACTCTGGTGAGACCACACCTGAAGTGCTGCATCCAGGTCTGGGATCCCAGCACAGGAAGGATATTGATGTGCTGAAGAAGGTCCAAGGGAAAGCCATGAATATGAGCAGAGGGCTAGAGCACTCCTGTGAAGACAGGTTGAGAGACCTAGACTTGTTCAGCCTGGAAAAGAGAAGGTTTCCAATTGACCTCCTTGTGCCTATCCAGTAGCTGAAGGGGGCCTACAAGAGAGCTGGAGAGGGACATTTTATGAAGGAATGGAGTGAGAGGAAAAGAGGGAATAGCTTTAAACTGGAACATGACATGTTTAGATTAGATATTATATTAGATATTAGAATAAAATTCTTAGTATGAAACCCTTCCAAGGATGGTGAGGCACAGGAATATGTTCCTCAGACAAGCTGTAGGTGCCCTGACCCTGCAATTTTTTAAGGCCAGGTTGGATGGGGCTTTGAGCAACCTGTTCTAGTGGAAGGTGTCTATGTCCATGTCAGGGGGTTTGGAAGTAGATAATCTCTAAGCAGATGGTCTTTAACTCATACCACTCTGTGATTCTATGATTTGTAGCAAGGCTGTAGCTGAGGATAAAATCTCCATTTCAGGATGCCCTGTTTTGTATTTGCAAAGCTGCTGTTCTGGATCACAGTAAGAACTGAAAATTTCCAAGTCGTTCATAAATGAGCATTCTGAAAATACAACTTGATCCAGGAGTATCAGAATATTTAATCTGAGACTCCAAAAACATAATATAAAATCAAATGAAGTTGAAATGAAATAAGATTTCAAAATGAAATGCAAGATGGGACTTTTTGTGTTTCTGGAACATTTTTTCCAGTTTTCTTTTGTAACAAAATTATAGTGACTCTGACAGTTTTATTAAGCAATTTTCATTCCAGCAAAAATACGTTCTCTACTTGAATTTGGTTTTATTAATAGAGCTGTGGCCAACTATATTCCTACTACTCATTCACTTGAAAAAAAAAATAAAAGAAAGAAGGATATCCAACAAAATTATCAGGCAAAATATTTAGCACCAATAAAGGCAAGTACAGCCATAAGTTTCAGCTCAGTCCAGAGTTTTCCTAGGAATCAAAACCAGATGAGATATTTAAAATGGGTAAAGAGTTTCCATGGAAAACATTTACAGAGCAAAAGATACCATGTAGTGCATAGGTCCAACATTATTGATTAGGGAGAGACTTTCTCTCCAAATGAGTTACTCTGGTCTGCCTGCTATGGCATTTTATCTACTTTTCCTGTGAAATTTTTGATGCCATTCAGAAACAGGTAGCATATGAATGAACAGACAGTCAGCCTGCTGATGTTTGATCCTCTCTTTGTTGCAATGAAGCAATGAAGCTATCAACTACATGTAGTAGTTGATATACAGGTTTCATTGCTGGAAGACCTATTTTCCCCCACACTTTCTGCCCCACTGCAAAGGATTTTCTCTTTCAGAATAACTAAAAACTTGGCTCACAATACAACAACTCTCTCATCCATAATCTTACTGCTTGGTAAGACCTCTTTTGGAGATAGTTTTCACAGAAACACTTCCAAAGGTCCCCAATTTCCTCTGCTGACATAGGTCTAGCCATCTCCTTGTACTTTTTTTACGGCGTTTACTTTGTCAGATGAATTTTATGTCACGATTTGCAAGTCTGCTCATTCCTTTCAACAGTATTTCCTCTTCTTGTTTAAAACTTGCTGAGTGCCTTCTTACATTTATGAGGGAGCTCATCTGCAGTTCAACCAGAACACTAAATATATTATACATTCTGTTTATAACATGCCCCGGAGAACTGTAGTTAACAGCACAGATAAAAAAAACCCCACAAACTGGCTGTAGTGTTTCTTAAAGGAAAGAATTAAGAGGGAAGCTGACAAAAGTGCAATTCTTACAGTCAGTCAGACAGACGCACTTATCTGCTTCTCCAGCGTTACCTCACAGGCAGTAAGACACTTAGCTGCAAAATTTATCAGCTATGAGGTCATTAATAAAGCTGGCCAGTCTCAGTAGTCACTTAAAAGACGATAGTGCTCAATGATAAAGTAAAATACTAGAAGATAGTTTTGTTATGGCAAGTGGCTGATTCACAATTTTGTAGTTTAAAGGATTTTGACAATACATGCTTTGAAATTTCTGGCCTAGATCTTCAGCCAAGGAGCCATTTATGTATTCAGCCCTTTCCCTCCACCTGGCTTTAAAAATCTAGGAATACGAGTGAGTCCTCGCCAAAGAATATAAAGAAAAATGCAAGAATTTAGATTTATAGTAGAACTGATGCAGCTTAATTTGGAGAAATCTCACCAAGCAAGCAAGCTCTTTTCCTTAAAAAAAATCTTTAAGATTGCAAGCTATGGAGAGTTTTACTAATATCCATGGAAAATTCTGTAATGAAAGCAGGAAAGCAGAAAAAATTTAAAAGTATAATTATAAGCTATGCTGTCAACAGTCTCTTTATGCAAGCTCTTAGCTTGTGCCACTTCAATCTTGTCCCAATTCCCACTCCAAGGAGCCAAGGGGCAAGTGTTCCTGCATGGAGCTGTCATCTACAAAGTAGCAAAGAGGACCTGAGCACATCTTTTTCACTAGTGGGAAGGCTTGTGGATCACAACCTACTGTGATCCAACCTTCTTCACCCAGGAAGAAGGAGTGAAGCTCTGTGTGCCAGGCTCAGAGCTCACACACACCTGAAGTCTAGACACCACTGGTAGGTTCCACTGAACCTGGAATGAGGGTAAGGACTTGAGGCAGCCCCAGATGCAGAAATGTGGGACATACAATACTCCCATTGTTACAATTGCCTATGATTCTATGACCATAAAAGCATGGTCAGGCTCCTAAATAAAGTGCCCCCTTAAACCAAAAGGTTTCTATTATTACAGGACCATTGGAACTGCTTTCTCCTCCAAACACCCCCTCGTGCTGCCCCCCTCCCTCCCCACCATCTTTTCACACATCCTCCAGCAACAAACTCCCTGCCTCAGTGTACAGAAGCTGCTTCTTATCAGACCCTTAAATATACATGTCCTAGAGCTACAGGAAAATTACAATCCAAATTGTGCAAATTGAGGGCCACATCTTCCACAAACCAGGCAGAAAACTGCCGAATGCTTGAAGGTATATTTTCACAGTTAAAGCACACAGCAGATTAGTTCCAAATCAGCTGCCTAATCAGGGTTCCCAGGAAGGCTGCAGGCTCGTTTTTCAAAGATGAAGAGAAAAGCTTTCCTGCCACTCTAACGACAGTCCCTATGAAATCCCAGAGCATGAGGCTGGCTAGGCAAAGGGTGGGTTTCTCACTTGCACATTCCTTCTCTTACATTTCAGGTTGCCCCCTTTCTCCCAAGAAACTAAGTACAATGGACACCTTCTTATCACAGTTTTTGTTTGTTTGGGGTTTTTTTTCTCATTTTATTATATGATAAGTGCTTCTCCAAATACGATGTCACACAAGAACTGGTATTGGAGTTTTATTGAAGCCAATTATACGATTGAAAGGGGGAGGAATGGAAAAGGTGAAAACCCTCTGCCACATTTTTTAACCTGATTACATGATGGTGTGTACCTCCTAATTGTCTTACCATCTTATAAAGATGATAGATTGGAGAAGGAATTACTGTACAGGTATCCCACACTTATTAACAAAGCCTCTTAATTTCCTACTTCAGTTTAAAACTCAGATTATAGGAATGCTCACCAAGGGGACCCTATGTGGGACACCCTACTCTGTAAAGCTATCTCTGAAATATATTTCTATAAACTTAGACCCTGCACACTTACATGAATTACTCTTCTCAGACTCAGAGCCCTCCCTGTTTTCTTTATTTGTAGGTTGTGTCCTGCATGGAAGCACCTATGGGCCCTCAGCCCCTTTGCTGCTGGTGCAAAGTGAATTCCCTGGGAAGGTAGGCAGCTGGGAATGGTCACAGAGCAAGGACAGCATTCCCACTCATGGCCATAACAAATATATTCAGGCCCCTACACTGTCAACTGAGTGCATCCAGGAGGCAGTGACTCTCCGAACCCATCTGAAAGTCCCTTGGAGAGCTTTTCCGACTTTTAGGGTTCAGTCTGATTTGCATCTTTTTCCTCTCCCTTATGTAGCCACAGAAGGTGGCCCATGTATTTGGCTGGGATGGAGGAAGCCACCATCCCTTGACAATTTCCTTTGACTGGTGCTGTGCTGTTTTCGCTGGTCAGAGATCCCTTTTCTTCACAGCCTGCTATAGGATTATTCTTTCTTTCTGCAAAACCCATCATTGTTCCTTAAATAAGATAATGAGTTTGCTATAAAGCTGACATTGGTCTAACCTGCAAATACAGAATTCACATTAATGCCATGCATGACTTTTGCCAAATCCTTGCCTTGTGTCATCACTATGATTGGCATGTTTGCAGCACACATTGCAGGAGCTTGATTTGGTTCACAGCTCTCAGTCATTTTTATGTTCAGACATATAATCTAATGAGGTGAAAATGGAAAGCAGCCCCTGAGCATTTGGCTATTACTGGGAAAGAATGCAAATTAAATATTTGAAAGAGTGGGGCACAGGGTAGTGTGTCACAGAGCTTCGGAGTTCCATCAGGTGCCTTGCCAGCTTGCACAGCCTTTGTGTCCACATTGTCTGCCTGTTGGATGGAGCTGGGAGACAGAAGAATGACAGTCTGGGGAAAAGAAAGAAAGACAGTAATTATGGGACGTATGTGATTAGCATGGTAGCCAGAGAAATTAAACCACTAGTCCCAGGAATCTTCCCTTCTATAAGGTACCTGTGGTGGAAGAGAAAAGCTCCACACTACAGAGTTCAGCTGGAATCCACTCCCTGCTAGTTTGGCTTGATTGCTTTTTTGGATACCTACTGTGGGGGTTCAGTTCCTTGACCTTCCTTTCTATAGAACTATATTGTCCTGCCACGAAGAAAGGCAGATTAAGAATTTACAGGGATCCTTCCATCACTAGACTCTGACAGGAGTGCTCAGGGAGTTCATTTTTCATGGCTTAAATTGCTCCAGGCCAGAATTCTTATCAAAAAGGTTTGGTTTAATGTAAAACACAGACTTCTTTTCTTTCTTTTTAATTTTAGCTTTGTATTAAACAGCACTACAAATTTCCCTTTGAACAGCAAGTCCCAGATCTGCTTTCCTTTGAATAACATATAAATTTAGACTAAACTTTATTGTTCCTGGGCAAATCAGTCAAGTTAAGAAGTTTATAATAATTCTTAGAGAGGCAAAATGTTTTACATAACAGCTGAAAAGTCTGGAAAATTCCTGGTGTAATTAGACCATGGGTTCATTGTTTGCTTGCTCTTTAAAGGTACCAGCTTACAGCATAGTTTCCAAACTTTGTCTTTTGGGTGCCTTGGGACCTCAACAAGGTCAGAAATAAAAAGAATTAACAGTCTGGTAAGCATTAGCTGGGCACACCACCATCTCTTCCAGCAGGATTTCCCCCCACACCTCCTAGCACACAGTGCTGTTCCTCCACAAACAGGTTTCCTCCATAATTTCCCACTGTTAATTCACTACACAGCTGTCATTCCTCAGGTGGTGCCCCATGCAGGACAGGACACTGGGGTGATGGAGAGAAGCCCCTTGGGCCCTGCATCAGTGCAAGGGGGAGATCCTGCTGTCAGGCAAGGGGGAGATCCAGGCACCCCTGAGCACTGTGAAAGCCACTTTCTCTCAGTAGCACCACAGGTACACAGGCTGGAAGCCAAAAGTTCATTCCTCTTCCATCCATTAGGTGCTTTGAACTCCCACTCCATCTGCAAAAATGCCTGAACTATTAACTGCCAAGCTTCTGGGTACTCAGAGACAGGAAGCTGTTTCACTTTACATGGAATAATTAAATAAAAATTTGGCAAGAGAGATAGAGCTGCTGTTAGTGCAATTCTGGAGTCTAGCAAGCACTCATCAGAAACTCAGGAAAAGATTTCTGTCCCTGCTCCAAGGACAATGTGCATAGTCTTAGGTTAAACCTCCCTGAATAAAACGCATGCAGCAGAGCAAACGGAGTAACCAGAAGCCAGGTGTCCTTCCAGTACCATGTTTCCATGTGCTCTTCCTCTGTTCCTCTGTCCTCTCATCAGTCAGACCCCACAGAGTCATGATCAGACGGCCCTAAGCTAGAGTTACAGCATCTCTAGAAAGGGAGAGAAATAGCAGCAAAGGGAAGTGGGGCAGCAGATGAGGAAAGGACCTTTACCCTCACATCCACAATCCCATCTATCAAAGTTCAGGTCTTCCCTGAAGTGGCTACCAGGCTAAGCAGTGTGGGTAAAGGAGTTTAGAGAACTCTTATGTGTGATTCTTTCTGAGGAGCAGGTCTAACATAGTCACCAAATAATTTAGTGAACTCCAGGCAAAGGTAACAGCCAGAGACTTTTACAGACAGATGGAAAGGTGTTACAACAGAAATGGAGGTGCTCAGAGTGGCATCTGAACAGAGATTTTGAGGATCTGAATTTTGGACATAGAGCTAGACCCCATTTGGCATCCAATCTTAAATTCCTATGTTGAAATAGAGGCCAACTGCTGCTGAAGCTTATGGGAATTTCACTTTTGGCTTCGGCAATGCCAAGAGCTCCTATTTAGAGCTAGAATGGGAACACTTATAAATTATGAAAAAATAGTCTATTTAGCAAAGAAAATGCCATTTTCTCTAGCCCCGTGATCATAAACTATACATATATGACATGAAATACAAATATTTAATATGGCATTTATAAATTCCAAAGAGCAAATTACAAAAATACCCACTTTTTTCTAGTTCTGAAAGAATATCTTAGCTACCTTCTGCTTGTAAACCTACCTAAAATTCCTGTGAAGAATACTAAAAGTCTGGGGAATCAGTATCACAGACAAAAGCTGTAGATGGATGGTTTCATACTTTGTGGGAAAGACTTGTTTTTAAAATAAAAAGTTCTAAAACTTCAGAGATATTGATGTCTTCTCAGCTAACCAGATGCTGTATACTAACTGTATGCCAGTATTCTCTCAGTGTTGGAAGAGAAATAGTTGAGACAACATATTTGATGGATTTGTTTAGGGATTTTGTCTGCATATGGAAATCATTTGTTTCTCTATTGCAAAGTATGTTTGATTGTTCAGTATTAACATTTAACTAGAAAAAGTAGCTACAGTGGTCCCAGTTGTGTGAAGCACAAGCTAAACTAAACAATAACTGAAAAGCAGCTTCAGCATATCTCATGCTCATTAGGAGAATAAACGATGCAAAAATTAACTGATGACAGATATGCAGATTTGTATAACTCAACAGATTAATTTAAGAGTCTTACTTGATTCAGATACATAGAATGAAGTCCTAAAGGACTGATGTGAGTCCACCTGCAAAAAAAAGTAGTTTGGTGAGCATCAACAGGTTATGAGAGAATTTTTCACTGAAGTGCTAACTACAGAATGCAGTCCCTAAAGGAAGAAATAATACCTTTCTTGCATGTTCTCACTACAGAAAAACACTGGTGTAAAAACTTTCTTCCTTTCTGTTCTTGGGCTTCCCAGAGGTGAGAATTTCAGATGGAACTGCAGCCACATGTGGCATGCACACTGTGCAAACCCATGCACTACAGGTGATACAGGAGGCACTGCATTCATTACGTGCACACGCACATGCACATGCAGAGATGCACATGCACATCCAACTAAATGTATTCCAGACTGATTAGACTAGAACATCAGTTGTGCACACAAAAAATGGCCAAATTATTTCTTCTTCACACAGGTTTCATTTCCAAGCAGCTTGGATTTCCTTGGACTTGTCATCTGATAGATCTGGGTTTTTTCTATTCATAATCGGATGATGGTGAAGAGATCCTTATTTTACATAATATATTCATCATTCCAAAGCATGATTTTGTCATCCTATTTTACCTTAATTGAGGTTGAAAGTTAAAATGACCAGATGATATGTTTTCTTTCTCTGAGTGGTTACATGTAATTACTTTTCTGGTTTAAAGTTCACAAAGCAAATTCAAAATTTACTTTACTTTTATTTATTGTTGCTCCAGCATAAGATCTGTTTTCTTGACAACTTTCTCAAACAAGCAACTTCAAACGCAAAATATCTTTCAAAATTTAGTAATGACCCAAAAATAAACTGGAAAACTGTTGGGGGTTTTTCTCTATTCAAATGCACAATCATTAATTTTTTTGCAATCAGAATATGAAATAATATTTATTAAGTCTTGTTTTTTGTGAACTAAAAGAGTTGTATTTATCTGGTTTACACAATTTAAAATGTAATATTTCTGCAGATGAGAAGATATCGCTAAATTGAAAACGAACCACTACATTTTGGCATACAATAGAAACCAGACTGTTTAGGTTTATGCATAATAACTAGAAATGGGGCCAGACTGCTTCCTAGACTAGGGTCTGAATTAAAATCTCATCAGTAAACTTTGGTTGCACATACCACAACAAATATTTTTGGGGGTTATTTAGGACATGGATAGATTTTGTTATTTCTATAGCTGTATTATTTCTACGTCTGTATTCCTCCTGCCAGAAAAAAAAAAAAAAAGAAAGAAAAAGGGGGGAAAAAAAAAAGTCTAGGTTTAAAATTTTAAATATTTCACTTAACAATAATGATCTTCCTAAGATCAGTACGCTTCCCAGAGGAATCTGAGCAAAAGTTGCAGATGTTCATCCCTGGAAGTGTTTCAAGGCCAGGTTGGATGGGGTTTTGAGCAACCTGGTCTAGTGGAAGGTGCCCCTGTCCCTGACAGGGGGTTTGGAAACAGATGACCTTTAATGTCACTTCCAACCCAAACTGTTCTATATTTCTATGAACATTGGGCACCAGCCTATGCATCCACATTTGCAAGTAAGTGCTTCCACATTTGCAAACATTAAATCAGTGTATAAATATATACTACAAAACCTGGAGGTGGAAGTGAGCGTGGCATCAAGTTGGAAAGGCAGAGCAAGTATTTACGTTGCTAGTAAATAAAATTCCCATACTACCACCACCATCACTGAAGTCTTTTAATTTGTTCCCCAAGTCTCCCGAATGAGTGCTGGGTACATCCCAGGTATGCCTGCTGTCCAGTCACCTCTTCCCCCTCATTTCCATCACAGCCTGTGATGCAGCATTGGTGAGTAGGGGGCTCAGTTCCACATCCAATGGGATGGGATGAGAGATCCTGCTCAGCCCCCCCTTGCTTGGTGGCTTTCTGGCTGACATGTTGGTGCTGGGAAAAGGGAACTTCTTCTGCCAAGGCACCTGCTGCAGCCTCACAGGGAAACAGTTCACTGAAGATAGCTCAAAGCCTTTCCCATGAGACTGCAAAGCCCCACAGCAATGAAAGATTGTGCTGGTCCGACACAAGCCTCCTTTTCTCTCTCTGTTTATGACCATTTTTCACCACCTAAGGAAACAAGGTCAAAGCATTCCCAACATTCACTCCTTTCCCATGAATGGACCCAAACTGTTGGGCTGACCAACCACTGGCAAGGCAGGCACTGCCCCTGACAGCTTCTGCCCACAGTTCAGCAATGTAATACCTCAGTAATATCTTCACACTGAGAACTGTGAAGCACTCTGCTCAGGGATTTTTGTTTGGACACACTTGCCTGCTTATGGAAAATGCCCATATTACCCCTCCTCTGTTCTCAATTCCAGGGGTGCTTGTGTGAGAAGTTCAGGGGCAGAAATAATTGAAGTCAAGCTATGAATTTATAAAACACACAAAGGTCAGCACTGAGGAAAGCTGTATCTAGTGCAGGTAATTATTCAGACTTTTCTAATCAATGTAAAATAGGTTAGGACTATCCCAAGTAGGCTGAGAAGGCAGCTAAATGAAACACTGTACAAAAAAGATTGCCTTTCTGTCTCTTCATTTTCCATATGATATTCATTTCAAAGCTATTTGGGATGCAAAGTAAGATTTGTTATGTGATCTGTGTACATGTACACTCTTCTCTGGTCACAATAATATCTCACTAGCAACAATATGCTCTTAAATTTTTGGAGAAAAATATCTGTCTTTCCTTTCCGCAAACATGTATCACTTTGAAGTCCAGTAAATATTTTTATCCAGTTTTATCACTTTTGAGAAAGGAAAATTCCCATAAGATTCCAAAATTCAATTTTAAATTACACTATTTTCAATTAGGCTAATATAGGGTATTTCTATGCAGACAGGTACCAAGAGGAACAAACTGCTTTGTCCACCTGGTATCAAAATGGGCCAGATACAGAGCAATTTTGAAAAAGAAGTGAACTTATTTATATTTCATAGTGCTATTCTCAAGCTATGCTCTCTGCTTCAGTCTTCATGAATCTAAATCAAGTCGAAACCAGTGATGCCTTTATTCCAGACCGTTTGGAAAGGGGCTGATAATCACTTCTTTCAATATCTTTCTACTAAAAGGGAAAAAAATAAAAAGGGATAAAACCCCACCCTTATATTTTTTTGACCTCCAAAAGAAGAGTTCAAATTAACCATAACCTGTACTAGTGTGCGTTTACCACCCAAGGGTTGTAGGAGAGCTCAAACTAGAAAGGAGCTCAGGAGGTCAGATGTGCTCAGCACCAAGGTCAGGTAGGGCTGCTCAGGGCTCTTCCCCCTTGGGGCTGGAATGCCTTAGATTAGAGCTGCACAGGCTCCCTGGATAATCTGAACCTCTGCCCTTCAGCCCTAGGGGAGAGAGTTTCTCCCTCTATCCAGTCTGCACTTCTCTTTTTTTAATTTATATGTGTGGTCTCTTGTCCTTCTATCATGTAGCACTGTGAGCAGCCTGGGTCTTTCTCATACAGTCCAAACACGCTGTGCACTGTAGACCTCAAGGCACAATAAATTTACCTATGCTTATGTTGTCACTGACAGGTTGGGTTAAATTAGTTTTGGAGGCTGCATCATGAGCTGGCAGCTTCTTTAAACCATGATGGCTTTGCTAGCCGTAGTTCAAGCTGGTCAAACGTGTGCAGCCCTGGAATTGCTCACCTTCATGCACAAGGGTTGTTCCCTTTGTGTCAATGTGACTCCACTCTGTGTGGGAAGCAAAACATGCATGGAAATATTTGTATGGTCAGGCAGAGATAATGCAGAAGGATTTTGTGAGACTGAGCAAACAATAAAACAGCAGAATAAATTCATGGATATATATGTAAAGTGATATGGGGAAAGTAATCTTAACCTCATATATAAAGTAATGGGCTTTGAGCTGACTGTTACCACTCAAGAGAAAGACCCTGGGATTAGATTCTACAAAAACAACTCCTTCCTAGCAATCAAAAAAACAAATGGAAAGTTAGGAATTATTAGGGAAAGAGTAGAGAGCAAATGTAACTATGCAGCTGTATAAACTTGTGTTTCTTGAATACTGTCTGCAGTTGTTGTTTCAGAAAGCACAGAGTAGAAATGGCAAAGGTTCAGAGGCGGGTGACAGAGGTGACCAAAGGTATGAAATGGCTCCTAGGAGGGGAAAAAGGCTCAGGAGAGCTGATTCTGCAGCCTGGAAAAGAGGTGAATAGAAGGGTGTTATGGCCAAGGTCCACCTAATTAATGACTGAACAAGAGCTGCACTTTTTCCCTCTCTTCTACTGAGTAACATTCAGTGCAGCTAATAGGAGCCAGCTTCAAATTCAGCAGAAGAAGGAGCCTTGATGCACAAGGAAGGTCTATGGAGCTCCTTGTTCAAAGTTATCTTGGGAATGGACTCAGAAGAGTGGTCTGTTGAGAATTAGAAGAAAAAAAAAAAAAAAACAAAAAAAAAAACAGAGTCCAGAAATCTCCTGACTGAAACTAGTAAGAATCTGGGACAACCTTCAGGAAAAATAGAAAATATGCTTGACTTGCCCTCACCCTTTTGGGGACATTTGCTTCAGGCCACGGTTGGAAACAGCACCTTTGGTTAGACCAGTCCTTGCTCTGACAAAGTATGACCTATATATGGTTTTTGTTCAGGGTCCTGGTCTGTTTGTCTGAAGTTTTGATACCATTATGTATTCACCTGTCTCCATTATAAGAAAATAAACCTTCACAAAAAAAAAAAAAAAAAAAAAAAAAAAAGTAGGATAAAAGTTCTATAGCTTGAAAATCAGGACTAAGAAATTAAAAAAAAATATATCATTAAAAGGCTTTCTTTGTAGGCTAGTAAAAAAAGATTTAACAAGAACCAGTGATGGCAGTTGAAGCCAGATTAGATGGACTCAATACAGGAGCAGTTAGGTAATATGCAATGGCCTGTGATACAAGAAGGTCAGGCTCTATGATCTAATGTCCCTTCTGGCCCAAATATCTCTGAGTATAGTACTCTGGCAGCCACATGAATGTTGAAAGCAAACTCCAACTAAGTATGTTTTCTGTCAGTCACACTATATCCAGATAGATTTTCATGCCAGTTTTTTTAAAAACTTGTCCTGTTGATTTTATAACTTCATTTTATTTCTCTGGTTAAGAAGATAATATTGAAATTCTAGGACAGCTTAAAGTCATGTTAACCTGCTACCATCAGTTTGCATTTATTTGTGTAAATATTTTGTTTAGTTTCAATTAATTCAATATTTTCATCTTTTAGTTCACTGGTGTTTTGCTTTTAGACTGTTGCTGCTCAGAAAATACGTTTTTTCTCCCTCCATGAAATTTTGATTTCCAGACTTTTTTTATTTTCACCAGAACCACAAGATCAGTGAGTCACATATGGATTTCCCAATCAATAAAAAAATTGCTTGTTCCCTGCAGAATAATGTTAAAAGCTGGAAAGTGATTCTGGCATAGCATGCAGTTCCAAAACAGGGGCCTAGGCTGTTTTTAAAAGTGGGGAAAAGAAGAAATATATGAGTAAACAAAGCAAAAACAAAACCAAAAAATTGTAAACAAATCAAATAATCTTTGGTAATTTCCTGGACTTTTCTGAATTAGTACAGGTGGTACCAGAAGTTGTTGGAAGGTTACTGGCTTCAGTCACCCTCCTCCCACAGTACATCCAGAAATCTATTCCTTCCTCTCTCCTTTGCATGCTCCCTCTCTCTCTGAAACTAAGATTTCAAAATAATTTAAATCACATGTAAACAGACCTTCTAGTTTCAAGTTTCCTTTGGAGTAGCCCATTAACTCTAATCACCTCCGAATCATAATTTTAGGTGGCATTTACAGATTTCTACAAGTATACACAAAATCCACTGCAGATTTTATTAGCCCTGTCTAATAAAAACACATGCTTGAAATGAAACTGTTACTTTATCTAGCCCATAAACTCTCTTTTTGTCCACTTAGGAGACAAATCTTTTGTAGAAGTTAGTGAAAGTAAAGGTTGTATCTGACATACAGATCAAGATCTGGTACATATTAAAAAGCTCATAATCTTATCACAAAGCATGTAAAAGGACAAAGGTTAGCAGCAGTGTCCTTCTCTTTATACCACATGGATTTGTTTCCATGAGAAAGCAATTCTCTACAATAAATTATTTATAGGCATTGGTCTTTGGTATCAGATTAATACATGCTCTTAAAGAGTCAGTGGACTTGATGGAACAAGCTATTGGGACATTTTCACTTTTAATGGCCAGGACCTAAGAACCAACAATACTTTAACAAAAGCATGAATCTATGTCCACCAACCAATTGATGATGCTAACCTAAAGGATTCACCAATTTTCTCAATACCCTGACTCAGCTCAGCTGGTTAAAGCATGGTGTTAATAACACAAAGTTTGTGAGTTCAATCCCCATATGGACCATTCACTGAAGGGCTGGACTTGAGGATCCTTGTGGGTTCTTTTTAAGACAGAATATTCTGTGATCTGTGAAAAGCAACTTAGTAAAATCCTTAATCTTCAGCTGCTTCTGTAGAAAAAGTCTCGAAATCAGTACAATTGCATGTGCAAAATATGTCAAGAATGAGAGAGCTGAAATATCCTAAAATGTAATTTCCAACAGGGTGTCATTATTTCATTATGTCATTTTTAGTGTAGTTCCAAGGAACCTCAGTAATTCAGATGGTAATCAACAAATTAACAAGGTACCAATAAAAGCAGTTATACATTTTGATTATGATAACAGGAAAACTTCAACTTCTAAAAACAGCAGCCATAAGTTAGACCCACAAATGGCAAAGAGTATCCCAGAAACAAGCACCTGAAAAGTCCTGATGAATAAGCAGGTGGAGAGCTGATCCTGAACTTTGTGCACAGTCTACAATAAAAGAACAAATGCAGTCCTTCTATGTATAAAGAGGGAACCAATGCCCTGTGGGATTATGGAAATTAATTTCTTGTTCATATGGCACATGTCCTACTCATTTTAGAGAGATTCACAATGCTCAGGTGCATGCTTTAGAAAGATGGCAATACAGTGGGAAGGGGAAAGAAAAGCAAGTCCAATTCAAAGACTGGAGAAAATGTTTTCATATACAGCTGGTGAGGTAGTAAAAAGTGAAACTGGCCAGTTCTATGGTTCACTAAATATACACATTTGGGAGAGCAGAGACGCAAATCTGGAGCCATAAGAAAATTACTGTTTAATATCTATGAAATTAAGTATTAATTGGAAGGGGACTAGATTCTCCCTCAAATGAAAAACTGATTCCAATGACCTGCATAGTTGCACTTGCATTACTTGACTGCCAGAAGACACAAATGTAAAATGGCTGCCCGTTCACACAAATTTGTAGGAGGAAGGCTTTAGACTTTCCAGGCCCAGGATATCCTTCAATATGTAAAACACATGTTTGCAGTGTGGTAAGAACTAATTGTGAGCCACTGGAGTGGAAAAAATTATAACCACCAGATATAGGGCATCCACTGCACAAAGCCTGACCCAGGAGGCATGGTCAGAATTTAGGCACCAGGGTAGGTGTTGCAGCCAGGATGGGCTGTCCTCAGCCTCATTTCATCCCAGCTGTCTTTAGGCACTTAATTCAGTTATGAGACCAGTATGGTGGAAGCTACTTCTGAGCAAAGCAACTCTGGATCTTAGCTGAACACAGTGCACTGGCGTGGCAGTGAGTGCCAGCAGCCCATCCGTGGTTTGGCATGACTCAGAGAACAGAGAGGGTGATCAGTGCTCCCAGGTGGAATTCACAAGGAGCTGGAGCAGGCACACAAACACAGCCATCCTGCTACGGATGTCAGCTCCCAGTCTTCCTGCTCTGACTCAGGTACTTTCCAACAATACAGAAATATTCCAGCTGTGGGCCTGCTGCTTGTGGTTGATAGGACCAAAGAAGGTTCCTGCACGGAAATATTTGTCAAGCTCTTTGGCATGTGCAGAAGATGAACAAAAAACAGTCCCTAATTAAATTTTGGTAATCTAAGTGAAAGTACACTGGCTTCACAAAACAAGGGGAAGTATATTCATATTTAAGAGCAAAATAGTAGTGCAATTTGGAAAAAAAGAAACAAAACAGCAAAAAACCCCAAGAAACTCGAATATTTTTTAGATATTCAGAAAGCTAGATATATTTTTTTTTTTAGTATTAACAAGCACTATTAAGCTCTGTTAACTGCCTTCAACCCAGAAAAAATCCACTGACCTTCACCATAGCTTTGCCAATAAGAAAACTGCATGACTTGATCCATAAAAATGAATTAAATTTCTAAGTCTACTACTAGAGTGTGCAGTCATTAATTCCTTTAAGTATTTCTAATTCAATCCCAATAGGTAAATGATGGCAACACCTACCAATACCATTAAACATAATAGTTGGTTATTGCTTTCATTAAAATTCCTTATTTCCCCCAAATTTTAGACTGCAGAAGGAACTTGGCATAGAATTTTTGAGCCTGGAAACAATTTTTGTGTTTCAGATTTTCAAAGGGATCTCCTTGACCTCCTTTAAGTCATAGAGACATAAGAAACACCCAGACAGCATTCAAGAGGGGACTTTTCTTATTGGTGCTTTGATGTAACTCGTGAGTGGATGGCAATTCCTGAAAAGGTGTATCAGTGTATTTGCTAACAGACCTCGGGTTCCCTCAATTTTCACAGAGCACCTGTGTGTGTTTATAAGTGATGTACAGATATCACTGAGGGGCCCAACCAGCAAAGCCTGAGTCTGGATTCAATCACTCTGAGAGTTCAGTGGGTTTGGATCGAGGGATTTAATCTGAGCCTATTTTTTGTAATTTATTTTAAAGGTGAAAGGGCTTTTCTTCTGCCAAGAGGAAAGTATAGGGCTGCAGGGATTTGCATTTCTCTTGCAGCTGTAGACTTCACTAGCAAATATGGCCTCAATTCTGGAAGCAGCTTAGCTCAGAGAGCTCTCCACTGTGGCAGAGCGCCCCAGCACAGCCAGTCTCCAGAGGCTGAGCAAGCCACGCCAGCTGCAGACTGAGGTCAGAAAGGACCAGCAGAGTTCACCACAGCATTTTCGTATAAAAGCTTTGGAATAAAACTTGATGGCAAGTCCATCAAAGGTCCTTCAGCACTTCCCTCCTGAACACCCCTGCAGCACCAGCCTCTGGTGTCAGAGCCCTCAGCAGTAGGGGGAGACAGATATTCAGCCTCCAGGTAGCTTATTGGAAATGTAAGGTTCTTGCTACAGCTTTATGGGCTTTTAAAACTGGATTTTCAATTGATGGGACAATAATCAGTCTCTGTGGTCATCAGCACCAAGAACCTAGGCTGCTGGCAATACCCTACCCTCAGAGCATACACAGAAGGAGGGGGTGGTGGCAGAGGAGGTCAGAGGTGGACAAGGAGGAGGTGGTGAGGGATCCAAGCACTCAGTTAATGCTTATCTTCAGGTGATTGCTAACTGAGAATCTTATTAATCTCCTTAAAACTAATTTACCTACAGGCTACTGTTGGACATTTCAACTCCTGACATTCCCCTTCCCCAGGGATTGATCCAGTAAGTGAACCCCCTAAGTTTTCATTGAATTCTCCCCTTTCTGGATACCTCTTTTCCTCAGCCTTTCCTTAGCAGAATGCAATTTTGATTAAGATCAGCACTTGACCTGAACCTTGTGAACCCATTGCCTCTGGGTATCACAAAGCTACGCAAAGCGTGCTTGCATGTTGTCCTGATCAACCAGGGAGGCTGAGAAGGGGAAACTCACATTCCCAGAAATATTTTCATACAAAAGCTTCAGAAGAAAAGCTGATGGCAAATCCATCAAAGTCCCTTTATGAAGGCATAACAATTCTACCATACCATTCCTATGTACTGTTGAATTTCAATCCCTCTTGTTCTACCATATTTCCTGACAAAATTAGGAATGTATCATTTTTAAATGGCACTCTGAAATTAACCACTGTCCTGGAAATTTTTTTTTCTTTTTTATATAGTTGATGAGGAAAGGAATCAATTGCATGAAAAAAAAATCTTATTAGGGATTAATTCTTATCACAATAAATAAGGTTTTATAATTCCAGAGATTATAGTATCAGCAAAGTTACATACATATTGCATAGAAATCTGTATCTGTATTTACACACATGCATTTACATACACTTCCAAAACTATACTTACTCATGTTTGCTCTTGATAAATAGATATTCTACAAAGGTAAAATCATATGTAACATTGATTGAAATTTGCTTTCCTCGCATTAAAATCCAGGAAGCATGTGATGCAACATCTTGCAGTCTCTGTGCTACATCTGACTAGCTCATATTGAATACAAGCTCTGTTAAGTTGAAAGGATTTCTGGTTTGTTTCAACTTGAAAGTGATTTAATATGAGGCCCAGAGAGAAAATCTGTCTCAGTAATCAAATTATAACAAGTAAGGATTAAAAGTATTAAGAAGTTTAAGCAATCTTTTAGCTGCCCTGTGTTCTTGAGGTCATTTGAAGCTGGCTGTGGGAATAAGTACAATAAAATAACAAGAAGGAAAAAACCAAAGTATTATAGAAGGAAATCAAAGAGCATCCTTCAGGATTAGATTATCGTACAAGAAAGGGACTGAAACATTTTCCAGGATCCTTAATTCATTTTCCTTTGGGAAACATAATTTTAAAAGACTATTTTAATAACAATCTCTCTTTTCTTTCGTTCTAAAGTAGAAGGTCTACATCTTAAAAACGTAATTTATTTATCAAAAAAATTCAATAAATGCTGATAAATGTCCACTAATTAATGAAATCAATAGTATTACTCAAACACACAATTTTGGGGACTTGGCATATGGTATTCCTTTTTTCTTAATAGTTATATACATACATATAAACATACATAAAGCAGAATATTCATCCTAAATCAATAGTGACAAATGCCTGAAGATCAAACAGCTTTAAAGCAACTCATGTAAGTGTCTCAGTGTAGAAAAAGCCAAGCTTTCGTAGGTCATTTTAACAAGCTTTGCAAGGAGACATCCATTACCATCACTAAGGTTCTGGTGGCATCTCCAACTTACTGTAGGGAAAACCTGAGGGAGAGGAAAAGAAGATCAGGGCACTGAGCCGATTCATCTATGTACAATTAAGGATTTTAATTAGGTTGTGATGGGGGAATTATGAACATCTGATCATAGTAAGTTTTTTCCTAGCAAATGGCACCTTGTTTGCATGACTCAGAAACACCCAAAACTTAACCTAAGTGAGGGGTCACAAGCCAGAATGCACTGTGCGAGCAAGCTGGCATCCAGGTTTGATCAATAAGCCTCTGAGAAGCAACTGCCAATTACTATTAGATGGTCTTCACCACAGAAGATCTCTTCCCAGAAAAAACACTGAGCCCATGCAGTATTTTGCACCCATGTGTGTGCAGAGGACTCTTCATAAAAAAGGGGGTGGGGGGTGAAATTGGATTGAGCAGACTCGTTGGGGCACAACTGGAGTGTAAGTGTTCTTGGCAGTGAGTTAGAGTCGCACTGTCAAGGATAAGGAGAGCAAATCAAGGTGATGAGTAATACTTTCTTGCTGTCCTCTTTCTTCCTGTAAACTGAGAACATAATTGATTTCACTTCTGACACATAAATCCAGCCAGTCACTTTCTTCCACAATGACTTTAATTACATTATCTACTTATTTTAAATCACTCTTGCGCATCATCATTAAAAAAGCCTCCAAGGCATGGGGGCTGAGAGAGCTGGGTCCTGAGCTCCCCATGAAACCATGGCAGAGTGTCCTTCTCCTTCAGTTTGGAACAGAGCCAAACACCATGATGGTTGTGGGAACAACAGCTTCACAGCACAGGAGGCAGGTGTGGGTGGGGGTGCCGGGCTCCGACAATTATATTCGTGGCTAACAATTATAATGTGGATACCATATATATTATATACAGACATATATGGGTACACACTATATTTTTGCCCAAAGATATTGTAATTTTAGTCACATTTTTGGACAAGATACTTTTGAAAGTGGTGATGATTTTCTTCTCCAATACCTTTTTTCTTTTATGCTCTTTCTTTTTTGGTGGCATCACAGTCCCAAAATCTGAAAATCATCGATCTGCATCAGACATGACTTCAGTAAGTAATTTTTATTGAAATATTGACCCATATATTGCTCTGAATAGAAAAGATAAGTGTGATTTTTTTGTTTCAAAGCTATGGTGTTGACAGTATCTTTTTAAGTTTATTTTGCTCAATTATGAAAATATTAAAAATCCCATTTGTTTTTTACCTAAGAATTTTAATTTCAGTAGCTATGATGTTGGTGTGTTTTCAATGTGGAAAACAAACCTGAGCAGAAGGTGTTTTAAATTTTTTTTAGTAAATACACACACGAAACATTATGTAGGTATGTTCCTCTGGAGCACTGAGAAGAGGCCTGATTCATTCAGATCATATGTAACTGCCCAAATCTCAGCTAGCTTTTTTATTGCTACCACCCTGGATTCCCTTTAAGGAAGCCCTTGGTTGTGGAAGGGTTTGGGTTCATGACTGCTGGATTCAAGATGTTGTTAGTGAGGGACAACTTCTAAATGTCTGACTGCAGATCTTTGTTCAACAATGTCTTCAGAGATTTTCTTATGCTAAAGGAGCTGTGTCTTGAGCGCTCATTAGGAGTTATGAAGCTCACTTATTGGAGAGGGCATCTTCTCAGAAAAGCTTTTGATACGTCTTTTAAAGGATGTTAAGAGTAATTTATTTTTAAACACTCTCAAGTACACCCTATGGATCTTCACTGAGTCAGTACCAGTGATTTCAGAGAAACTGCTTCACAGGGACAGGGATTTGGTTTCCTTTAGTTACCCAGTGTACAGATAGCAGGAAAGAACAAATTATGAACAAAATTAAGGACAAACTCTTATGTTGTCTACCCGTTTCCTGATTGCTCAGATTTTAGCTGTCAGAAAAAAACAGGACAAGGCAGTGAAGACATCCAAGAAAGCATAGATACAGGGGCAGAGGGAAGTGCACCCCTTAGAAGAGTAAACTACCTCTCAGTCAGAAGTAGTATCTCAATGCTGCCTTGCACCTAGTCAGCAGTAAAATAGAACTATAAAGCAATAACAGGGACCCACATTGTCTGCTGATGAGAAGGTGTAATGCCAAGATATTTCCATGAAGGGAAGAGATCAGAGAGGGAACCTTCAGCACTTCAGCTGTTGACCATAACAAGGACACAGCATGATGAAAGCTGCTGGTCACCAGAGAGAATAAAACCACTTAGCCCTAAAGGTGTGTTCTGGCTTAAGAGCTGAATATTGGAATCCTAGCATGTCTTTAAAAACAGCAATATATTAGCACACCATCAGGTTTTCTGACTTTCTTTTGTTTCATGGCTAGTAGGAGGGTAGTGCTTGTGAGGTGACATCTGTGAAACACTGGAAGTTAGCACAGCACTGAGATTAAAAGAAATATAATCTACTGAAAAGAGGATTTTCAAAAGCTCTACAGTCTATGTTCAGAATATGGACATGGACAATGCAATGGACACCTGTTACAGACATGCTATTCCTTTTCTTTTTTAATCCCAGTAGCTTTCACATCCTCTGCATCCCATCTGACCAGAGGGAGGCACAAACTGCATACCCAGAGATGGTAATACACCTATCACCACCTGAAATAAGACTGCCACTGCAGATGTACAAAATACTTCAAACAAAGTATTTCAAACTGAAGCATTTCTTTTAGAAAAGAAGATTTGTGTGTCTCAAAGCACACAAAATTAAATTAGGATTTAAACAAAATCTGGGAGGATGATTAAAATGAGAATCAAAAGGTTATAAAGCCAAATGCTTTTTCAGAGCCAGTGGCTGTCATAGTAACCACTTGTACAACTTTTTTTTTTCTTGGAAACACAGAGTAAACACTTATTAAAATGGGCCTCAGTGATACAGTAAATACATGAATTTATTATTATTTGAAGTCAGTGCTCGGTGAAGAAATACAGGAGACACCATTTCAGAATTTGTTTTCCTTCTCAAACCAAAGGACCAATGATGCAAAGTGATTCCAGTGATCAAGGAGACAGAGATGCATATTTGTTGTCTATTTTGGCCCATCCTGAGGGCCCCAAGGCTGCAGCTAAGCAACCACACTCATCTCGGTCAAACATAAAGATATGAATGGTGCACATAAGGCTATAATATTGTGAAGAGTATGGCATGATGTGCAGCTGGCACGGCAAATTTTATTTAGAAAAACACAGTTTCTAATTAGTTGAGTTTTTTTCTGAACTGATTAGGTTGTGGATTTTGTTTTCAGTCAAGCTGTATGAGCTAAAAGTCTACTGGAAAGAATAACACCTGATACAGGCTGGGTTCTTTCCAGGCTTTAGCTGGATGGGATAAAGCAGCACCCTGTTTAATAAGAGAACATTAAAATTATACATAAAGTGTTTTAAGGTGAATGATTTGGGTGTGTTAAACTGTGCACTTGAATTGTTGCAGGCATTTAAATTTTAAATTTTCAACATATTGGATGCTTTGAATCTCTCCAAAAGAAATAAAAAAGAGGATGTGCAGTCTGAGGACAAATTTATTCAATAAAGTCACATGCAAATAGCAAATTCTTGGTTGCACGCAAAAACATAGCCTAATTAAGTCATGTGAAAACTTAATTCTGGTTTCAAAATTAAAAAAAAAAAAAAAACAAAAAAAACTCTGCTTTTAAAGTAGTCTTCTAAAAGTTTAAAAAGTATTTTAGTATTTAAAAAAATGAATTTGAAATGTCTGTGACATCTACACTTTGTTAAACAGCAGCAGTTGATTATAACTTTGTATATAGACACGCACCTTAGCCAAAAGTGAATAAGGAAAACAAAGGCACCTGATAAGCAGGTAAAGCAGAGGTCAAGTTTTGAACTCCTAGACATATTTATTAGAAAAATATTGCTGATATAAACTATTTAGGAGTGACACTGGATCTACCAAAGTCAGTATCCTCATCGTAAATAACACAAAGCTGAACAGCTCTTCTCTGGAAACACCATAGAGCCTGCTATGGCTCAGAAGGTTTGGACAACTAACTACATCCCACTTTCCTCTTACTACATTTTTCTGTGAAGATTTTTCTTCAATAAAATCAAGAAGGACACAGCCTTACATCCTACCTATAGCCAGAGCTACAAAGGTAATGGAGGTAAGAGAAACTCTTACATGTTCAAAGTTTGGTTTAGGGGAATAAGATAAGTGTTTCTGTCTTACATCCCCATGGCTGCAAAAATAGAGGGACAATGTTGGAAGCAAGGCCTGGAACATTAATCACACACTGATTTTTTTCTTCACTAGGCTGTGTGTCAGCCTTCTGCCTATGTGTCTTTATGTTCTCTTTAGCTGGAACAAATTCTCTGTGCTGGGATGCTACTCTTAAAAAAAAAAAAAAAACATGATGACTGCCTCAGCTTCAGTATATCAATGCCTTCCCCTAAAGGCTGTCTTGAGGGTTGCCTTGGGTAGTAACATTTTGGGAATGCAAACTGGTATGCCCGTAGGAATTCAGTCAGGAGGCAATTGAGTATTTTTCACCAGGATAAGGTAGGAGAAAAGGAAAAAATGGAGCATTGTGAATGGACATAAATTGTCAACGATATCTTCATTTTCTGAAGAACACTTTAGGATCCAAATCCCAACTTTGGGAAGTGTTTATTTTTCTCAACAACACCTACTAAACTAAGCCTCTCTGGGAGACAGAGAAAACACATTGGCTACATATATACTTGTAAATCAAACGAGTGTGGGACTGTTTTCTGTCACTGAGTCCAACTGGCATGGAGCAGCATCCATGCTCCTAAATTCTCATCTTCCAAAACATGCTAGCAGCAGCCAAATTGCCTGTGATCTATGAATGACCTTTGACCTCTGGAAATCCTTACTGTACTCAGCAATTGTTTGGGATAGTGCTGGCTAGTCCAGGTCAAAATCATACTAGGAACCCTTCTAACAATTTAACAGTTAGATGACCAAGTTATTATGTCCAGGAACATTCACAACACGGTATTTATTTACATAGATGTTGCAATATTCATTCTTCCCCCAAAAAAGGCACAGATGTGTGTTAGGCATCAAGCAGGCTGTGAGGACTGGCGTAGTTTTGGGAATATAGACAATTAAAGTCAATTAAATTTTCAATTTACAAGACAGAAATTTGGATATTGACATTCAGACTTCACCTAAGACTTCATGTAGGTATATGGTGTTATCTTGATCTGCCTTCATAGTTCTAATAAAGCAAACACTTTCTGAATGACCAAATGAAAACTTCTAGGCTCACTTTGCTTCACACAACAGCAAGATTTCCCTTTCTTGAAACAAACAGCTGAACAGATGTTTCTCAGCTGCATGAAATGTAATGCAAAATTTCTTCAGGAAAAGAGATTTTGTTCTGTTTTTTCACTCTGCAATAATTTTTCTGCACTGTTCTATTTAGGTCAAAACTTCTAGTTTTAAGTACCTATTTCCCATTTATTGTTGACTTGTTATGTTATAATGTATAGCTCTTTGCACTATAACTTTCATTATTTGTTCAGATTTTAAACATCTAAAAAATAAACTGTGAAGTTGTGCCTGTATCATGATTAGTTGAAAAGTACTCCCAATAAAATTTGCTAGATTTCTGATAAAGACATGAAGCTATCATTGTAATGCCAACCAAGGACAGAGCCTTAGGTTAGGTATTGAATGTGTTATAAAACCAGAATGGCTGATGCAGAAATACGTTATATTAATTTTTCAGTTTTACGTTGAACAGCAGAGGTAGTCCTCCTACATACCGTGAGGAAAGGGAATAATACCTAATACATTCCCTTTGGAGCACTGCAGCAGAGAAAATTGGTCCCTTCTTACCATAGGTCTTTTTCAAGACATGTCTGGTTGCTTTGTAATTGGACACAGAAACTTTCCAATTCAGTTCACAGAAGGATGGACTTATCTATGAAGTAGGTAATGAAGTAGCAGCCCTATGAAGTAGGTTGTGAGAGACTGTAGTAGCCCTATGAGAGACTGTAAAAGCAGTAGGGTGCAAAATGCTTATTTCCCACCGTTTCCAAGGCTTTAGCCTGCTCTAAAATGGGAGCTACAATAATAATAATATATAGCATTATAATACATAGTAAGAAATAATAATAATAACGATAATAATAATACATAGTAATAGAAGAGCCATGGGATATTAAAACAGCCAAAAAATATTGGCCAGGTTCTTGTTGCACAGAACCAGGGACCAAAATACACTTTGAAGCAGAAACAAAGCCCAAGCATTTCCATTAACAAACTAAGAAGCGACAGGGAAGACAGGAAGGAACTGAGTCATCTGGATAGAGGGAATCAGTGAAAGAAAGGTTAAAATTTAGATTATCAGTCTCTCCTCTCAATATATATCACAGTTATCTAAACAAGTGGAAGCTTATAAAGTTTGTTCCAGTGCCTCATACAGCAGTAGATTGTGTACTTTCTTAATTCAAAGGGTTAACCTGATTCCTTCAGTACACAGTGCACAATAATGAAAAAAAAGTAACATCCTTTTATAATTAGAGAAAAGTCAGCCTCTGTAATCTTCCTTGTACAGCTGAAGCAAATAAACTTGCCAAGAACCATGCGGTAAATTAGACCTTAGATAAGAACACAGACCTTCAAATTAAAGCAAATCGGGATATTTTTGTTTTACAATTTTTATGTGCACACATTGAATCAGGCTACTTTACTTAAATCTAAGCTTTCAGCAGAAACATCATAATTTGAACTCTTTTTTAATGAATGAAAGATTCTCACCTGTTGAACAGTATTCCAAGTAAAGAAAGAAAGGAACACACATAACTTCAGAGAAGCAAAGATCTATTTCATGTTCCTATACAGAAACAGATAAACCTAAGTTTCTTCATTTCAGATGAGTGCCTTAAGACCGGGTCTAGTCTACACTGTCAGTTATATTACTGTCCATGATCCATTTAAAAAAAAATTCTGGATTTTCCTTGGGGTAGAAAGTCTTCTGATGAAAATACTTTTCTGCAAGATGGAAAAGCCTTTTTACCTACCCAGCTCCACTTAAGATTTGCACCCACTATACTGAACATTGCTACAACTGTCTGGAAAGCAACTCTTGTTCACACAGAGGCAAATCATTGCTATGGCCTAGAGCTGATCAGTGCAGCAGAGAAAAGGAGCTATCTGAAAGATTTGGTTACAACTCTGATTCTTTGCCAGCACTGGCCACAGAGACAGCATGTGTTAGAGCAACTCTCAGGCTAGTCCAACTTACACAAGATGACAATGGTCCTAAGGCAGCCAGATGGAATTTTTCTGGAGCATAATAGCACTCAGGTCTCAACCTCTCCACCCTCTGACTTTCTTATTTTATAGGCTGTGACTGGTAAGATTCAGGACCATGCCAATCTAATGTCTACTGAACACTCTTTTCTGCTGGGAAATTTTCATTTGGCTAGATACAACTGAATTCCTGAGGCACAGAGAGGCCAGCATATGGAACTGAATCTGTCCCAGGGTATTTTTGGTCTATCATCTTGTTAACTCATCAGTTAAGAAAATCTTCTCAGCTTAAAAGAGTCCTGCTGTGGTGTCACACTGTGGTGATCCCACAACTTTATAGTACACTTTGCACTGGAACTCAATGTCACTGGCACATCTCAAAGTGAGAGGTCATGGTAAGGAGCACATCAGCCAAGAAATCTGACAAGATACAGATTTCTTGGTGCTAGCGGAGCCAAGATTCGCAAAAAAAAGGGGCTGATTCTGAAGACTAAAAGATAACAACACTGCTGGTGATAACCACCATCTCTTACACAATTGCTGCCATGGTTACAGAAGAAAATGTAGCAGAAGGAAACAGGGAGTTAAATCAAGATTTTATAAATACATGTGCATGTGTGGATGTGTTTACAAAATGATGCAGCAAAAGTCTTTTACCCAAAAAATATCTCCCAAAAAAACTTGTTAAAATAAAACATTTTTCACAAAAAAATTTCAAATTTCTATTTCTAGTCAGTATAAATGGCAGTTCAGATAAGAAGGAAGTAAGGACTGTAAACTAACTAAAATTAGCACAAAGTTGCCAAAAGTTTTTCCTTGTAAGAAGAAATAGCTTTGATTACTAAACTTATCGTTTATGCTCTCAGTAATGTTGAATTTTAAAGGTCACGCTTCTTTGTCATGAGCTTATTTGTTGTTCTTATCACTGTTATCTGCTCCCTAAACTGCTAGGAGAGAGTTTACTTCCATGCAACTGAGTCATAGATGTAAAAGAAAACAAGCCATCAGTTTTTGGTGTCAAAATTAAGACTCTACTGGCCAACTTTTCAATATATTAAGTATTTCATAAGTCTTTATAAGTTGAAAGCACAGGGATCAAAGATTCCATGACGCATACAAGGATTCAACTTTTCTGCAAATCAGAGCTTATGCTCTTCTGTCTGGCATGGAGAAAATGAGTCATGCATGTGCAGTAACTACATGTAAAAGACTAGGGATAAATGATACCTTCACCACCCTTTGCAGCAGATGAAATTTTATTGCAGCTTACACCATAATAATGTAAATGTGCTTGTGATTTTGGCAGCTCTTTCTACCTTCTGCTGAGGTTGGGGCTTATAGGCAATCACTTTCAAGCTTGATTAATTTCCAGAGCTGCTACACTCAGTGTACTGAACTGACAGAGATCTTCTGAAAACAGGGCTACAGACAGAAGTAAATTAAAATAATGGAGTAACTGGGAGAAATAGAAGGCTGCTCTAGTCTGTGAGAAAGGCCCTCTAGACCTGAATGAGAAGAACAGTTTGCATTCAGCAGATATCCTTGAAATTTCATGGCACAGTGTAGTAACAGAATCTACTGAAGTGCTGGACCTGCATGGAGAGTACTCACACCACCCAGCCTTGGGCATCTAACCCAGTCAGCAGCTCCTTTCTAGGCAGCTAAGGAAATTAGGCCTTACCTAAGGTTTAGAGGTTTATGCAAAAATAGGAAAGGGCCTTCAGAGATCACCTAGCTCTCTTCTTATCCTAAAACAAGATCAGCCATTATTTATGCAGTTGTATCACCAAAACCTGTCATTGAAGGTGAAAGTTTCACAACCTCCCAAGGCAACCAAATAGCCCATAGTTTTTAGTGTCAAAAAGTTTTCCTATCTTTACCTGTATTGCCATCAATCCAACTAAAGTCTCTTGTTGTCTCAGCCATCATTTGGGTTCTACCCACAGTGGTCGTAAATAAAAGACTCTTTTGGAGTGTGATTCAGAAGAAGATTGAGAACCAAGAGTTTTGAGAGATGTGCTCTGGAGTGTGGCCAGCTCAGGTCAATGCATAACCATAAAGACAGATCTCATTGGTCCTCACCATATCCTAGCCTATTCTAGCCCAGTATAGTCTAGTCTATTTATTTTTTAACAGTTGTATTTCCCTTTAGGACAGAACTGGTTCCTTTCAAGGCAAGAATGAGAAAAAATCCCTATGTTTTTCAGCTCTGAAATATATAAAAGCCATGGACAGCTGAAAAGTAAAGAGCAAAGGGAAGTGGAAAGGAAAGAAAAGCCAGTGGCACACAATGTTTTAATTAATAATAGAATGCTGGAACTGGAAATCATGAGAAAAGTCAATATCCTTTACCTCATAATAAAAATGGTCTTTAAACCTTTTAATATTATTAAACTAACAGTTTCAAATGTTTTAAAATTCTATTCCCCACTAGGCTGGAGATGTGAAAGTTCATGGGGTCTCTTTCAATAGTGGGCTGGCTGATGTGACAAAGAGCATGACACTCTTTTTAATTCTTGACTTACGTTTTTAGTTGATTTTTCTTTATTTGAAATCATGGGAAATGAGATGCTTATAGCCTTGGGGAGAATTTGCTCACATCCTTCAGCAAGAGTACATTCTTATTTAACTGAAATATATTGTGTGACCAAAATGATCTCAATACATACCACAAAAAATGAAAATATTTAATGAATAGTGGCATGCTGGAACTACTACTTCATGGGGCTTTGGGAAAACCTTGGTGGTCTTCTCACTTTTTCAGAGGAGATTCAGGGCCAAATAATTGGAGAGGCTGCACTCTATTTAACATAAAGCCCAGGAAAGGAACAAAAGGCGGTACCATCTAATTGTGATAGAACTTAAAAATCCAAGTATCTGAAGACCTTTTATGCCAAATCAATAAAATGTTATTATACTGTTGGGGGTTGGGTTATTTTCTTATAGAATTTTTTCCCAGAAGTTGCTAAGAAGCTAAGTGCTGGGTGCTTTTCGGTACTCATGGGTGCTTAGGACCAAACAAAGGAAGCAGCTAAGGCAGAGACAGAGAGACCGTCTTCACTTCGCTCTGGGCAGTTTTCTGCTCTCAGGAGAACGGCCAGGAGCTGCTCATCTCAGCGTGGCGGAGAGGTCTCACCATCCTTCACCTGGAACTCGGTCGGACCACCGTCTCTTCGTGTGTCCCCCGGGATTTTGGGAACCCGTTACCTCCCTGCGCTGCCAGGAGCTCCTTCTCCCTGCCCTGCACCCACGGCTTCTTCAGTTTTGTTCGAGGTCTCCCCATGCTGTGTTTTCTGTAACCCATGTCTAGCCAGGACACTTTCCAACAGCTCCAGCTACTACCATCGAGCCTCAGATACATCTCATCCTCCCAGGACTGCTGCTGGCTCTGTTAGCTTGTAAGGGTACTGAGGGGAGCAGGGTGCCAGAGGAAAACTGTAACTGGGTTGTTGTTTTTTTTTTTCTTTTCTTCTCTAGTTCTGTTTGTTGTCAATATTATAGTTATTATTGTTAATTTACCTTGTTAGACTAACTAGTAAAGAACTGTTATTCCTACCCTCATGTCGTTGCCTGAGACCCCCCCCTTCAATTTTAGGATTATAACAAAATCCAGGGGAAGTTTCCATTTTTTTTTTTTTTTTTTGGTCCCCTAGCAGACACCCCTGTCTTTCCAAACCAAGACATATACCTTTAATCTCATTGTAAAAATGAAATAAATAAAGTGACTTTAGATTCCCAAAACACTTGCAGTAACCATAATTTTCCTACTACTCATATCTCACCCTCATCACCAGTTCCCTACACACTAAAAGAGCTAATGATATATTTATTTTGATGATGTTTTCTAAGGCCAGCTTTTCCTTCATTTAATTTTTCTTGTGGGAAAAAAATTAGATCATTATCACTAGACACAGCTTTTGGTAATTTTAAGACTTGCTCTGATCTCATTCTTTTATACAGTGGCTGCCCTGTGTGATGCCTAGACTGTTAAGTGATGTTTAGACTTTTAAGCAGTCGAAATACTGCTAAACTTCATGAGGGCTTTCCACTTTTGTTAGAAGAGAGACAAACACTTTTATATCTGTATTCCAAAAGTCCCTTTTTCTACTACTAAAGTAAAGCTAGTTTTTCAGAGATCACCTTTTCCTTTGGTTACCGTTAGGAAACAAAAAGCATCATTTCATTGGGCAAAGGAAAAAAATATGCACTCAATTAACAGTCAATGAATACACTGCTAAAAATAAGTTCTATTTGTTTTCAGTTGGGGACAGTTTGTGGTGTAGAAATATTTTTTCAAGTTTTCTCTTCTCAGCAGGGAACTGATTTATTGACAATCAATTAGTGCTTTCAGATAAATCTCTCGTGTTTACAGCAATATTTATGTCTCGCTTATGTTTTAACTGTTTAGTTTTGTGTTCTCATAGACTTCTGAAAATTAGTTATTGAAAAAGCCAGTTCTTCATCTTTTCCTTCTTGAAGGTCAATGCCAGAGTCCTGCTTATTTTATGGTTTGAGAGCTTTGTTCAGGCTCTTTTTATATATCCCAAAGGATGGGTATTCTACCACTCTTCTTGGAAAACTTTCTACAGCTTAATAGACTTCATTATTAGCAAAAAAATCCTATAAATCAGCCTAATTTTCCTATGCTACATTTAAAAGTGTTATTCTTGTTAGTTACAGTGTCCTGGCTCACTCTGCACAATCCCACATCCTTCCTTTCTTTTTAACATCTTTCAAAATTCTTGGCTTAGTTTTCTCCCCTATTAATTGCTGTTACTCGTTCCTTGGGATTGAACTCTTTTCTTGTCAGGAGACACACAGACAATGCTGGGACATGCTGTCTACAAATATTTGAAAATGTCTTCCAGCAGTTTTCAGTTGTTTTAAAAGCTACATAATATCACCTAAAGATACACTGTGGTAATTGCATTTAGACAGACCCAGGTTTGCAGAATGCTTGCCTAGTAAAATGTGTTTTAATATCATTTACTTCTGCTAAGGTGCCCATGTTTGTTTAACCAGACTATAAAAACTGACAAAAAGCTGAGAGGTAACACTTTTCCCTACTCTTCCCCTCAGGATCTTCCTGTGTCAAATCACAGAACACAAAACTGAACATCCTGAAGAAGACAGTGAAGCACAATGTTATTTCATAGAATCATAGAACAGTTTGAGTTGGAAGAGACCTTTAAGATCATCTAGCTCCAACCTCAATGCTATGGGCAGGGACATCTTTCATTAGATCAGGTAATTTAAAGCCCCATCCAACTTGCCCTTGAACACTTCCAGAGATGAGGCATCCCCAGCTTCTCTGAGAAACCTGTTACAGGGCAATTTCTTCCTAATATCTAACACAAGTCAACTGTCTTTTAATTTAAAGCCATTATTCTTTGTCTATCACTACCTGCCCTTGCACAAAGCCCCTCTCCAGCTCTCCTGTAGCCCCCTTTAGGTACTGTTCAGTACTTCTGGTACTGAACAAACTTTCAGCTGTTTCGTGTTTCTGTTGATGATATGTGTTTGTAAGGTTTGAACAGATGCACTGAGATTCCCTCAGCAGCACTGCCACTGAACAGCTAGGGAGTTTATGGATCATAAGGCAGAACTATAAAAACACTGTTTTTCCTTTCATCAGCAAAGCTGCATCAGTGAGCAGAAAGGTAGATTAAACTATTCTCTCCCCCTAGAACTTGATACTTCAAGATATATATATATAAGATCAGAGAAAAAACAACTTGTTTTCAACATCTCTACACTCTCATGTACCTCCCAAGGCCAGCACAATCCAACTCCTGATAGCTTAGCTTTGTCTTGCTTCAGTAGGAAACAACTTGGCAAAAACAAAGGTAGTTAAATTATAGTGTGAAATGTATCAGTTTGAAAGAGTAAACCTCAAAGTTGTCAGATACCTTCTGAAAGACAGGCTGGAGAAAGCAGTTGGAAAGCTCCTACAGAAAATCTGTTGCTGGAGGAATAGAAAATGTGTCTGGTGACAAGATATAGGAGCAAGGAGGTGCAGGAAGCAGGGTCTTCAGCAGGAGTTTAACAACCAAACACATTCACTAGCTAATGAGAACAAATTCATTTGAAAAGATCTCTAATGCACTGACAAATAAACTTTTAATAGGAAGCAGGGAGTGGGGAAGGTGAAATCACAAGTTTATTTGGTATATAATTTCTAAAATAATAAAATTTTATATGGACTTGCTATTCCACAAATCTTAAAAGGTGTAGCCATTTTCTCTGAGAAAGCACTTACTTTGTCGAGCTTTTTCTCAGATCAAAATCACCTTTTTTCTGACTTCTTGAACATGGAAAACATCCAGGACAATAGATGTTACCAACTTTTTCTGTCTTGCAAATGCTGTTTGAGTAAGTGAGATAAATCTCCTGCCAATAAGATAATTTGGGGGAAAACATTGTGATTAGACTTCATAAAACTTTTTTATATATTCATATAACTGGGTCTCTATCCAACATTTATCATGGTGTTTTTCCTATAAATCTCAAAATCCTCATGTGAAGATGATGACTGTACAGATACAGTATTTGCATGGAAAAACTGAGCAAGAAAGTTCTATAATAACCTGGAAACAATTCTTCAATGTGCTATTCCTTCCAATAACACCACTTATCTACAGTGCACTGTGAAAGATTCCAGATTATGATTTAGTTAAAAGTCTAGCTTCCTGTATAGTTTTAAAACAAGGAGTTCTCTGGGATTTTAAAACAGAAGTACAAACTGGAGGTAATAAAAGAATTTTATTTGTACTGGAGGTAATAAAAGACAAGTTTCACTTGTCTCACCAAGTGCTTGGTTACATGTTTTTTTGCCAGGATAGCAAACATTCACAGTTTATGAATTTATCCAAGTGTAGCAGTAGAGTTTGCAATGCATTTCTGCTGAGGATATTTAATACTCAGGAAGTTTAAGTATTCAGGTTCAGATCTTCCATGATACATGGGTGCCTGCATTCCTACTTATACATTTAACTTACATTTTGGCTTCTTTTATGTTTTTCAGCTACTTAACTGCCACTTAATCCAGGGACAATCTAAATTTCTGCTGGTCTGTATATGTGCAGATGAGCCACATCTGGTGAGCTGCTTGAAGCCCCTACCATGCTCCAAGTGGAACACAAACTTGATCCCAAGATGCCTGGTCCCAGCTGAGAGACTTAACTGTTTGGGTAGTGGCCACTGAGGAGCAGATCCTTCTTGTTCTCTCCTTACAAATTTGTCCCATTTGTAGAAACAAATTTCTGGACAGAGGGATGAAGTTCTGGTTCCATATTACTAATACACAAGGACAGTTTTCCTCAGTTTTTACATGCAGTAAAATTACCTTTCTGTTTGACAGCTACACAAAAGTCTAAAAAATCCCTAAGCAAGATTTTCACCTCTGTCCTCACCATCCTTCTTCTGGACATAGGACACTCCCTGTTTGTTTCCCAAGACCTGTTTCTCAGGTGCCCAGCTGTGCTACAATGATTATAAAGGCTGGACAACTCACCTGGGACTGAAACTTCTACAACATGCAGTCCTCTTAAGGAGTAGGCAGTGTTTCACTAAATACTGCTTTACCTAGATATTTTAGAATCTTGTCATAAACTCTTAAACCCATTAAATTCAAAGACAAAACCCTTTCAATGTCTTTGAAAGCTACACTACCTGTGAGATAAGCAGCAAACCACTTAAATATTTAGTTTTAAAAGCAGTCTCTGAAAATAGATGTAAGAAAGGTCAGCTGAGAGACCTGTAACAGCTCATCATGCAGATCACAACACTGCCTGGCATTTACCATCAGACACGTGGCTGTAAATTCAGTTGGTAAAAGGAGTGATAGTGACAGTGCTGCTCACTATTTTCTGCTCTTAGCAGAACCCTTCTGTCAAATTCCTTATTGTCAAGGGCAAACTGTGATCCTACTGAATTTACTGGCGGAACTCTTTCAGTTCCAGAGCAGTAGATGAGAATTCTGCTGGATCAGGGTCAGTAACACTGAACAAGCAAGCACACTGCCATGAACATGCTTTCATATCCCTCGAAATCCAAGTCATAAAAGCAATAGGCATAGCTTTTAAACACTTTTTTTTTTTTTTTTCCCTCATGGCCATAAGTAATCTGCAGAGCACTTAAACTGTCTGGAAACACCAATAAGGGACCATTACTCCTTTGAGACTAAGAGGCAGATTTCTCCAATATCCCAAAGGGATATTTCTGGCAACATTTGAGCAAGATTCTTTACATGACCACAAATGAGTAAAACAGTTACATTACTGGACATCTTTCACTCCTTCATCTTTTATGGAAAAATTAGACCATATTAAGTGACTGAACATATTTTCATAGAATTTATTTTGGTTTATCCATTGAAGTTAAAAGATAAAAAAAGAGCCAAGTATCAGTCTTGTGCTGGAGTCGTGTGGTGACATGCCAAGTCCACCTCAATTCAGTAAGGGACAGTTGAGACCTATTCTTCTCTTGACATATATGGCATTTAAATAAATGATTAGATAAAATTCTCAAGCAAACTAATGATTATCTTTCCAAGACTGAGAGTTTGGTATCTTCATGAATGCATGCTTATAGCATTGAACAATAAATGTCAATTTGGATAGCCAAAGAGATGTCAGTAACGCCATTATACAAAAGTTCACTGTACACCTTTCTTTCCTCTATTATTGCCATTCCATCTAACTTTACTCTGGTGAGTTCTTCAAAATTTGTAAGCCACTAATGTTCAGGTCCTTTAATACTAACAAAAGAAAGGATTTTTTGAAAAAAAAAAATCTTTTTAGATGAGGATTACTGTACTATTTTTACCCACCTAGAAGTAGGTTCTAACCACTTGCATAAAATTCTACCAGCTCCAAAGATTCACTTACAGTAAAAACATGTAAGTTCAATTTTCAGCAGAGGATGTCCTATTATTAAATATTGAAAGTTAGTAGACAAAAGAATATTTTGGATGAGAAGGCAAAAATTGAATTACTTAATTGTACTTTAGGAGTCAAACTTTTAGAAATATAAGCATAAGCTTATCACAGAAATAATTTAGAATAAAATATTAATTAATATTTTATATCTACTTATTAGTTAGACAAATCATCTCCATCTTTGTTCCTGCATTACAGGCTTATCTTTTTCTACAGGGAAGGTAACTCAGTTTCAGTCCTGCTCCTATACAAACTTTAAACCAAAGCAGAAGGGTGGAGACTTGCTTTTAGAGATTGCAAAGAAACAGAACTTCCTACTATTTTTTTCCAAGCAATATGTAATTCTTTCCTTGGTTTCACCATGGCTACAACCTTTATAAACATACCATAAGATTTACTGAAGTCATATGGGGGCTTGGTTTCTAAACTTACTGGATTCCCATCAGTCATATTCTGCTTGATGGCAGCAGTGAGACTGTTCGCCTCTGAGTGTCAGTCAGCAATTGATGGTAGAAAAATCCATTCCATCATTATAGAACGTATGGTTCTACATACAGAGAGGAGTCTTATGAGCATCTTGTGTGGTCCAATCATCATCTTTCATGGCACCACACGAAATAGTTCAGCGAATGTTTACATTCACTGTTTTTAATGCAAAACGTGCAAAATTTATCAGTAAAAGAAGCTTTTTATTTCATGAGCTACAATGCTGTGCCATGGGTTTAGCTAATTTGCACAGTGTATACATACTTGCCCCATGCTTCTCCATAGCTGGAGAACTGGACAGAAAGTCATAAACCTCAGTACTTTTAGTACTTTTAGGACTCAAATCCTTGCAAAAAGCTGACAGGAATTTCTCTATCTGCCCTTACGTGCAAGTGATCAGTAAGGCTGAGACTTTTCAGCTACTACACAGTGATGACCATTGCAACATTCAAACTGTCTGTTCAAAAGATACCTCATGTGCCAATAAAAACAATCAAAAATTAGCACAGGACTTCACTGGGGCTAATTCATTGTGTCTTGCCTCTGTGGGTTCACAAGTTTCAGCACAAGTGCTAGTTGAAGCAGTTTCCTCCAGTTTCTTTCCTAACCTTACAAGCCCTTCTGATCATTGCACTGCATTTACTACAGCAAATCAGATATCTGGTCAGATTAAAAATAAACTAAAAAGGAAAAACTTCCCAAATAGATATGGAACTTATGGTTTAGCAGAGCTAACACATTGTCCAAGTGCACCTCTCCATGTCACTGCATTATGACACCAGGATAGACTACCAAGCTGCCTCATTTGTGGATGGCAGGAGGTGTTTTGAGCTCTGATATAATCAAACTAGAAAGAAAATACAAGAAACCATACTTTTTTTTTTACTTCATGCTTTTGAAGAATAATAATACAATTCAAGTAGCCAGGTGATTTTCAATTTTTCAGGGGAACACCAGAGAAATCTTGATGTCATGTGATGCATGGCGCAGCATTCCAAAAGCAGGGACGGAATGTTTTTAGTTGATTTTTTTCCCCCTGGATGTTCATGGAAGTCCCCAGGTAGAAGAATTTCCCACATTTTATTCTTCACTTGAAAAACAATTCAGCAGCAAATCTTTACTGCACAGAAAATTGAATCCTACTTGGAACAGTTTCTTTTATCATAATTTTGCTCATTTACAGAAGGAAGCTCAATGAGTAAAATGTGTGGAGGAAAGAGAAGCCGAAATACTCTCTTGCTGATGAAATGACTTCATCAGGATGGAATAATTATATGGTCTCCTTGAATAGGTGTGCACCCTGCCACTCCGACTCTTGCTATTTCCTCAAGTTGACCCCAAAGGCTCACTTTGTTATGTCTGTGCTAATCTGCATGATCCACCCTAGCATGCTGACTTTGCAAGGATTTCAGCTGTATTTCTACAATCAGTTGAAATGGCTTCTTTTGAAAGCGTGGTCATTCAATACATGTTTTTAAATGAGGTATTACTATAAGGGCTGCACTCTGTAGTCCCTTTAAGGATAAACTTACTCCAGATGAAAAGGATCATCTACTTTAAAGTGGTTGAAGTTGACTTTTTTTTTCTGATTTACTTTCAGCTAGATATATCAGGAGGTAAGATGCATAACCTTTCAAAAAACAGCACCAAATTCTGCAATCTGCACAGTCTGATTGAAAGCATTACATTTATCCAATAAATAAATATTTGTGAACTGTACCCATAAATTCCAGAAAGACAGACTGAAAGTTATAACTGAAATTTTGGAGATCTCTCAGCCAGTCAGGCCCCTACAAATCATGCTGTTGACTCACACCGTATCTATCAGACCCACTGATATAAGCCTGTAATATGTGAAGAAAATATCAAAGGAAAGGATCACATATAAGATTTCCATCAAAACACCAAGGAACGCCATCATAGCAGTATTATCATTTGCCCACTTTTGTCTTGAAGCAGAAGTGGTAATTTCAATTAAATGACATATAATGTTCAAAATAACCCTCTTATCTCAGCTGTTATTTCTCGAATCAATGTCGTCAAATTTTGTACAAAAATGGAAGTGATGTTGCCCCTCATCAACTGCTCCCTTCCCCACACCCATTCCTCCCTCCTCTGAACTGCTGTAAAACCTATGACATTAATTCACAGTAGCTTTCTCTTTTTCTGATTTTCTGCTCCTAAACTCCCTTAAGAAAGACTCAGGACTGTGCTAGTTTATTTTACTTTTTTTGCTTATATTAATATACTGCTTCTGGGACCAAAAAAGAATTCTTATCCTTTGTTACTTTTTCCCATATCATCAATTCCTGAAACATTTTGAAACTTTTATATTTCCTTGATTGTTCTTCCACTACAGAATAGCTGAATATGTCTAGAAAGAGAGGATTTATATAGCATAAATAATGCAGTGTGTGGGTGACCCAATTATTTTCTTACACTTGTTTGGCAGAAAGTTTTCATTGCATTTGAAAGCTAGCATATAACCAAAAGATTTCCCTTCATGCTGAAAAAAAAAATCACCAACAAAACATGATCAGTGCATCGTAGAGACACCTTCTTTCTTGACCTTCTTCGGGAAAACTGCATTTGATTAAATTATGGAAGCTTTTCAGAGGTGGGTAGGTTAAAAGAATTTTTCCATCTGCATTTATATGACCACAGTTCCTGCTTCAGACGTTTAAATAATTCTAAAAGGACAAAAACAATTATCTGAATTAAAAAAAAAAAAACAACCCAAGCACATTGTAATGATAGCTACTTCCTACTGTGTTATAATCCGTTGTTTCTGTGCCCTCTGAGAAGTAATGTCAATGTAACTTCTTTAGAAAATAACATTATTTTCTGCTTGCTTCCAGCAATCTTTTTAATGCATCTGCACATAGTATATCTAACGTGTTTAGTTACAGTAGCCATGAAAACCTCCAAATGCGTATAAGGCTTTGCAGCTTCAACATATCACGAGTTTAGAAGTCTCCGGCAATGATGAGACACCTACTTAATTTTTACGAGAGCACCCCACTAGAGCAAACATAGACATACAAGCTTACACTCAACCCCAAAACGTTTTCCCAGCAGATTAACAGCTAAACCAATCTCTTCTGACTTCACATCTCAGTATCTAGCTCTGATAAGAAGTTTTCAAGAATTCCAGAGCCAAAAAATTCAGATTCTTTAGAAAAGCAAGAACCAGAACTCCAGTGCTAAGAACATCCAGCTACCTATCTCTTGCATAGCATAGAATCACAGAATGGTTTGGGTTGAAAGGGGCATTAAAGACCACCTAGTTCCAGCCCTCAGGCTGTGGGCAGAGACATCTTCTACTTGACCAGTTTGCTCAGGGCCCTATCCAACCTGGCCTTGAACACTTCCACAAAAGGAGCATTCACAGCTTCTCTGGGAAGTCTGTTCCAGGGCCTCGCCACCCTCACAGGAAAGACATTTTCCTTATATGCAATCTAAACTTACTGTCTTTTCAGTTTGAAGCCATTCCCCCCTTGTCCTGTCACAACATATTCTTGTAAATAGCCTCACTCCATCTTCCTTGAGGAGTCCCTACAGGTACTGGAAAGCCACAGTAAGGTCACACCAAAGCCTGCTCTTCTCCAGGCTGAGCATTCCTAGTTCTCTTAGCCTTTCCTCATAAGAGAGGCTCCATCCCTCTAATCATTTTGGTGGCCTCCTCTAGACTTGCTCCAGCATGTCCACATCCTTCCTGTGCTAGAACCCAGAGCTGGATGCAGGGTTCCAGGCGGGATTTCACCTGAGCAGAGCAGAGGGTGGGCGGAATCACCTCCCTGGCCCTGCTGGCCACACTGCTTTGGATACAGCCCAGGACACAGCTGGCTTTCAGGGCTGTGAGTAGACATGGTCATGTCCATCCTCTCATCCGGCAGCACACCTGAGTCCATCTCAGCAGGGCATGCCCCCGTCTGTGTTGATACCAATATCTTAGCTGAAAGAGAAAGAGGGAGAGAGAGAGAAAGGGAAAGGACCATCACATACTGAGATTTACTGAATATTCTTGCTGTTTAAGTTTTATTTCATCAAAACACCATTGCAAAATTTTTGTTTTGCTATTATCACATCCCTCTGTTTTTATAGAGGAAAAAAAAACTATAAAATGAAAGGAATATAACAAGAAGTTTTACTACACTCCAAAGGGACTGTTAATTAAAATTAGAAAAACTCTGGATGAACAAACCTACCAGTTCACCTGAGATGACATGGAAATTGGTAAAACTTCAGGCTGATGAAAAAACCTTCCTTTCCCTTTGAAAAAATTTAACTAATAAAACTCCTGTGTGGAAGTATAAGACTGCATGATTTTTTTAAAGAGAGATTTAAACTCAACAAAATAAAATAGAACAGGAAAACATTTTCAAAAGGGCAGAATTCACAAAAGTTTTTAACCTGGATTAATGCTACAAGCTACAGTGTGAATGTGAGATCAATCAAAATAGCAGAAATGTAAATTGCATCACATTTACAGTAAGATGAAGAAATTCATAACACAGTTTGCTCAATTGTAATTAATGGTTTGCTATGTCTAGACCAGCCTTCCACCATTTCTTTTCTGTACACCATGAATATTTTACTTAAACAACTGTAGTCTAGACCCATCTTTAAAATGCCATGTTTGGGAAAATTCCACTTAATGTAACCAAAAGCTGACTTATGCACTTCACTGTTTTAGGAACTGAGACTTAAAAGGACTGGCTTTTTAACCCAGTCTCTCAATACATGTAGGACAAGCTCCTCATATGTCTTCTCACAACAGACAATGTTCTTAGCCTTTGTAATATCTAGAAGGTGAACGAAAAAAAAAAAAATTAAAAAAATGCTGCAACAAAAATATTCAGAGAACCAGCTTAAATATGAAACACTGAACAACAAGATCCCCCAAATGAACCAACCTAAAATTTAACATATGATTGAAACCTGTAACATTTAGTATAGCAATCTGGTAAAAATGGGTCTGAGAGGAAATAAAGAAGTACTGCTTTAGTCAGTTATCTTTACAGAATCCTAACATTTCTCCAGATATTCTGGATTTACAATGAAATAGGACGTGGACAGCATGCAACTACATTTAATAGAGGTAAAATAAAATGCACCTGTATATATCTGAACACAAGACATTTTCCAGCACCTCTTATTGAAACCAATAAGATTTTCCTTTCTTGGCCTTGCAACAGCAGCTTTGCTCCCCATAGTTAGCACAATTAAGTCATACTCCTGAGAGGAAGGATGAGAAATCCTCTCTTCTAGGCCATATCTTGCTTTGATTATGATTCAATTCAAAATAACATATCTAAGTAACATATTCTGGCAAAATCAAGATTTTTCACTCATTACCAATGGCTGCAAAATCTTCTGGCACTCAAAAAATTCATTTGCATCAGGAGATGAAAAGTTGGAAATATGGGAGTTAGGGTAAAGTCAGTCATCCTTTCCACAGAGTTTCTAATGATTCTGACTTGGACATATGCCAGATTTCCTTAATAATATCATATAATAATATGAAGCAGTGCCTTACTCCTTGCAAATGGCCAGTCATAGCAGATCAAAATTTTTAAAATCCAAATAAACCAGAACAAGACTTTTTTGGAACAAAAGTAGACAAATCTCTACTGCTTCACCTGAAAAAAGTGAGGAAGGAAAAGGGACCTATGGAGAATGTCCAGCCTAATATTTCTGGGGCAGGTAGAGAAGTTTTGAAATTGTTCTCCCATATTCTGGATGAAAATAGTCTCAAAACATTATCCAGCAGATAAGAATAACTACAACAGCAGCTCATACCTCACCCTGTGATAGGACTTTTAATGTGGGTAAGTAAAACCAGATGGGACAGATCTGGTTGTCCCTATGACCGGATTTAATTCTTTTTGTTCATGGAGTGACATACAAGGACCTCAGTGAACTAGAGAAACAGATCAAATATCTTTCACCTTGTTGTGTACAGCAGAGAGTCTTTGGGACTCTGAGTTCTGCTTTTGAACTCAATATTCCACATTTACTCTTTTTTTAGCTCAGAAGATATTTACAGTTCTCAGCTATGAGAACAAAAACACAGGACTAGGATCTGAGGCTGTGTCTTGCCAGGACTGACATTCAATGGGATGACTCTTCATGCAGGAGAATACCCACATATAGATGTGTCAGCATCTATTTGTGCACTCCAGAAAATTTCACTTTCTCTCACGCTTGGATTACAATATTTATGTATTTTTTAATTCTGTTCTGGAGTAATTCCTCAGCATTGTTTCTTGGTAGGAAAAATTCTCTAAATACTTTGCTCTTGGAATTTTATTCAGTTAAGGGTTTTTATTCTAGGACACATTGAGACCAAATTGGTTGAAAATGTTATGCTCTAAGCCCTTAGCAAACCAAGGATGTATGCTGCTGCAAAATTTGCTGTATAAGATCCTATGAAATTCCAAAAAAATGGTTTTTTTCCTATTGACATTAAATACCTGATTTTATATGACTTGTGATGCACTGTCATAGCATACAATAATTAAAATGCATTTATTTTGCTTTACATAAGAGAACTGTGTGATCCGAGACAAAATAATTGATACAAAGCATTTAATGATTTATGCATTTTGATAGAATCTACAAAACATGTGTACGTTTGTAGACTATGTAATTTCCAATTTATTAACAAGCAGGAAGCAAGAGAAAAAGCATTATATGTTCTCCTTCTACCAGCTTCTTGCAGGAAGGCAAACCTTCCAAACTGGTTGGAAAAGACCCAGGAGAAGAGTTGAATTTTGTGTCTCTGAATTCAGGACGAGGCAACTGGCAGGGCTCTGTGCCAAAAAGGTGTTGGCTGCCATCATGGCTGTACCCAATGTGGGCTTAGAACAGGAAAGTGTTTCTATTTATTTTTAGTTATTTTCATACTCCTTCTTCTTTTGAAGAAATCCTTATAAAAACTTTTATCATGTCATCACGTGTAAATTATAAAGTATCTTTTCAGTATTAAAGGGTTATGTCCACCCCACCATGGGTTATATATCAAGATTCCTGCAGCTGTTCTGAAGCATATTTTACTCTGAAAATACTCCAAAGTTCTGGTTGACTTGAATTTGGACTAAGGATTTTGCCATTATATGCTTTATGAAAGGGAGACTGGTAAATGTCTGGACCTTGGAACTGACTTTGTGATATTTGGACTGTGAGTACACATCATGTGGTGAATTAGCATGTGGTGTTCTTATGCAAACAATAAAAACAAACAAAGAAAGAATTAAAAGTGCATTTAAGAAAATGAGTTTCAGCATATGATTAAAACAATCCCATAATAGAAACAACTTTGTGGTAAAGGTACATACTTGCCAAAAATATCTGCTAGTGTGGAAGCCGAGCATTCAAAACCCTCAATTTAGCAGCACTGCAGATGCTGTTACTTAGTTAACATTGAATATCACAGACAAATTAGGCACAGTCTGGAAAATGCTTCAGAGCAAGACAAAGCAGTCAAAAGTATTGGGGCAAAAGCCTTGCTCCCATTCTCAGCAATATAGATCACTGTATGATTTTGATTTTACACCAATCCAAACGGGTAAAATTTGGCCCAGAATGTAGCTACAGACAAATATATATACAAAAAAAAACAAACCCCAAAACCCAAAAAACTAACAACTTTTAAAAAAAGAAAAGTTAAAATCCTAAAAATTAAAAATTATGGAAATTTCAAAAGCTTCACCTAAAAAGTTCTCTGTCTCACCTAATAATATCCTTTCAGCAACTGCAATGCCCACCCAGCCGAGCCCCTAAGAAAATTTAACACTTCAAGGCACTTTCTTCATCTCGATCGAACATTTGTAATAATATAGAAACAAGAATGGCTCTCATTACTGGAAACAAGATACACAATTCTGCATTTTCTCTTAATGCTGATCTCTTGAATGTTAAAAACTTGTGTTATTTGCCTCAGTTGAACTGAGGTAAAAATTTGGATCCTACTGTGGAGCAGATAGCTGATAAACAGAGAAAAATTGTCTCTCTAAATCATAACTGAGGACACAGTAATGCAAAGAAGTTATTGTCTTCAAAATTTTGGTAGTTGGCTTTTGTTCAGATCAAAAGGCTTCAGTTCTTAGAACTTCTTACACTGGATGTTACATCTGTTCTTCCTGGATATTTTTTAAGGGGAAGGGAAATACCCAATGCTTTTGGTCAAATCTTTCATCTTACTACTTATGTTCTGTATAAATACATTATTCTACTTCAACAACGGAAAAAGAGAGTCTTTGGACTTCACCAAGGCTCTGTCATTTACTACACTTACACATTTCTGCAGCTAAAACCAATCAACTACTGTGAAATATTTTCCACAAGCATTACTTTAGATTTTTAAGGATAGACATGTATTTTAGCTCTACTTTTCCAAAGTTAATGAAATTAAGTTTATCATCAGGAATATCAATTTAAGCAATTTAGGCACACTTCAGAAAGTATTTACTGAAAGGTATGTTTGCATCTGTCTTCTGCAAGCTTCCAGCTAAGAATTGTTACATATGTTCAATCGGGATGAAGAAACACAACACGCAAGCTAACTGGCTGATTACAGACTTTTGCCTTTCAAATGGCAGTCCTTGAAAACAGATGGCTGCTCAGTGAGCTAGAAACCAAGACTTACTAAGAATCACAGAATAGGTAGGGTTGGAAGGCACAACTGAAGGTCCAGTCTCCCTACTCCAGCAGGGTCCTCAAGAATATTCAAAAAATATTCCACAAACAACTCTGAATGTTGAATATACTTGAAGAAACTGATTTATACATCAATAGTTCAGGATAAAGAAGAAAAATTTTGTGAATTATTTGTTCAACAATATTTTAGAATACTGCTGAAGAAATGTTTCAAATAATATACTTGCTGTGGAAAAGAAATATAATTTTAAAAAGGTGGTTCATGATGAGAATTTCAGAGACACTACAAAATTTGATCAATCAGTACACAAGGGTTGTAGGGAAACAAAATCTAACTCCTCAGCAGATAAACCGAAAAAGATAACCTGAAATTGAAAAATATGAAAACAGAATAAAAACTGCTTTTTAGTTGCTTAGAATGCTTTCTGTTCTCTTGCTCTTCTGAAACTCAATGAATATATTGCAATGAAGATGAACCAACAATTCTAGCATGTTTCAATAATAGACTACTGTGACTTAATAATGTAAACAATTTTTAACAAGTTTTAGATTCAGTGTTGGGTTCTTTTTTCTCTTAGTACTAAGGAAAGCAAAGAAGGATTCATGCACAGATTTGCAACAGGGCTCCCAAACCCAGTGATTTAGAAACCACATTATTTGCAAGATTTAAGCGTGGCTAATCAAACTTTAGGCTGACTAATTTACATGAGCTCTTAATTGCTAAAAAACTGCATTTACAGCTTTTGGTCAATTTTTCAAATTTATCACCAATCATTGCGTTAGGGGGGGAAAAAAAAGAGATAATACACAGAAAAGCATATATTAAGATAGTGTACATGCTGCAAGTTACAGCAAATCCATCAGAGCAGCAGTTATAGGGTTGTATGTTGTGGATGGGCAGAACTGCATTTTATTTACCTAGTGCTAGAGCTCGAATCATTATGATTCATTTCTCCATTCCAAACGAGCTCAGCAAAACTGGAGAAATAATATGCTAAAGTAGTGTAAAGATACAGTTTCAAACCAGTTTAGGAAATTTGAAGGGAAAAAAAAATGTTTCCCTCTTAAATCAGTTGCCTCCTGTAATGTTGACAAAGTAGGGAGAACACTGATTCTTACTAGAAGGAAAATCCTAGGAACAACCTTGCCCTGAATTCAGTTTTCCATAAGAAGCAGACTTTTGTCTTTTATCAATCCTGCCTTAGCCTGGAAATTTGGGGTCTGGGTAGATATATGAATAGAAAACACTGTAAACAGAGAACAAATCTGACACTGCAATTCATTCGCATGCTGGCTGCTCCACTTACATGCTGAACAGCTCTCAGAGAAAATGTTTTGATGTGTTTCGTTATATTCTCAAGAATGTCCTGCTCCAAGAGCTTACATGTCTCTGGTGTAGATTAGTTATGGACTTTTCATGCTGATGAGGTAATCCCCTTAATGTACTATACACCATAGGATATCCTCCTCCTCTGTTTCATGTTCTGACAATGCTAAAGGTCAGGAAAGTGTTTCATGTGGTGATAGGCTCCATTTAAAAGGGAAACTACAAGAGCACGGGAAAATGTCTTTTTCTTTGAGTTTACAAGGATAATATATGAAACCCAGGTAAAAAAGGATTGTCAGTGCATCTTGTAATGAAACTACACTCAGCTTGACTCAAAACATTATATTAACTTCTAAAGATGCATTTTCAAGAGTGACTGGTAACATGGTGGTACTGATAGAGGAAGATGAGTTCCATACTGTAACTGCTAAGTTTACTCATAGAAAATGTAGACTTCACATCAAACAGCAACAACATAAAAATAATTTATGTTGAATGCAAAAATTACGGCTCTAAACATATGATTTGTATTAAAAGTAGACTTCCTCTGTAAGACAAGCATGTAAAAATTAAATTAACTCAGAAATAAAGATATTTTGTTACACAAATTATGTCTCAAACATGGTCCACATTTCAAGAGGGATGCAGATGAGTTAAACTTACTAAGCTTTAAAAAATACTTCATAAAATCTTTTTAACAGTCAGCATCATTTTACATGGAATTTACAAGAGCGAACATGAAAAAATGATATTTCAAAAGTGTTTCTTTATGATTAGTAGTAGTTTGCTCCTTTGTGCCATAACTTCACGTTGTTATTTTTTTTAACAAAGGTATTAGTCAATTTATAAAGTCCCAGTCTTAGTACAGCTTCTAATTTTTAGAAGTTTTCACAAAAGAGTATATATTCCTCAGAGAAAAAATATTTAAAAAATTAAACAAACTGGTTTTAAATCAATAATGAACAAACTATATAATAAATTGTTTATTTTTACATTGAATCTGATGCTTTCTTCTTTATTGTTAATAAGGAGCACAAAAAAAACCCAACCCTTTATTTGAAGGAGGGAGGAATATTTACACAAGTTTTAAGCAAAGGCAACAACCATTGTTAATAAAGGCTCATCTTGTGAATTGTCTTCCCAAAGGATCATGTAAGTTTGGTAAGGAAGATAAGAGCATTTCCTTCACATACAGTTTTCTCAGTTTAAAGCCTGCTACTTGTTGGCATTCTTGCTTATGTTCCAATGTAAATGCTCTGCAGCGTCACAACCATCCTCTCCTCTCCTTCTCTTTAGCACTGAACTTAGGGTTTGGAAAAAGAGGAACAGAAAACACTGGGAAGAAACTCTGCTTAGTCTTCAAAATTAAGAATATTAGGAATGTTATGGAAACTGGAGGACTCCTCTGGGAGGTGAGTCATAATTGAATTTTCATGCTTGAATAAAGAAATATGATATCAAATATTTAACAAAAAAACTTTTAATCTAGCAGTCCATGTAGTTAGCAAAAGAACCCCCAAAAACCCCAAACAAACAAAAAAGCCCCAAAACCAAAACAAACAAAAATATCAAAGAAAACAAACAAAAACAAACAAAACAAAAGCAAAATCAAATGGACTAAAATGTAAAACAATCTATGAAAAATCCTCTCCATTCTAAAAGAGAAAGTAGCCTGACATTTTATGTTGATGGGTTCTTCAGAGAATAAAAGAGCCCCGAGTCTAAGGTCCATCTAGGTCTTCTATATTAGAAAATACCTAGAATTTCTGAACTGAAAAAAACAAGCTTTAAAAACAGATTTAAATTTTATATGCATAACATTCAGTATGTACAGAGGCAGAGGTCATACATCACAAACCAATGTTTTATACTACAGGTAGTAGACACAAAATAATACCTTCTTGGTAATTTCTAAGACATCGATCTAGAGATGCATGTCTTCTTGCTTCACCAGGAACTTCAGGAAAAACAAAGACATTATAAGAGTATTCCTTAGAAAGGAGTAAGCACCATATCGCATCCTCTCTTTTGAGCGTAAGTGGGGCAAGCAAGCATAAAAAAGCATATTAGCAGAAATATCCAAGTCACAATTCAGTTCAATACATGAACATTTGTTTTGGAGAAGTTTAGTGTAATTAAGCATCCATTCTTTACCCAAGTAAAGATGATTTGGAAAGGTGTTTTCTTTTTTTTTTTTTCCAGGAAAACCTTGCAAAAGATGCTACGTTCATGAAAATAACATGCCAAAATAAAACTGCTGTGCTTGCACTTGCCCTGTGTTTTTAATATTGCATATTCCTCCAACTCTTGGCTACAGCTGCACTGACAGCTAGATGTTTAGCAAATAAGAAAAGCTCAACAGAAGGTACAGTGGCAGGAACAATAACATTAACAATAAAATTTCTTGGTGTTCACGAAGTTACAGTAAAATTAACGGTTTCTCAAGCCAGTAAGCTACTCCCTATTTCATTTTAACTTCAAAAATTGCAGTTAACCAGAAGTATCATTAAACCATAGATCTACTTTTACAGTCTCACAATGTTTGCATTCATGCTGCACATACACAGAAATATCTGTGTGGGTCATTGCAGGTGACAGAGCACAGGAACACATTGCCCAGAGGTTGTGGAGTCTCTCTCACAATGGAGATATTCAAGAACCGTCAGGACACAATCTTTTGCCGTGTGCTCTAGGATGAACCCTGCTTGAGCAGGGAGGCTGGAGCAGATGACCCACTTTGGTCCCTTCCAACCTTTCCCACAATGTGATTCATTCTGTGAATACTGACATGCCCTCAAAAAGGATTGAAAGTTAATCCATCCTTTTGGCAGTACTTTTAAAAGTTGGACTTTTAAATGTTGTCGCTGCCCTAAAATAAACCTTCACTATGGCTCTTCAGTCTTATCCAGAAATGGAAAGGGTAACAAGGAAAACAAAAGACAAAGGAAGATGAAGTTTTGTCCACATCTGATCTGAATTTTCAAGGTTGATTCCGTATGAATTTGTGGGAAAAAAATTCAAAAATAGGCTACAGGTAAAGTATCATTAAATTTAATTCCTGTGTGGAATTCTAGTGGCAATTTAGTAAGATATCCCATATCACTATTGGAAAAAGTTTCAGAAGAATATCATTACTTAAGACTATATGAAAGCTACTGTCCTCCATTACCGAAAGCCAGCATTCTAAATCTGGAAAATGTGTAAGCCCACAGTTAAACTTCAACATGAAACACAACTTCTGTTTCTTCAGAAACAGAAGAAATTATTATCTGGCCAACCTTAACTATGTCATGCACTTATCCTTCCCTTTTCTTGACTGCTCTCTGGGTGGTTTTTTTTTTGGTTTTGTTCTTTTTTTTTTTTTTTAATTACTGTCTATTATATCACTTTAAATTATAGCCAATCTTCAGGAATCAACAATATTTAAACAGTTGACCAATTTTGGAAGCATACATAATTTTCTCTGAAGAGCAAAAAACCAAATAAAGAATTTTAATATTTAAATGTAACACACCATCACTGATAACTTTAGCCTTTAATATGTGAAAAACAGCTACAACAGCTATGACTAGAGGCTTGCTTGTACTAGGATTTTAGATAAGCAATAGAATTTTAATAACTAGCTTACCTCTTAAATGTTTTCCTTTATCTGGTTTATTTATAAAGCTTGCAACAATTCATTAAAATTACTAGTTATATAATATAATCTGTGTGCGTACTTATCTATTGAAGTTGAACAAATGAAAACAATTCACATTAGGCTGTCAATTTTAGAGGTCAGCACCAATACATTTACAACGATTTCAACCCGATATAATGCACTGGAAACTCCAGCTAATCCAACTCTATCCCTGACTGCATTTATTTGGAAGTATTTGTCCTTCATAAATTTCAATTCAGGATCTGTCCTGTTGTCAACATACCTTGTTGTGTTTTCTACATGCTTAGGAAGCAAAATAGGAGTCTTTCTGTAGAGACCTATTCTGTCTTCTGACCTATTGCCAGAAAGTTGAGCAAACCATTGATGGAAGAAATGTTCTTGCTTTTATTTAACTGCTACAGTCACTTTATTATCAGGTGGCAAGGTTGTGTCTACACTTGGGGGTTTTTAAAGCAAAAATTACTTTAGGAGTGTTTATGCGCTTTTCTACACTCCACCACGTTCTCCATGCCTTGCAATCATTCCCCCAGGAAAGTGACCTTCTCAGTAAGAAACTTGATCTTATAGGTATCAAATGATCTGAAAAGATCTTTCAGCAGTTTGGTCAGGATAACATTAATAATCCAGCCCACGGGAGAATATTATGTATCAAAGCTCATGTAAATTTGATGAATGTGGATTGCAAAGAAACTGACAAACCCCCAACATCGTTCACCAAACAGTAAATGAATGAATTCCAACTGATTATGTCTGCAGAACCATGAACTGTCAGGTGGGAAGACTCTTCAATTTCTTCAAAAAGTTGCATTTCTGTATTCAACACAACAGAAATGCTGTCAGCATCTTCTCAGCCTAGAACTGAAGCTATTCAATTATATAAGAAATTTGTTCTACTACCCCCTTTTATCATATCCAAGTAAGCCATCACAGCAGCTACATTACCATTAAAACATATGAAGGAATCTATATGCCAATACATATACGCAATATATGACAATATAAATATTGAACAGAAAAACAATTACACACATTGCTTTGAAACATTCTAATGAACTTGAATTTGATACATATCTCACAGCTGTGGAAAAAAGGAATTTGGATGTAATGTAATGAGCATTTTTATTTGAAAAGCAAGTCACACTTTTTACATACTGGTAAGTCACCTCGGAACCTCTGCATTCAGGAGTTACATGCCCTTAGTTTTTCTAAGCTGATAAAGACTAATGGAATGCTGAGCCAGCAAATCAGCCAGTACAAGCTGTATGCTTCATAGTTAAGGCTGTGATTAATAAGTAATTAATAAGTAATGTCTTGTACAAGAATTTCCTTCATAAAATTGCACATAGAATATACCCATTTCTAAAAACAAGGCTATGTTGTACAAATAAATACAGACTTCTAATTAAGAAAACTACATGATACTGAAACATTAAGCTTCGAATAAAGAAAAATCTTCAAGATCCCTCATGTCCTTCAACCTCTAAGCACAGATCAGGACAACATCCTGTTTTGGATATGAATGGAATTTTTTTCTTTTTTACATTAATTGCCCTACATATGTCAGCAGTGTAGGCTTGGTAGTCTACAAAAAATATCTGAAAGTGTCATAATCTATAGCATACTATTTAGAAGGAATATTTGGAATACTTGTTCTAATGGAAAGTTACCACAGGGAAAAAAGAGTTTTTGCTCTATCCCCACCTTATGGCTAGAAAAAGAATTTCTCTATTACAGCATACATATTTCTGGATTTCTTTTTCCTTTACTGTATGATTATAACCAGAAAATACTAACTATTTGTGTTATGAAACTTTAGATTCTTTTTCAGCAGTCAGTCACTTCTCCACATAAAATCACAATGAAACTCCAAGGACAAGGTCAAAACTCTCTAGCACCTGTGTTGATTTTCTGACTCAAAACAACAGATACGACTTTACATTCAAATAAAACAGTGATTATGGGATCCTGACCCATCAGAGTATGCAAGTTCATTTATTCGTGCTGACACCATTAAGACTTAGGTTCATAGATCTAACCTTCACTGACATACCATTCTTAATATTCACAATTTTTTAGAAGTTTTAAATATAATAATCAGGTGATTTATACCACTCAGAAAATATTAAATTTACATGCTCTACAAAATCTGAGCACAGTATGCATGAATGCATGCTGTGAATGTGAGCTGGAATAGGGCATAATCCCCACCAGAAGACTTACTCAGGTTGGCAAACAACAGATGCACTCTCACCAGTCACTCCTTAAATGAGGTGAAACAAAAATAGCACCAGCACCACTCTCTTACCCCACAGTCATCTGCTGATCAAGAAACATTTGTTTTCTTCTTTTATGGCTTAATCAATTATGATACTACCCTGGCCTAGGGTCTAAGACTAGCCACATCAAAAGCTGAAAACCAAGATAAGGGCTATCAGCAGTTTTACCAAATTCTATTTCTTCATTACTTGACTCCCTTTCATTGATGCTAAGAGTGAAAGGGCAGGGTAGGATGTGAAAGCTGCAAAGCAGAAAGAATAGAAAAAATGGATATCTGAGTGTGCCTCTAATTTCTTAGGACATCCATCCTGCTTTCCGAGGAAATGAGGAGTTTTAATTGTATTGACAGAGTTCCTCTCTTTCCAAAAAGCTCTTGAAACTTCTGCTTAAAACCAGAGGAAATTCAATATTGAGTCAGTTGTTTCAGAACTATAAATTTCTCAAGGTTTTATGAAAACAATTGAGCATCACCATGATTCTTCCCTCAAAAATCCTTGCCTTTTCCCTCCTAATGGCAAAGAATAAACGGAGGACTTCAAATAACACAACTTCATTAGGTCTTCTACTACAGATCTAGTTTTAAAAAAATTTTATAGAATGACATGCTTTGAAACTTCATCATTAAACAGAGACACGACACAAGAATGAACTATAGCTATAGCCTCCAATTTCATATTAATTGTAAGTGTTCATGGATATTTAGACAATACTGTTGTAAGTTTTAATTTTAAAAATCCAGTAAGGAATACTGCATAGAGAAGAGACCCTAGATATATGCATGAAAGAAAACAGAAGAGCTGCCAAATAGGAATACAATTAACCTTATGGTGAACATTCAAGAAGATACAGAAAAACACAATAGCATTTTACGTTTCTAAAACTTTAAGCTCACTTCATGAGCTCCATTAATTTGCAGTAAGTATTTATTGGAAGTTTAGGAGAGAAACCTGAATACCTGCCAAGCTACCCAGGTCTTCTTAATACCTGCCTGCTCCAGCTACTACAAAACATTCACAATGTATTATCAAAATCCCTCTCCTATTAACGAGTTAGCTTCTTAACCATGAATACAAGACAAAACCACTGTACAAAATATTTTAAAAGTACACTGGTGGTTGGTTTTAACCCTTTTTTGCTTCCCTTTCCCAACCGTAACTGATCATCAGTCAATCCACTACATGAGAATATTCCATTAAGCTCAGAGTGGACCCTGCTTCTAGAAAAATAAAGAAAGAAAAAGTTAAAGTGGATATCAAATTCCAAAAGAAGCTACTGTACTCAATTGTACAATGAGGAAGGTATGAGATTATACAAGAATCTAAGAAAATATTTCAGGGAAAATGAAGAGAAAACATTTCTAAGGAAAATCCAGTGTTGCAATAAAATTGTTAAATCAAACTCAGTAATTACTAATAAAAATATAAATACCTAGTCAGATCTTCCTTATTCCTGAGAATATACTTCAGATTATTAAGTCCACATATCCTCTACATGTGTACGTTCTTGGCCTTCTTTGTGGATTCCAAGGGAGTAAGAGAAGAAAATGCAGAATAAAGCATCTAGTCAACTGTTACAAGAAGCCAAATGCACTAAGCTCTGTGAGTCAAGTAAAGCAGGAGAGTAATCCCTCCTTCCTTTAGGCATACTGGAAAAGGATGACTTTTCAAAGGTTACACAGCATTTTAAAAAGTACACGGACATGATATGAAACTATAAATACTGGCATCACTACAGTTTCTTTAGACTACAAGAGTATTTCTAAAATGCAATTTTTTTGCTGAGTTTCTAGAATATACTTGGTAAGGTGTCAAACAAAATAAGACTACTCAATACATAACACTTTGAAAGATTCTTTATTTTAAGAATAGCTCACTGTGCATATCAAGGATCAGCTACCGTATAGTCCACAAAACCGCATTATCAGCTTGAACTCTATGATTCATCTATAACATTTTTAATATACTTATTAAGCAAAATATTCAGTCAATGATTACAAATATCAGAATAGGAACAGAACATGTTCTTAACTTATGAAGACATTTTTATATAATGTACATTTCCAGATTTTGATCAGTTAGCATGACACTCAAAAGAGGGAAGGAAATAGCTTGGCACTCATGCCAACTTATCTTTGTTATTTTTACAAGATCTAGCTTCAAAAACATTAGCTGTGCCAGATCTTTCCTCTTCCATAACCTGTGCATCTGTCCACACCAACTGAATTACAGACCACCAAGTTGTCTCATAAACCACATCAAACAGGTCAGCTTAACAGTTCAGACCATGATTTAAAGTATCAACTATGTATTCTTTCCCTAGAACACAGAAGTTTTAACCTACTTTTCAAAGTAATTTTAAAATTACCAAGACATTTATAAATAAACTGGAGGCAAGGTATTTAATACACTTGTTTCTACAGTGACTGTTTTGAAAGCTGTAATTTTGTTTATCTAGTAAATCTGCTCTGAACTGCACAATCTATAGTGGATTTAGTGAAACTTGTGATTTTGTTTTTTTTTTAACTACTGTTCCCCTTAAGAAGTTTCACACTTCTAATAATAAATGCCACATTGTACCCAAAGGGTACCCATGGTACAAGCATTCTTCCATCATTATTGAAATAAGGTACATCAAAAGACTTAAGTGACAAGTGACACACTTTAAAATTATGCATGAAGTGTATGAAAATATACATTATAAAATTTTTTATTTTTTTTTTTAAGAAAAAGCATGATAAATCAGGAGACAGATATCAACAAAACCATAGTTCCACAAGTGCTAAAGCCGGCTCACAGCATAACTCAAGTCAGTTAGAAGACATTGAAATATCTGCTTTAAAATTCAGTGATTGGTTTTCTAGCCTCTGCTTTTCTTTAAAATAACCTGAAAAGGGAAAAAAAAGTATATTTATCAATACAATTCGGGCAGCAGACAGAGATTCAAAACACGACGCTACCGAGACCAAAGGTTCACCTAGCTAATCTGTTTTCAAGATCTGTGTTGCCAAGGCTAATACACTAGGGGAAAATATTGGAAATAAAGTAAAAGGATACAGAAAGATTTAAATTTTGAGGTCTTTTTCTTTTTTTGTTTAAGCAAGAACATTCATAAGCAAGAATTCTGTAAAACAAAAGGCTTATTTTGAACATAAATGCTGAAAAATGGCAATAGTGCTCTCAAGGCACCAGTAGATTCCTTGAAGTTCTTACCTTGTTGGGCCTAGACAAAAAGAAAAAACAGATTTGCAATAATACAGCTATTATGCTCGATTTTTGTTTGCAATGCCTTATTTCTTTCCATATCAAGAGCACACAGACCTTTGGAAGGACATTTTTTGGTTTGGAGTTTAAATTGAAAAATAAACTTCAAAGTCCAAGTGGGACTATTTAAGTTAAAATTATTAAAATAGAGGCAGTTTTTTCCTTTCTTCTCACCTTAAAAAAATAAATGGAGCACAAAAATGTTCAAAAAGTGTTAAGATTGCAGTTAAAAAGAAACCATAAATGTGAAAGACTCCAACTGCAACATTCACTTGGCTACCCTACATATCCTGTATATGTTTCTGTTACTACAGTAATGTAAAAGTATCAAACTAAACCTTTCAGCAGAAGGGAAGAAAAACAGTGAAGACAAACAGAAGCCACAGGACCAAAATATCAGGTAACATCAAGTTTTGTTCTCCCAATTTGCACAGCAGGAGAAGGTGGTTAAAGAGATAAAATAAAGAGACTGAATTCCTTCATGACACCAAGGTAAAGCAGACATATGCTAGGGAATGAAATGAGCTACAGAATACAAAAGGATTAAAGTCATATTTTGACACTAATTCTTTCTAGGGAGACAAAGCTGCATGACACCTTACCCTTTCCCTTCTTTTGCATGGACACAAAACTCACCAAGCTCTGCAATGCAGCAAATTCCTTCTTCACAGATATTCACACAGCAATTTTTGTTAAGCTGAACTACCCAAATAACAATCCACAGTCTAATTCTCCTTTAGTTCTTTCCTTGCCAAATACACCACACAAAGTATCTGTTCGTTCAAGAATCCACTATGAATTTATTTCAGACACAGCAGGTAAGAACTGAAGATGTAAGAAAGGTATTTGAAGCTCTCTGAACTATTTCTCACTTGTTCCATAGAGTTTCACTTGAATCACTAAAGACAGCATACTTGATTCCTTGATATAGTATCAGCTGAAATAAGGATCCTCCAACTTTGGACTGCTTTTCAGGCCATGAAGGCTTGCTGACAGGCCATTTTGTAGACTTACCCATATATTGAAATTATGACTTTAAACAGGGAACAATCAAGAAAAATTGGGTTATATTTAATAGGATAAGAAGAGTTACTTTGTTGTGTTGTTAACAGTAAATCATGCCAATGATGGACAAAGAAGATTGTGTCTGTAGGTTTTGGATTATAAATCAAGTATAAACTTTAACACAGAAAGCTTTTATATATGCTGTCATAATACATTATACAAAAGTAAAAAATATTAAAAGTGTGTTAATACCTTTGCTGCAGATATGGTGTGGTCAGGTTTAATTATTTTACTTTTGTTCTCAAAAGCATTTGTCCTGGCTTCTTCTGCTAGCCGATGGAGAAACAGTAAGAAACTCAAATGAACCTTTAAAATAGAGAAGAAAAAAAAAACCAACAAACATTCAAGCTGTTTAAACAAAGTTTGATTTTTTAAAGATTCATTGTTTGCAACAGAAAATTATACTGCTTATTATAACTGCATATTCTACTGCTTTCAAATCCCTGAAAGGTGTTCTCAGAAAAAAAAATACATCACTCGGTTAAAGCCTCAGTAAATTTCCAACACATTCCCTTCATGAAAGACTCTTGTAAACAGAGTTTAAATTGAGTACTTAAATCATAAAAGTGCTTTAGGAATGATCACGCAAACCACAACTGATCTAAGAGAAATTAATCTGATTTTTATTAGCAGTTTTTAACAATACAATGTAAACACAAATATTAGAGAATAAGGAGTCTTTTTGCTTACTAGTAAATATAGACAGTTTTCAGTGACTATAACGGCCAGAACATGAACAGCAAATTCATTCCTGCCTTATCGCCAAATGGACTACAGACAAGTTCAAGGACTTCTGCCCCTTTCCAGTGTAAAGCGACATTGACATTAATTTCTCCAGAACTTGGAATTCTCCAGTGTCAGGAGGTTCCATCCGTTTTTTCCCAGCTCATCACTTAGCTTTTTTACATTAAAAGAACTGGTCGGGCAGTATTCTGTTCCGTATGGAATGCTGTTCTGCTAATACAGAAGCAGGAAAAAATTGTAGCAGGCAAGGAAGGAACTGCTCCAGCTTGAACTAAAGCTGACAGCCAAGAGCACATGTGTGTAGTAATTAATCAGGGACCTATAATACAAACCTCTAGCATTATACACACATTATGTGAACTACTTTAATAATACAATCTGAAAAACTGCTAATTGCACCTTTTGTAAATTAAACTTTCAAACGCTACCTCTGCTACGTAAAGTGTACAGATACACTTTTTCAATCAAGAGCTTGGAAAAATATTACTGAAAAATATGAAAATTTTATTTGTATGAATAAGGTGATGTATTTATTCTGCTGTACCTTATCTGTAAAGCCTGGAAAAATGTAATATGGGAAATCACAAATTAAGAGTTTACAAGAAATATGTTGGCAGTGGGTTTGCAGCACAATCTGTTACATGCTCCTTTCACTAGAACTCTGTTCGTATGATAAGCAGTATAGGTGTTTTTTTTAAATATCCTGAACTAAATGAAGCCAGAGTGCAATAGATAAATTTACATAATATTTGACATCATTTGGAAGCATCTACTACACAAAAAGCAGATGTTCTTGCAGATTTATTTCACAAAATTTAAAAGCCGTTTTAGAACCAGTCTTTAAGTATTCACACAGAAATTATCTCCAACAGAATCAAGCAGTGGCACTAAAATAATGTTCAACATTGGAAATCTAATCATTAAACTTATCAACATGGAGATTAGATTTCTGGAAACAACCTGGAGAAGTGAGAAGTGGAAAAAAAGCTTCCATACTTGCATATCCTTCTTTTGAGATACCCAAAGACAAAAGTGTTAATTTTTAAAAACTGCATGTTCTCTCAGAATTATTGTACCTTTATTTTCCTATTTACAAAGTGAATTGAGGCGCATGGAGAAGCTTCCCCTATATACCCATAGATTTAAACAGTCACATAACTAAAATCAGAACAGTCCACAAAGAGCACACAGGTTAATAAATGTTCCAGGTTATTTAAGGCAATTGAGAAAGGCTAGTGAAAGGCAGAATGACTGAATACCATTACTAGGAAAGCTACTGGCAAGTAACTAAGCAATATCATATTTAAGGACATTGCTTTGCTACATATTAAATTATTGCCCCGCTGCATAAAATTTTAAAACAGTTTTGAACTGACTAGTCATGAAAATCCACCTTACAAAACAGAATGTTTACCTTCCAGAAAATAAAGGCAGCAAAATTTAAGAATGTATGTAAAAAATTCACAGCACTGTCTATACAGCAACTTCCACACACCTGTTCAACAGAACTGAGTAATAGTAGGGACAACCAATGTAATTTTGGTTTACTGCTGTAACTTCAAAACAATTATTTTGACTGATATTTTGCCTTCAACATACACTTATTAATTATTCTGTGATGATGACAAATTAAAAAGAGGCCAATCAGTGGAATACTTTAAGTTTTTCCTGCAATGGAAACACACATGTACCCGTCTAGCATAAAAGAAGCAGCTGAGATACTGCTTTTCTTCTATAATTGCAAGCCAGAACAAAGCTTGTATATTTTCTTCTCTGACCATTGGGGGAATAGCTGAACTTCTATACTAAAATCATTACCTCTTATTTTCAAAAAGAGCCTTGAAAAAACCTAAACCACTATTTGCATGTCTTCACCAAAGATATTATCATACTCAAAAAAACCAAAAACAAATACAAATAGCTTCCTGATAAAAAGCTGATGAAATTTGATAGCTACAATGTGCAAAGAGATAGATGTTAACATTCAGGAAACAGGCTCTGACAAAGCTTCAAATTGCAAGAAGAATCCTCACGTGATCAAAAGTGAGGAAGAAACCGCATTCAAGTATTAAACAAAATTATCTGAATTCTTATGCCTTTCAAACTTGTTAATTAGAATCATGTAAGAAGACATTGGTTTATCGAGTAAAAATAACTCTGACTGAAGGTCGGGGGGAAAAGAAAAGCAGTCTGATTTTCTCCTAAGGTAGGCAGGCCACTTTATACTGAAATGGGCACATACTGCAACAGACTCAGACATAAAGCAGGGATCATTCTGGAAGACAGCCCAAAAATTGAACTAGCACTTTTCTCATACTTCCCTTGAGAAGACATAAGCTCTCTGCTCAAAACGTATATGGCTCCATCTTGTTAAGCTACTATATAAATTTGTTACTTGTCTTACTACACAATAAACTCACCAATCCTTTTTTTTTTTCCTAAAAGATGGACAATTTCAGCTGTGTTGATTATTTAGCCATGGAAATAAAGAGCTGAAGAGCTGTTAAGACACATGCCTAATTGAAGAATATCATGGACAACCACCATATCTGGATATTCCTGCTTAAAGGCAAAACAAAAATGCCAAGCCATGTAACATAAAAGGCCGTGTAATTTGACATCACCAGAACAGATAATCTACGTTTCCATCACATTAGTAAAATTTATTTTGATCTCATCCTTTGTGTTGCAATGAACATTTGCATAGCCATATTTTAAGCTGGATCTGATTGTTGTTGTTTGAAATTTTCAGTGAATTCAATTCACTGACTGTCTTTGCAGCTCAGAGAACTCAAGTGCCAGGACCGGGAAGAGATGGGATCCAAAGGCCAAGATTTGGAGGGATGTCCCACTTATCCCTTTTAGCAGAGCCACATTACTTTGAAGCCAAATTTTCATTACCCTGGAAACACGTATCAACTGTTACCAAGGATTAAAAAAACCCTGTGATTGTGTGCATTTGATTAGTTGACTACTGCATTCCACTGAGTAAGCTTTGAGTAGGTCTGAGCATGAGTAGCAAGGGGCCAGATCCTTAGTCCGTAAGAAGATCCAAAGGCAGCAAAAACATCAGGAAGAGATCATACTTTTATTAGCTCCGCTCCATTAAAAAAATATTTAATGTTTGCATTTAAATCTAAATACTCTCATAAAATTGCTATATTCATTCATTTTACCTCATATTACTTATTTTAATTTTATATGTTTACATTTAGCTTCGTATATCCAAATACCAACCTTCAAGATGATGCAAGACACAACTTTTATACACATGCAAAACGTGGACTTGCAATTCAAGTCAAGACCCATACTAGTCTACAGCACATGTTAATGCTTTAATGCTCTGAGAGCCACATGCATTTGTAAATAAGGACATCACAGTCCAGCAAGTTAAGTCTACAAAGTTATTTCAAAAAGTACCTTTTTTTTTTTTTTTTTTTTTTATTCAATACAGCCACTACCACAAGCGCTCTTGAGGTCAGGCTTCCTTGCTGTAGTCAAATAATTTCTTGGTGGGACAAACCCTACCTGTGCTGCAAACCCCTTAGAGCAGGTCAGAAGCAATTCAGCTTTGTTGGCCTGTGTTTGCAAACTAGGCTCCTTTATCCCCACTTTTTTGCAGGCACGTTCAAACCATGATCAGGACCCCAACACCTTACTGGATTACTGGCAAGACTTGTCATCCCACAGTTTAGGGCAGAAAATACTTAGATGGCCTTTCAAAAACACATGAGCGCTCAAGACACCACAGCAGCTCAGCGACTCCTTGATCACGGCTCAGCTGTCTACCTGCGCACCCGAACTGATCTACACAAACACCTGCATCGAGCAGCCACGTAATCCAAATTGCAATTGACACACCAAACTCTGCGCACCAGTGTGTACATGGAGTGACACAAAACCCATGCATCAGCGCGTCCCGGAATCCCCAAGATCACAGTCGATACAGCAGCCACCAGCAGAGCGGCAATCTCTGTTTATCCGTATTTTCTCACACACACACCACATGGCCTGTCCTCCCAAGCTTTGCCTCCCCACTGCCGCTGCACAGGCACCATTAGTGCTAACTTCACATCCCGCCACACCCAAGGCGCTCCAGGGCGCACAGACCAGAACATTTAGGGAACTAAATGTCCCTGTTTAGGGCCGGCTGCCCCCGGGCCACCAGCGCAGCAGGTCCCAAAAAGCAGGAGCGCTCCCGCACTTCCCGGGGCAGCCGCAGCCTCGCCTCTCCCCCGCCCCTCTCCTTCCTCACCAGCAGGTCGGCGTTCGCCGCCAGGCGTAAGTGCGGCTTGTGCTTCTTTATTATTTTGCGCAAAGTGCAGCGGGGCGCCGTGCTCTTCATCCTCCTCCCGCTACTTTCTTTCCTTTCCTTCCTTTCCTTCCTCTCTCCCGCCGCCCTCGCTCCCGCCGCGCCGTTCGAATCCGCCGCCCTCGCGCAGCCGCGCGCGCCCGCCGTGACGCAACTTCCCAACGGCCGCGCGCGGCCCCGCCCCGCCCCGCCCCTCGTGCCGCTCCCGCGCCCGGCGCTTCCCGGGAGCCGCGCTTCCACAGCCGCCCGCAGGCTGCGGGGAGAGCGTACCGCCGGTCCCGCCGGTCCCGCCGAGCCCGGCCCCGCCGCCCAGGTGGCGCGCGAGCGGGGAAAGGCGCTCCCCGGGCAGGTGCTGGAGGGACGGGCGGGTCCCGGTGGATGCCGCCGCGGCCGTTCCCCTCGGAGCCCCTCCGTGTCGGTCCGCTTCCCTTGCGAGCGAGCCGAGACCTGGCTTTAGGCCCGGCTGTACGAGTTACCCAGACCTCCCCCCAGGCCTTGTAGTGCCGAGGACGGGCAGCGGAGCGGGCAGTTCCCCGACGGCCGCTGCCACATGAGGGAATTTGCCGAGGCGCAGGGGACGTGGCACGGCGGTGTGGCAGCGAGCCTGGGGCGGTGGGTTTTAAATGGGCCATCGTCGCCCAAGTGTGCTGGTATTGCCTTGCCGCAGAAGCCGAGGGAGCTGTACAAGCGCGATTGAGCCTCCCTTCGCCTGTGTGACCCTGCTGGGAGATGGGGCAGGGCTGCAGGACCAGGAGCCCAGTTAGCACCATGATCTTACACTGAAATCAGCCTAGAGGGATAGTTGTGTTCTGCACGTGAATCTGGACAAAATCCTGCTTTAGTGCACGTATGGCATTGACTCATTTGTACACAGAAACACGCAGTGGTTCTGAAACCGGCCACCACTTTCCGTGTCATCCTTCCTCCAGCATCTGTCCCTGCACTCCTGCTTTAGCTGACGGATGCTGCTGACTGAAATACGTGTTTCCCCACAGAGGGGCCCCTGTAGCTTGGCATTCTCAGTGTATTTGGACGGTGTGTACTTAGTTGGAGAAGGGGTCAGGATTTCATACTGAGGTATGGGGTTTTTCAGCATATTTATTAGGTTTTTTTGTTTTCTTTGGCCTATGGGACGCTTGCAAATTTAAATGTTGATAAGATAAATATCTCGTCTTAGTATGTTCAAAATACCAGCACCCAGATACGAATCAGTTTTATTGAAGTATGTTCTTAAGTCTGTATGATTTAGTGTTTTAGTTAATTTTACAATATGCACAAAATGTAGTCAAGATAGAAGTATGATATCTGACAGCAGGAGAGAATTTAAGATTTGCCAGTTCTTCATACTCTGTCAGGTATTTGAAAATGATGCTTTGTTCTTTCAGTTTTGACTGTCACTTGCCATTAATCGTCAACAGCAATGTTGATCTTAAAGTCAGGGTCTTAACATTTTTTTTTCTGTGAAAGAATAAGCACTCTTAACACGCAGAACTTTTTTGTACAGTTTTATAATAGTCACAGTTAATGGCTCAGCAGTGCTGCTACAAGTAAACATTTGGGTTTTTTCGGTTAACTGAATGGCTCTGACTCGGGAGCTGCATAAGGTCATATACTGTAATGCTCATAATATACACAAAATTTGCATCGGGATCAACAATAACTCAGCATGTCAACAGATTCAAATCTACAGCTGGGATAGATCAGCAGTTCCACTGGACCTTACGTGAGCTGAGAACTGGGCCTTAGTATCTCGCACTGTTAGTGGAAAACTGGTACAGGCAAGCATTTTACAAACTAAGAATTGCAAAGGTGCCTTTAGTGTAGGTCTAAAGCTATTAAAATACACCACACAAATTTGAAACTGTGCAGTGACCTGCATATAACAACAGATACTGAGACTCAAGACTAGTAACTATATCTTTAAGTCATGTGCTTGCTGTGTAGACAATGACTGAATAATGAAATCTACTATTAAGTGTAATACTGTTAGAGTTTTGTTGGTTCTGATGGTTTTATATTTCTAGTGGGCTGGGGTTTTTTGGTGTTGTTTTTAGCCACAGAAAATCGTAATTTAAAGTGCTGGCTCAAGTCTACATATTTACCAGATTTCTTTATTTCTTAGGTTTTGAAAAAATTACAATAGTTACTTCAAACAATTGATAACACAGGTCAAATATACATGTAATAAATTGTGTGTAAATTATAGGTTCTGATTTACTGAACAAAAGTGAAATTCAGTATTTCAGATTTCTCCTTGAATTTATATTTTAGGCTATTTATCAATAAATATCTCTGTAAATATGATTTTAGTAGCTTAATTTTAATAAACAAATACTGTAGGAAAAGAAAAAATTGTACTTCTGTACATTATTCATTGCAATGGACAAAAATTATTTTATAAGAAATTCTTTTTAAAATCACAACTATTTTAATTATTTGGTCTGTATTAACACAAGGATTAATGATTAGATTACAGTGAATCATAGAAAGCTGCAGTTTCATTATATTTTTTGATTTTGAACATGACTGTTTTCTGATATAATCCATAATGTTCAGTTATAATATTATGAAAAAGCAAAAGATAATGAAAGATGTATTTTAAATTAATTCTTTGAAAGTTGAAATTGCTAATTTTTTCATGCTCATGCAACTTTATAAAAAAGGCAGTTCCGTGCCTTATAAGCAGATTTTCATATTTTGCTTGTTCAGAAGCTGCAGAAGTTTTGAATCCGTTTTCTACAAGCAGTTGCCTTGTTTTCAAATAATGTTTAAAGAATTTCATATTTTTCCCCTTCTTAGCAATTGTAAAATTAAACACATATTAGTTCATTTTGTGAACTTCAGCTGCAGCACATCTTCCCAGTTTTCCAGCAATGCTGAGCTGCGTTTTAGAACGAAAGGCATCATCTGGGACTGATGATTAGAGCAAGGAAATTTCAGCAATTAAAATAGTACCATCCAGATCTGACTTCTTCTTTGTGTTCTTTTTTAAATTTTTCTGGTTTTTTAATACAGGCACTTTCAGTGACATTATTTTGTCACTTTTGCTTCCAGATCATGTGGGTTTCTTGAAAACACTTCCATACATTTCAGTGGCTAAAAAGAGGCCAAGTTTGGGGCCATCAGTGCTGAACCGCAAACCAGTAAACATTTAGCTCTCTGTAAGGAAATAGATGAATTTAAAGACTAATTTTATCCACTGCTCTGGTGCACTGTTAGTTGAAAGAAGGGTAATATTTGGAAATTAAATTAAAAAGCTGTGTTTCCTTTCTGTCCTGAAACTTTTATATGCACATCCTAACTTGTTAAATTTTTTCTCCCAGTCTGTACTTCATAACTTTTAGTTTAATTATTTTGTTTCTGGATTTTGACCTTCAGTCAAATTCTTCATCAGCTCTTCATCAAATAATAACTCTAAAGTCAATCTTCCTTCCAAAAATGCTGAAGAATTCCATTTAAAGAGTGTTACATCTTGAAATTAATAATCACATTTTATAAATTCTTGCTGAGCCAGAGGTCCGACGGTTTCTTCTCTAGTCAGGTAGAGACTGTTAAATACTTTCTGGTGCGAATCCAGTTTCAGTGGTTGATGAAAGACTTTGAAACATATCCTGGATATGGATGTCAAAGCCTAAAATCTTTTGATGTTTTGTTCGGTGATGAAAAGATATCTCTAAAACAGAACATAACAATTCAGCAAATGTAAACTCTTCTATAGTGTGGTTGATAGGCTTGATCATAGTGATTGGGGTATACAGACTGACTCTCCTGTTTCATTTGTATATTCTTTCTGTTGGATAATTCAGGTGTGGTTGAATACTTTTGTAGAGAAACAGGAAAAGAGATTATACAAAGGAGCAAATTGTATGTTTTCCTCTCCTCTGAGTAGCTTAGGAAAACCTCTTGCTTGAAAGAGAGAGGGGAAATGGCAATTTTAACTTTTGCTTTGTGGCTATCACTATCGATGTAATAACAATAATTTAATTGCAGTAATAAATACTAGTCAAAACCCTGACATTCACCTTTTGTTTTCATGAAGAAAGGAGAGAATTCTCTAGAATCAATTATTTTCATTAATTTCATACTTATGTTTTTAAAATTTAATTCTATTTCTATCTGTGTTTCAGGCCCAGGACACTAAAAAACAAGAAAGGCAAAACATCATAAATTATATTTGGAATTATGACTATTTGCTGATTTTAAGGTTTACAATTTAAGCTTCAGTTTCATTTTTCAGGACATTCTGTGTATCAGTCCTCTGTATATCAGGCTCTAAGAACCTGTCTGATGTTAGTTGACTTGCACAGGCCAGACACCATCTGTCTGTTGTGACTGCTTTGATTGCATTCATAAAATGAATGTCATTCATACTGAAGCATATAAATCACAGCTCAGCAGTCACTCTTACCTTCAGAGATACTCCTCATGCACTTGACATGCCATCAGCTAAAGTGTATCAGTTTGACTGCTTTTGAAGTAATTTGAGGCAGGATCACATTGATATAACTATCCATTGCTTTATTAAATTATGTAAGAGGAAAATGTTTATTTTAGGTGTTTTTAATGAAAACCATAAAGATTAATAAATTACACAAAAAAAATAATTACTTCAGATTCCCACTTTGTCTGCATTCATGTAACTTTTTTCTCATGTAACTTTTTTCTCATTATTTTTTTTTTTTTAAGATTGTACTTTGTTTGCTTTTTGCTCCCAGATCTAATACACCCATTTAATGCCAGTCCTATTTCCTCCCCCAAATTCCAGAAGGAAGAGAGTGTTATTCTCTTCAGATGTCATGCTTGCAATGGCTACATACAAACCTGAATGGTCTTCCAGCACCTCTGCTCTGATCAGCTAATCCAAACCTGCCCAAAAGACCCCTTCTTTCCAAAACTTTTGCAAACCTAGACAGTATTCTGAAAAATGCCTGTTTTCTGCCTTAAAAATACACATTTTATGCAAATGTGCTGCAGAGAAAAAAGGAAAGCACATGATTTTACTTTACTAAAAAGTGGTCTAATAAGCATAACATGTAATAGCAATGTCTGCCAATAAGGACCTAAAAGATTAATAGATGGATACTTATTGCTCAACTGCCAACTTTCTAATTATATTTATCAGGGACAGTGGATCGGAAGAGTTCACCACAAGAAGGCCTGAGAGTGATGGCTGTTTTTTCTTCACTTTATTCTTCACACGAAGGGTAGCAACATCTTTTAGCCTAATCTCCCACAGAGATGATCTTTTTTCCCTGCTTTTTCTTCAGTCAGAAGAAAGCCCTAGAAGTGTGATATGCAAGAGCATTTTTCCTACCTCTTCATTAATTTCCCTTGGGTTATGTCAGCTCTGAAACACAAAATGATGTGCAATGGAATGGTGTGCTTAGCTATACAACTTACTAAAAGTTTTCTGGCCATGGCTGCAAGGCAAGTGGGTGATCACAAGTTGAGATATCTACACCTGAAGCAAAAACTTAATCTCTTGCTGATGTTTCAGATTGTCAGTAATCCTCAGATCTCCTAAAGCAGAGGCAGAAGTAGTCATTAGGCCAATGTAAATGAAAAATGCCCACTTCTTGCCTGGTACTGCCTACATACCCCACGAATGTACTAAAAGAGGGGATATATAATCATATTTGTTAACATTAAAGCCAGTTTTAAAAAATATATAATCACATGTATATCTCAGGTCAAAAAACAAATACATTTGGTTATATTTTTTAATTAATAAATGGTAGGTGATAGCCAGCAAGATGCCTGCCTGCCACCTGATTTGCCCCAGTAACCCTGATGACGGACTTCAGCAAACTAAATTCAAAGAGAAACAATAAAGTAACAGACAGGTTGTGTTTCAGATGAGGTAAATTGATTTCTGGTCACTTAAATCACACTTCTTGTGACAGAATCCAAGCCATAACATTGTTATATGTGAACATGGTAGAAAAAAAAGAAGAGTAGCCACTGAAGTGAAGCAAGAATTTAAAGTTTGCATTCAGAGTGCATGGAATACACATATACTACAACAGGAATTGCCATTAGTGCACAAAGTTGGCACGTATTGTGCTGTGAAGACAGGAGGAGAAAAATAAGTAATTTGCATTTATTTCTTTTCTTAGTAATTAATAAGGGAGTTAAAAAAGAGAACATTTAAGATAAAATGCAAATAATTCAAATAGACAGTAATCAAAATGTGTTTTTTCCATGAAGATTTCCAGAAGTTATTTATTAACTGCCAAAAGGAATATCCAGTCACCTGAGAATGAAGTAATATAATATATGCCACTTAACTGCAAATGGTTCCTCAGTGATCTGCTTTCTTTAGTAAGCAGACATGAAATCATTTGTCTTCAAAATTATGTTAAGAAATTAATGATCTAATACAAACTATCAAGAGTGGGATGCAAAGTTCAACTACCTATTTTTTTCTGTGAAAAGAAAAGTGATTGAAAACATTAGGATTGTATTAGTAAAAAGTAAGCACTCTAGAGAACTACAGCATTACTCTTTAGTTTCCATCATTACAGAAATGCTCGGATTTCTTCTGAGTACACCGAAATCTTTGGCTCTGTCATGCTTACTGCAAATTCACAAACATCTTTTTTTAACAGTAATTATTAGCAAAATATAAACCTCTGTGAAACTATTTCAGATTGTATTGAGAATCAGTAGTTTTCTGAAGGAAAGGAAAGTTTTAAAATGCTGCTGCTGTAGCAGAAAGGAAGGAAAAGTACTTCTTCAAAGGATATGATGAAGTACAGGAATTACTAAATATTTTTTCCCTTTGGCTAGTTAACTGCTAATTTCATTCTTGGGAATGTCATTTTGGGTCTGGGTTTGTTTTTTTTTTTTTTTTAATATCTTGCTATATAGTGTTTAGAAAGAAGCTTCAAAGATTAATTATCTATTGAGATAAAAATTCTTTTAGTAGCTTAGAATCATTTAGTGTTTTGGTGACAGTAACATTTGCAGTTTCAAGTGCAATTAAATGGAAGTGGTAGTTTAGAGAGTGAAAAATAGCGTATATACTTCTTCAAATGTAAAACAACACTATAAGTATTACTTAAATAAATGTAATTTTGACCACAGTTTTGTAAATAAACAGCTGCCGATACAATCTTCTTCTTTTCATATGGAACAAATACACTTTCTTCAGACACAGTGCTTGACACAAAGGAAAACAGCCAGGGTGTAACGCTTCAGGTTAATAAAACTAAAAGATAGCAGCTGTAGCCTAGCTCAGAGGCAAGATGCTGCTCTCTGCTGTAAGAAACTGCATTGGAGCCTTAACTCGCTACATCCAAGAATAACCATAGTGACTGTGGGGATGGGAAGCCATGTCAAGTTTTCTTCCCCTGCCCTTCATGACTGTGTAAGCCTGTTGTTAAGAAGTACATAAATTCATGTGGAAGCACCACAGACAGTAGAACTCATTTAGTAAACAGAGGTGCAATATTGATTTTCTAGCCACATAGAGGGTCCCTACCTGAGCTTACATAGGGCAACTTAACTACCACAAAGCTAAGAAAAATATCTATTTTAAGCTAAAAGCCACACCTCTTGCATCATCACAAATACAATTACAACAAAACTAATCCCATAAAACCCCAGAGTGAATCATAACACAAATGCAAAATTTTTTGGAAGGAACATACTGTAATGTGAGCTGACGCTTGGAAAACAGAAGTCATTCTAAAGTCTGTCTTTACGCTGGGTGTTTTACATTTTTTACTTAGGCTGCCTTGCCTAAGTGGCAGAGTTTTGTTTTTCAGTGATATTTGTCATAGTAAGTAAGGTTGCTGTGATGTTTTTTAAGTACCTTCACCTGGGCAGGAGCTGTCGCTCCTTAACGTAACCAGTGATGCACCAATACTACCAGTTGTACTGTGGAATGGTTCCCTTGGAGCAGGTGACTCTGCTGCTCATTGCCACTCTGACTGAAGGTGCTTTTCCCCTGTACAAACCACCTATTCAGTCCTGCTGTAAAACAACACAATGAAAAGCATAAAATTGCTGTTCAGAGGCAGCTCTTTGCCTAAAAATTTGGCAAGTGTGTGCTTTTTCAGGTTTTTTTTTTTGTTTGTTTTTTTTTGGGGGGGGGTAATACATTGATGCTGAATGATGCTCTTCCTTGTAGAAGGAATAAAAATATGCTTATTCTTGTCATCAGGATCATTTTTTCCAGCATGTTTCTCAAACTGGTCTAGAGATATTTGCTGTTTTGAAATATGTGTTTGCAGTTCTCTTGCATTCTTCCCAATTTCATCTGATGATGTAGTGATATCACTAGGCGACTCTTGTCTGCAAAGTGTCCTGGAAGAGAGCCAGGACAGGAGAATGAGGGAAAAAAACCCCAAGCATATAAAGAATAGGGGAACTAGATGGTCTAATTTTTATGGGGGACTTTCTAATGTAAAAGTCATTTGGTGGAAGGCCTGAGCATTGCTGAGATGTTCAAGTGTTCTGTGGTACTACGAGTCAGTGAAAAGCTTTAAAGATAGCTTAATTCTTCAACATCATTTGTAACGTCCTTACAATACCTGTGCAGAATGAAGTAGATGGATAGTAGAAGTCATTTTGATCCTAACTATCCCTCTTTAGGCTTTATTTAGCATTCTTTAGTCGGGTAAAAATTTGCCAGTTAATCTAAAATTAAGTTTAGAAGCCTCTGAAGATTAAACAAAATAAAACCATAGAACACTGTAGCAGGTTGCCCCTGGCTGGATGCCAGGTACCCACAAAAGCCACTGTTGCCACTCCCCTCCAAAAATGGAGAGGGGAGAGAAAATATAACAAAGGACGGAGAAGGACAGAGAGAGATCACTCACTGAACATTCTCATAGGCAAAACAGGCTTGAATTAGAGATAGTAAATGTATTTATTGCTAACAAAATCAGAGCACAATAATGAGAAGTAAAATAAATCTTCAAACATTGTCCCCCCACTGCTTCCTCCTTCCCAGCTCTACTTCTTCACCCAGCAGCACAAGGAGACAGAGAATGGGGGTTGTGGTCAGTTCATCACACATTGTTTCTGCCACTGCTCAGGGAGAAGAGTCCTTACCTCCTTGGAGAGAGGAGACCTCCAGCATGGGGTCCCGCCCACAGAAGACAGTTCTCCACAAATTTCTCTGATGTGAGTTTATCCCGTGGGCAGTAGTTTTCCATGAACTGTTGCTACAGGGGTCACTTTTCCATGATGTGAAGTCCTTTAGAGGCACAGCCTGTCCAACGTGGCTTTCCCATAGGGTCAAGAGTCCAGCCAGAACCCTGCTCCAGCATGAGCCTCCCACAGATTTACAGCCTCCTCTCAGGCTACCTGGTCCAGGATGACCTCCACCAGTGGCTGCAGCTGGATCTCAGCACTCCCATAGTCATCCATGGTCTGCAGAGCACAGCTTCAGCACCTGGAGCACCTCCTCCCTCTCCTTCTCCACTGACCTTGGTGCCTGCAGAGCTGTTCCTCTGACATGTTCTCACTCCACTCCTTCTCTGGCCTTCGTAACTCGAGTTACTTCTTAAATACATTACCACAGAGCCATTGATATCATTCCTGAGGACTGCAGGGAGTTGATGCTGGTGATACACCAGGTGTCCACCAAGCAACTCTATCATTCCCCCTTAATACTGGAAAATTTTCCTGGAATATGACTCCTAGGTTGAAATAAGGCAGTTTACTAAAAAACACCAATAATCTTATTCTCTACTTACCATGAGCCAGCCAAGTCCAGCCACTTCCCAGGAAACAGGGCTTCAGCACTCGTGGCAGCTGCTCGAAAGAGCAAACATAATAGCAAACACCACTACCAGCACCTTCTGCTTCGTTCTCTAGCTTTTATACTTGAGCTGATGTCATATGGTAAGGAATATCCCTTTGGTTAATTTGTGTCAGCTTCCCCAGTTGTGTCCCCTCCCAGGATTTTGCCCACCCACAGCCTGGGGTGTTATCAACCCCTTTCTAGCTACCAATGCAAAGCACTTTTGAGGACTGTTATGGGAAAATGAACTCCATCTCAGCCAGACACAGTACAAACATATGTTTCTAAATGCATATCCTTTAAATGTTTTTTGTAACATTATATTTTGAGCAGAATAACCGAATTTGGGTGTTTTGTGAACTCAGTACTCTCACTGATTTCAATAATTACCAGCATTGTACTTGTCTATTACTATTTTTAAAAAGAGGAAAACTGATTTTTACTTCCAAAATAAATTTAAAAATTGCCTTTTGCAGTTTAACAGTTCTTACATTTGTGAATTCTGTACATGGATGACAAATCTTTATTTGCCCTTAGCTACAAGCCTGCAATATGGTTCTCAAGTACATCTATTTGTGTAAAGATCCACAAACATCAGTACCCAGATATGTAGTTCACAGCCTTGCTCCTTGTCTGTGTGATTCCCAGCACAGAGGACAGTTTTAAATGGTTACCTTTTATAATTTTTTTTAATCTGTTCTTTCTTTAGGAGTTAGTTGCCTCTACCAGGCCCAGTGGAATCTGTTCATTGAGAATAAAACTCTTCTTTTTGACCTCATAGGACAGCTCTGTACTTATGTGTATAGTGTTAGACACAGTCAGAGGTCTGAGAGCAAGAGGCATGCTACGCTCAGGTACTTATGGCAAAATTCTCCCTAAATATAAGATGATCTAGTCAATCCCCACTTCTGGGGACAACGCTGTGCGCCGGCCTCTGCGCTGTATCCAGGAGCTGGCTTGGGGAGTGCTTGTCTCAGACCAGAGCTGCTGCCTCCTAATGTCATGCTCTCAGGACAGCAGTTACTACTATTGCACTCCAGACTTTGTGCCTGGCCCCTGGTTTAGTGTTCTGTACATGCAGGTGTAGAGTAATGCAGCAATGATTGTGGCACTTGTCAGTGAGGCTGAATGTTAAGAGTCCTGAACAAGGAGTTGTATGTCAAAATTAGAAAACTCAATAGTCAGACTTCACAAGGAGTCTGGTCCCATATCAGGATTGTTTCTGGGTTTTATTTTATGCTCCAGCTATTCAGGACCAAGGTTTGAATCTCCATTACCCTTGGAGGCTGTCCTAACCACTAGCTTTCAATATCAGCCACCTGTGCTTTTTCTTTCTAGTCCTTAATTATGCTCCGTTTGCTGCAATAGTATTTCAACATGCAGAATGGGAAGTAGGCATCTCTGCATGTCCACAGCCCTGTGGCATGCTTCTGAGAGATGGCAAATGCAGTCTTCAGCCCCAAAATTTAATGGGAAAATGCACTGAAAATACTTTTCCTGGGCCAAATATACTCACCACAAAGGTATCATAGAAATGAATACATAGAAAGTACAGCTAACAATTGATTGTACCGAGTCTGGTCCACAGGTTCTGCTCTATGCTTCAGCCATTGTAAAGAATTATTTTTCATTCATTCCTTGTTTTGCCATGGTTTTGTTTAGACAGTATCAGTTGTGGAACTAGTCTGTTCTCAGGTTTTAACCACAGCTTAGAATTATGCTGTCTAACACTCAGAGTTGCTTGATGTCAGGGAGCAAGCACAGGATAAGGAATATATTAAATCTTCTATGAAACAGCTTAATTTCAAAATTTTATTTTTTCTTACTCCAATGGGAAACAGTGCAATAGCACAGCAACAAAATTAAACCTGCAAGTAAATGACTACAGGTCTGAGCATAAATTTGTGGGAGAATGTGTTAAATATATTTGTACAGCTGTACATACAAAAGATCTGAATTCTCCTAGAAGCAGTGTCTGGACATGAAGTTTTGATTTAGCTTGTGTTCCTCTGGAGACTCTGTTCCATATGTATATAAAGCTGAATTTAGCAATTAGATGTGATTTCTGAATTTTGTGCCCATAATTGCCCACTCATAACTAAGTAAAAGATGGGGCTTGGAAGTTCTGTCTTAAGAAAGGTTTTATTCTATATTTCCAGTTTTAGCATCTCTGGTAGCTTGAAGTCCCCAATATATGAATTTGCTGTAATATGCATAGAAAAAAAGTCTGCCTGAACCTTGCTATATGCATAACTAGATGATTAATGCATTTTTATACATTACATATGTATAAAATTACCTGTGTTCTGGTATATCATAATTATGATTCATATTCTTATGATTCATAAATATGATTTTGGCATATCTTAAATACTTTTCAAGTATCAGCCCTGATTTGTCTATTAGCTGCTTGGATCCACAAATCTATATACACATGAACAGGATGTGTATAGCATGCTTCCTGAAAACTATTGCTCCAAGCATATTGATCATTTTCTTAATCTCAATGAAATTTTAATATTTTAACAAATTTTTCAGTACATGAAGAACATCATGTGATCACAAATATTCCTCCAGTCTTTAAACTTTAGTAAGTGTCTGAAAATTATTAGTGAAGTTCTCACCCTGTACCTGTGCAAAACACAGTTAGGATACCTAGGATACTTTGCTAATGGCTAAATTCTCCACTCCCTAGTTAATTCTTCTATCAAAAAATACATCTATAGATTTTATTGGGTAGTCTCTAATAATTTGTAGTATTTTTTTCATTAACTTAACTTTTCCTATTAGAAGCAAACAATGAAAACTATTAATATAGCTTAAGAGATAAATGCCCATGACATCTAACTTGATCTCTCAGAAACTTGGGCCTTTTCAGTTTTGTAAAGCAACATAGTCATAAGTTAGTGAGATACAAGTTTTGTACACAATCATGTCTTGCATTTCTCATTAATAAACTTTGTGTGTGAAATACAACTAGTCTTTCTTTTTGCTCAACTTCAAAGAAATCTACAATCTCCAAAAAATCAGGACATTTTTTGAATTTTGTAGGATTAGTTGCAATCTCAGTATCTATTATATTTGTAAACAAATATCTTCGCTATGTCATGTGTTAAATAAATACATCTTGCCTTTTACAAGATGTTTTCCTGTTAAATTCCAACTAAAGCACAACAAAAATGCTAAAAAAAGAATCCTCAATAGCTGCATGAGTAGCTGTCTACTTACTCTAGAGATCAATAAAATGTTTGGCACTAGCACTCATTCACATGTCAAAGCCAAAACAGAAAACATAGTTCATAGTGAAGCACAAGGACAAGAATGCTGGAAAGGCATTCTTGCAAATATGTGCTACAAAACAGTACCACGCTCCACCTTCCCAAATGGAACTCAGGAATGTGTGTGGCTTCTGCAAACAGATGCAGAGCCAAACACCAGACCCTGTATTAGTGTGTGGATGGACTGCACAGCTGGAAGAACAATTGCAGCTGCTATGAAAAAGCATATTTCTTATTGGGTTATCTAAAGGCTTTGTTTATAGGGTGAAACTGTGTTTTAAGTGTGATCTTGACCACACTAAGTTTTGCAAATTGTAGACAATGGGATTTTAACAGTGATGTTTAAATTTTCTGAAGCCTTAGCTGTATGACATGCACTAGTAGTTAAAAGTGGTTCGTTCAAAGTCAAGTTGTGTAGAGATCTGTAAATTTCAGTCACTGCCTGACATGTGGATGCCCACCTACTCAGAAAAAAAGCTAGTCTGGAGACCCAAACAATGTCACAATCCTCTATTATCTGCAAAAGGACAATTGAGGAATATGTGCTGCACTGTCAAAATCTCTGTATAGAGAGAGTCTGAGGTTCATAGAATAGGTTGGATGAGACTTAGAGCAACCTGGTCTAGTGGAAGGTGTCCCTGCCAATGGCAGGGGGATTGGAACTAGATGATCTTTAAGGTACATTCCTACCCGAACCATTCTATGATTCTGTGATTCTATAAATCACGGGAAGGAGGCGAGAAGAGGAAAGGAGGACAAAAGACATTTCCTCACCCTCAAGGCACCAATAAAACCTGGCCTTGCCCTCTATTCCACAACTGGAAGTTGAAAAAAATGCTGGAGTTATAGCAGGGACAACAGCTGACAAGCAGGAGCCTGTAAATATTTACAGTCTCTGAGGCACAAGCTCCATGAGTTTGGCATTCATTGCACTTGACCATTTGTCAGGGCTGCCTTGAGAGGTGTAAGGCACTGAGCAGGCATGGGAGAATATGCAGATTTTAGGGACATGGAATTTCAGGAAGAGACCTTAGACAATCACATGCATAGAATCTACTTATTTTATAAAATTGAGAGGGATTAACTCTGATCTAAATACATATAAATAAAATATTAAAAATCCAGAATGGTTATTAATTCCTCCTGAAATAAAAAAACTTGAATGCGCTTCAATCCTTCAATGAAATCTAGTCTTTTTTGTCAGTACACATACATTGATGTCTTTAACACTTATGAGACCTTGGCAAGCATGTATCTAGTCATCACAGAACTACAGTTAAGTTGATAACAGAAATCATGATCGTCCTTTTGTGGACAAGGTAACTGACTCTAAGATATCAAGACCAAACCATTGCCCTAAAATCTGAACACATGCAGGCTTACTTAATAAAAAATAGGTTATTGGGACTGAAAACTTCCAAGTATCATTTTAGGTCTGTGGCAATAGATGCCTAAGTCTGAAAACGTCATTTAAGTTAGTGTTTGGTTTCCAAACACATAAAACATGAACAGTAATATTTTATTATCTGAATGTGTTTAATGACACCCTTAAAGTTACTTATTTTTAGGATATTTCTTTCATGAGACAAAGTTATCTTTTTCAGCAGATTTGCCTTTTGCTTCTTCTAGAAGCAGTTACTTCTGGGCTAACAAATTTCCATTTAATAATGCATGAATTTTCCTTTTATGAAGCTAGATAGTTTTTCCATCACTTGTATTTCTGTATTTCTGAAACCAGGTGTTAATTTTCAGGGGGATAGGAGGTTTCCAAGCAGCTGCCAGGACTAATACAGCAGCCAGCAGTAAACGCTGAATAAGCTTAGATACAAAATCTATACCATCTGGTTTCAGGACTCCTTGGCCAAAAAAAAGGGAGACCAGTTCCTTTCATGTCCAGAAGTCTTCCTGTTCATTGGAAATTGTGAAATGGATGTTACCTTTGCATTACCTTTTAATTCACATCTCAGAGGAAGATTCAAATAATGGTCTTAAGAAAACATTGCATAACTGAAAAACAGGAAACTAAATAATGTACTCAGGTTTCATAACATGAAAGATGAACACTATTTGACAAGCTGAGATCAAAGTCCTTGCTCAGCCTGACAGCAGTCCAGTTTTCCAAGCTGCTGTTTCTCAAAGTCAGTGATGGCTACCAGCACTCAATGTAGAAACAAGGTCCCTCAGAGGAATGATCTTCCTAGACCAGTGAGTCAACAAGAAGATACAAAATGAAGCCCTTAAGGTTTGATTTAAGACCAGGGAAATAAGGCATGGGGTCTGTCTTGGCTGCCGGTGAGGAAATATTTCTGGTTCCTTAGGTGTCTGTAAAGACCAACTGTGTTCTACATAAGGAATTGCTATATTTCAGTTGTTGATAAAAGAATGTCTTAAGACGTGTCTTAAGAGTGGCTTTGTTCAAAGACATGAGTATGAAAGCATAGATATAGATTGGGCCACTCTGAAGATAACTGAGGAGATTCAAGCAACAGAACTTCCTCTGAAGACGTGTGGAAAAAGAGTGTTTCCTGTAATTTTTTAAGTCCACATCATTTAATCCTCTCTCTCAGGCAGTCATTTACAGATATGCATAATCCAAAAGGTCACTTTGTCATCAAATCCGTGAAGGTACCAGACTATCATCCCATCCCAAGAGTCATTAATGTATTTTTGCTTTTCATTTCTAGATTACATATTTTAAAATTTGCATATCATGAGAAACCATACAACCCTATTTTTCCTTTACTATCACCACTGCTTTCAACACACTGATTAAATCATTGCTTTAAGTGGATGATTAAACCCTTTTGAGAAGGGACTGACATCCAACTGTATTTGGCTAGAACAGAGAACTACGATTTCCCCAGTCCATAGGCACTATCACAATGCAGATAAAACTGCAGTGGTAGTGCTGTTGCGTTCCTGGTAACCATGAATTTGTCTACGCTACTGTATAGCAGGATTGCCCTGAGCTCCATAGAGCAAGTTAGAATAGCACTTATCATCTTATCTAGTAGTAGGGTTAATTGGAGACAGACAAGCTGGAGGACAGTCTGAATTAACAATTTCACATAGCCAGACTGTTTTATAATGCAGTGTAAGTAATTATTTCAGTAAATACAGTGATTTTGCCATGTTCATGCAGCAGAGCAATAGTGCCAGTATAAATATAAAGATAGCACTCAATGTACTTTAAGAGAAAATTTTAGTTACCTTAAAAAAATTTAAAAGGCTGTGGTCCAAAATTCCACTTATCTCTGAATGTATGATAAATGGTTGATCCACAGATAGAGTCTTCTGGTTGCATCCATGAAGCATTTGTGAGTGATAGGTTAGACCAATTGTAGTGCGCTGATATTTTTCAAAACAGCAACAAAGCACACATCAAAATACTGACCAGTCACTGGCTAACTAACCATTATATCCCAGAGCAGCTTTTCCCCACTGTTGAAGCTGTAGATTCCACACATAAAAAGTCAGACTAGCCCACTGATTGCAAAACCCCTTGGAGAAGAGTCATGCCACAAAGTTCAACCCAATTCAACAAGGTTTCCTGTTACAAATTTTCATCTATTTAATTATTTATTGCATTTTTTTAGAATCTTACTATTTGACTATTTCTGATCTTATGAAAGGTTCAGGGGCTAATTAGCACCAAAAAAAATGGTTTCACATGTTTTTTGTTTCACATTATATGGTCTAGTTCCAAAAATTCATAAATCACTTTTGATACCAGAGAGAAAACATTTCAATGGAAAGAGGAACATGCACAGTCTCTGTCCAAAAAGGGAAAGAAGCAGAAGTTTTCTGTCTCTTTTTCAGTGTTAACAGTATGAGGGAATACACTCTGGAAATCAATTTTCTTTTACTGGAATTTGATGTGGGTAGTTGCTTGATGTGTTCAGCTTCTGTATGGCCAAGGTTCAACAAGACACTTAGAAGCATGGCTGACTTTATTCATGTGGGTATTTAGGTATGTGCTTAAGTACCTTGTTGAATTGGAGCTTATGATAGGTCGTAAGTATTTACTAGGTCAAACATCCAGGCTAAAAATGTATCTGTTTTTCCTAGTAACACTGCAAGTAACTCCAGTCACACAATATATTTGGAAGTGCTTGCAGTGAATTTATCGGGTGATGCTACCCAAGGCAATGGAGAATACATTTTTGTTCTGCTGGAGAAACATATTAATTTGCCTCCTCAGCACAAACTCTGCAGACTGCTGAGAAGATGGGCCAAACTTCAAACATACAGCGTAATAGAGTAACATTTTATTCAAATATTTATGCTACTGCAGTATCCAGGAGTTGAAGCTAGTCTTATGCCCTATTGAATTAGGCACTGTAAAGAAGCATGAGGTCTCTGCTCCAAGCACTGCACACCAGGGCTAAGTAGTTGGAGAACTACATATATTTGCCACAATGAAACACTTACCAAGATAAATCAAAAAGCAGGAAAATTAGGAAGGAAAAATGAAGTGAATGATTGCTTTTTCCTCCTGTAACTCTGGCTATTAGCCCAGATATTAGCCTATCTAACCCACATGTTTTTTGGGAAACATGATGATTCCAAGCATTGAGAGAGTATCACTAAGCAAAATTTTTCTATTTTCTTGGAAGAGAAGTTGTGATTAAGACAGTGCTCTAGTCTGCTCTTCAGCCCTCTGTTACTGGATTCTAACTCCATGGCACATTTTAGACACCAAGGTGTGTGTTGTTCCAGGCCCTGTGACAGAAGAAACGATGTCTCTTGCAGCTGCTGGCTGTTGCAGGCACCATTAGGAAGTCACAGAGTCTGGCTGGGAAAACTGGTGCCTTGCTCAAGCTTTGACAGTGTTCAGAATTCATATTCACTGCAAGTGAACCAGGTTCCCTTTCTTTCTCTATCATTTTCTTGGTATAAACCACAGTATCCCACTGTGTTTTAACTTTATTGTCCTAGCAAAAGCACTGCCAAAACCTTGAATTAGTACTGTTTCTGGCTAAAAGACTGTTACAACTCTATCTAATCAATCTGTGTATGTAGAGAAGCCATCAGTGCAGACATGGCCATAGCAGAGCCTGAGCACGTGGAAAAGAAAAACTAAGGAGGTATAAAGAGGGAGCTGCAATTCCCAAGGAGAGTTGAACAAAACCTGGGGAAGAATTCCTTGTGAAACCAAGTTTTACAGTTCCACTGCTCATTTACTGCATAATTATCTTCCTTGACTTGCTTTTCTTCAGCTGTAATCAACAGAAGTGTTTCTTAGTGTCTTGGGTTTACCTCAACATCAAGACTTCAATCATTTAGGTTTTTTCAAGGCAAATTATTTTATGACTGATTGCTTCTAAGTAATTCAGCAAGGCTGAATGTTGGTCTTGTGAGTTGTGGCATCTTTTTCTGGAACCAACCCCCCCCCGCCCCCCAATCAAAATAGACTAATTTTAACTTTGCGAACTGAAATTTTTTGTCTTCCAATTTTCATGCAGAGGTTCTGTAAAATTTGATTCAGAGTGTCAGTTCATATTATAGGGTTTATTCTCATCTTAGTGATATGAAAAATCTTTGCTGTTTCAAAAAACCACAAATGTATTGCCATGGATTTCAACAGTAGTTAGGTACTGTTAACATTGACAAAAATTGGTGGAGACTGTTTGAGCCATGGGTTTTTTTTTTAGAGTAAATTGGATGCAATGCTGAAAAGGGGGAAGTCATCACTAGGTTAGAAAAACTTCTGTCTTACATCTCACCCATCTTCACTGTGTTTTATTTCACTAATGGGATCTATATATATTTTGAAGTCCAAGATTAATATAAACTGTGAATGTCTCTTGAGGAGGGGGAACACAGAACAATGAAATGATAGAACAGAAAAAGAATGAAGTTGAAAATTAGGTCAGAAGATTGAAATCAGGACAGATTTAAATCATTCTTTGCTGTTTTGTTCATCTTAGTTGTCTGATAAACTACCAAGCAGGACAAAGTTCAGGAGACTTGATATACTGCATGTTAAGTCTTTGTTGTTATAAGGTGAACTCCTGTTCTCCAGCTTGCTCTCCTCGTCTCCCACGCTTGTTGTTTTAATACAGAGGAAAGTTCAACTCCCCCTGCTTAACTCCAGTACCTCTTAATGAGGGAACTGTAACACTATCCAGTCGTCCCAGTACACGTCAATCAGAATTTCAGTGCTTTGCACAGCTTGACTTATGTCAAAAAGGATGGTTAAAATTCACCCAAGTCCTGGAAACCTCCTGTTGAGTTAAACAGATCACATCTTAGCTATGGGAGGATTTTTTGTTTGTTTGGGTTGGATTTTAAATGGTCAAAGGGCAAGAAGCATTATTTGCAAAAGCTCTTTCACATAACTGGTTCTTAGGATGCTGGTATCAGCAAGATGATTTACACATCATATAGTTAAAGAGGCAAAAGCAATAGTGTTTCATGTGCCAATGAAAAGAAACATCACTTACAAAAAAGTCTGATCATACAAAAGGGACACTCTAGCCTATTGTGGTTAAGAAAATCTCTTAGAGCATCCTAATAGATTATCTTTGACAGCATGGGCTTTGCGTTTACAAATGAGTAAAAATCAGAGCAGAAGGCTCAAAGCCAGCAAACTTGAATCATGGGAGGCAATGTTATTTATGGGCAGCAGCACTTGAACCACCATACCTGCAGCCTTCAGGACAAGCCTCACTGAAGGCTCACATACATATTGTATGGTTATTGCAATTGCTGCAGGAGAAACTACACAAATAAGCATTTGCAGACTCTTGGCTTGTGCTTACTGTAGCTCAAAGTTGTACCTTCCAAGAGTTTTAAAACATACGGGTTTTTTTCTAGCTTGCTGCTTCAATGAAACTGAAAACTCTATTAAACTGTGAAATTATTGTATTGTGTTACAAGAAGCCTCCAAATTTATAGGAATAGGAATGTCTCTGTGATGGAGGATAAAAGATTTGTGTTATCCTTGTTTACAAGACAGTTCAAAGGATACCATAAACTACTACCTCTGAAGTGATAGTGCTAGGCATATTTTTCTGTGTAAATAGAGTCAATACAAGGAGATGACATTTGAAAATCGTGCCTCTATATCCATAAAAGATTAATTATCTAGAGGAACTATAAATTGCTTATAAGCAATAGCCCTTATGTTTTTAAATGGTGACTCAGATACTGGGAATGACTGAGTAAGCCAGTCTTCTTTATTCTGAAAATAAGCCATCAAGGGAAAATAGGAGGACTTTACATAATTATAAGAGGCATAGAGGTGAATAGTGATCAGCTGCTCACTGTTTTCTCCAGTGAAAAGCCAGGAAGCCATCAAGTGAAGACTGCATATTCTGATCCAAACAAATGTACAGGGAGGCCCTTCTTGTAGTAGGGGCAATAGTGGATATTGTACACAGATGTGTTTGAGGGGACACTATACCAGGTAATGGAAGAGAAATCCTTTACCGAATACTAAATGCATAGAAACTACACCTGATTCTGGAAATCTCTGAGCTGGCAATTGTATAAACCTGGGAGTTCTCATAGCATACTCATTTGCTTGCTCTGTTCTTGTTTTTCTCGAGTTATCTGCTTATGACCATTGTTCTCAATGGATTTTTCCCTAAAAACATACTTCATTCGTGTCTGATACAAGCTACCCAGACAAAGCAAAGAATGATGAAATTAAAAAATCAGCAAAAATATAAGAGTCATGAAAGAGGAAGAAAGTGTCAAAACTAAAACATGTGGATGGAGCAGAGGCATGCCAATACTATTACCACTCCTTCAAGGCATCCAGCTCAAACCAAAAGAATTGGCATTGCTCAGTGGTGCTCTTCCCAATAAGGAAGGGACAGAGTGAGAGAACACTAGATCCCATCAAAGTTGCTTCCACAGAAGCTGTGAAAAAACAGCATAGTCAGGGCCAGGAGGAGTTTGACAATAAAGTCTTGTGACTTTGTTGGTCCTCAGGTGTGGAGGTTATAAATGAGAAGCTGAGGGAAGAAATGCAGCCAGAGCCTCTAGAACTGAAGGACCCAGATGAACTGCAGCGTTGTGCACTGAATGTACATACATGCCAGAGCCACTCTCTCACTGTAAATCAGGAACCTTATAAACAAATTTGTGCAACACTAATCTACATCCCTATGCCAGCTCCACATTCCCCCTGAATACTGCATAGTCTGCACTCATTCTCTGCTTTAGTATTTACTAAAGGTCTTTTGGATGAAAAATCTAAGCACCATCCGGGGCCAGTCCATGTTGGGCAGGCAACATCATCCATCCCAGTCCTGGTACTTTTGGCACATTTCTCTCTCCACATCTCACAGGAGTCAGGGCTTGCACTTTCTGAGGTAAGTGGAGACTCTGGTACTCATTAGCATGTCCTATGGTGTTTGTGAGGAAAGGGAGGAAGAGGTAGTGCTTGTAGCACAGTGCACTCCACTGATGTGCAGCAAGGATAAAATCTAGCCTCCTAAATGGCTGAGACTTAAGCATTGCAGAAACAAGTCAGTCTGCCTCATTCAATCTGGAGTCACTCTTTGGTGTGAGCATCACCGGGAATATAACTGTAGCCTATAATTAAAAATGGAGCAGCACAGTTCCAGAACCTCAGAGGTCAAAAGTCAACATCTGTACAAGGTTATATATGGATGTTTCAGGTGTTTTGGACTCTTGGGCAACCCTGGTTGCTGTCACTGGACATCACTTCTCCCAGCACAACCTGGAGAACCCCCCTGTGGCCAACCACAGCAGAGCTTCACAGTTCCCACAGACAGGCAGCCATTCTGGGAGACTGGTCCCAGGTGATCTTGGAGAACATCCCAACAGGTGGCATCCCACAGACTTGGTCTCACCACCTGCTTTGCCCAGACAGGCTGTTTGTGAGCCTCCTGCAAGGTAGCTATATCAGGGAACATGCCATGAGCATGGTTTTATGTCAAAGGTTGTGTAGACATAGGCAAAGTGATTTACAAAGCCATGTGAGGAGAGAACTAAGTCTATTCAAATATCAGATGCCATAATTCATGCTGATTAGCCTGGGATGATTCAACAGCTGTAACCATTTAGGCTACAATTCAGAAAGGCAAATACTTTAATCTAATGCTAACAGGGGATTGCCAAGGAAAGGGAGGAACTGAAAAGAAAATACATCAATATTGTAGACTTCATCCTGGAAACAGAATTCCAAAACTTCATTAAAATTCTTATACTGAATGTATAAAAATATAACTCATTTATTAAAAAAAGGAGAAATTGTTCCAATTTGTTTAGAAGGACCAAGAGCAGCCGGGTTGAATGCAATGTAGGCAAAACTTAGGTCCAAGAAAAGTGATGAAGAATGCTATTATCCAGCCGTTCCTTATCATGGAGACATCAAAAATTTAGTGGGCACCTCTGTTATGCCTTTCATTGTCTTAAAGCTCTCTACGTGCCTGCACAGCCACATCAGGTCCTCAGCTGTGAGGCATGTTCTCACTTATGCTCTACCATGATGCAGAAATTAGGATGTCTCTCTGCAGCTGCAGTCCATTACAGGCTGCATCCAGCACATGTAAGTGTGCTGAGGTCAGCACGTAGCACAGCATGGCCAGCTACTCACTAGAACATGGCCAGTGCTGGCAGCAGCTTTTCCTCTAGATGCTCTGGCAAAGGGCATAAAAGAACACAAGATTAGTGTAGCCTGGAGGAGTCTGACCCTGCAGGTGAGGTAGAAGACCATCTAACCATTAGTGTCATGCAGCTGAGTCACTGACCTTATATTAGGATTGACTTAAGCCTTAAATATATAATGCCCTTATAGGCTAGTTACTAATCACTATTGAAGAAAAAAAAAAAAAAATTGGCCAGGTAGTGTCTTTCCTCTCCTTCAATTCACAAGGTTAGTTACTAGTCTACAATAAAAGACTTCAAAAGGAGACACTTACATAGCTCTGAGTTCCAGCTGGGATGGAGACTTCCCAGAGCAGCCAAGTCAGTAACTACAACACCACTGAGTGTGAATGCACTGATACTATCAGTGTATGAAAAGAGTTAGTTCCCCTTTCAGCCAATTTGTTCTTGTAAATTGTTTACTATTGTTAAAGTAAACAGGGTTTAAGACAAGCTTTCTCTCTAGGGCAAAATGGCTAGTCTTGGGAGGCAACTGGGATTTTTTGAGGTAACTTGATATAAGCTACTTTTCCTGAAAGATACTGTGTTTTAGTGGCAGAGAGAAAGTTGGCCACCTGTTTACACAAGGTCAAAAGGAGTGGTTGAGCTCAGCCTCCTAGTTGTTCATATTTGGCAATAATTGCTCTGTTCAAATACAATGGCCATGCTCACACTAGTTCCTAGCTACCCTGCACAATCATTTATTTTTTTAATGAGGTACCTTCCAATAAGTAGTACAATGTCAATGTATTGCTATCAATATATATGTAGAGATTTGTGGTTTATGTTATATGTGCAGTATAGCTATAGAGATGAAGGCTCAGAAGGTCTTCCCAATAGGAACAATTTCCCAAGTCTGCAGCTTCAGAAACTCAGCAGGTGCATAGTGCAATGTTAAAGTAGTGCATTTTAAAAGGAAATGGACACCTTAAAATTGAAATAATCTATGAAAAAAAAAAAAAAAAAGAATTCCTGAAGACTAGGTAAAACTGCATAGCTTATTTATTTCATGTTTAAGAAACTACATAAAAATTCAACAGAAGCATTTTGTGGTACACCTGTGACAATACTGGTACCCCTTGGAGAAGAATCAGGTAAGGGTTCCAGAATGGCAACAATGTAGGTTGCATTTGATATCCTCTTATGAGAAATGGCTTCCTTCATAAATTGTGTTCCTAAAAACTGAGCATAATCTGATACATTTAGGGAGGGAAAACCAGATGTGACATCAACAGAACCTGATTTTTAAGCAAACTGTTTCAATATTGGTAGGTAGATTTAAATAAAGGTGTATTTTAATGTCTTGAGATTATTACAGAACTAATCCTAGCCAGATAATGTCAAAATACAGCTTATCCAAATTATCAGATTGTACTTTGCAGGTATGTTAAAGAAAAGTCATTCAAGTAGTGCCAACCCAGCTTGGTGGTGTCTGGCACCACACAAACTCAGAGACTGTTCTGACTCAAACTGAGCTAGGTTTGAGGTCTCTGCACAAGTTTCATAGTTAATGCACAGCCTGAAAATTTGTTTTGGGTGATCAAAAACTGACTGTATCTATGATATGCCAGGAGGAAAAAAAAAAATGTTCCGAATTCTGACAAATATAGCAACACATATACTTCGGGGGTTCAGAGGACAGCTGAGGTTTGTGACTTTTTACAATCATCTAGTCTACTCTCCCTGATGAGAGAAGAGTCAACTAGAGCAGGTTGTCCAGAACCTTCCCTAGTCAGATTTTGAATTATCCAAGGATGGATGTTTCCACAGCCTCTCTGGGCAACCTGTTCCAATGTTTGATCATCCTTACCATTTAAAAAAGGCTTTTTCTCTGCTTAAATGGAGTTTCCTGTACTTCAGTTTGCACCTATTGCCCCTTGTCCTTACACACTGGGCACTAATGGGCACTACTGGCTTTCAACATACGACTTTGTTCCTCTATTCTACCCTCCTATTCAAATAATTTTTTCCTAATGTACTCCCAAGCCACATTTTGTTCCCACTGATCCTTTTTATGTACTTTGCCACAAAAGATAAAAGTTTGGTTCTGACATCTTTGTAACTGTATTTCTATTGTTAGGAATCACCCTTTAGGTTTTTCTTTGTCAAAAAAAAACAAGTCCAGCTCTCTCAGTCTTTCCTCAGAGGTGATGTGTTCTGGGCTCCTAACCTGTTTGGTTGCCCCTCTTGTCTCTCTCCAGTTTCTCCTCCTTGAACTGGGGCTAAAATGAGATGCTGCATCCCAGGTATGGCCTCCCATGCCCCAAGTAAAGTTTGATTCTAACTTTCCATAATTAACTAGACTTGCTGCTCTTAATGTTGTCCAATGTGCCGTCTGCCTTATTCACTCATTTGTTCTTGAGTCAAATCCTGTACTTGCTGGAAAACATAAATACCTAACCATTGTTTGAAATCAATCAGTAAGTGTACTGACATAGAACCCTAAGCTGCTCTTCAAAGACAGACCCTAGAGTCCACTGTTTCATGTTTCAGTGACAAACCTATTTACCTCAATATATGAACATCACAGAAAATAATAAAATAATTAAGTCCAACTGAGCATTTCTGAGCCAGTCCAATACTTGGCATGCCTTTAGAGTTTTCAGACTTATGGTGCTGGTCTACATGATGGGTCAGAGCAGAATTTTGCTATAAGAAAGGAGCCCATCTGAATATCAAAGATAAATCATCCTTAGTCAAGGAGGTCAGATAGTAGCAAAAATTCCAGAATCAATGTGTGGTATATGCAGGATCTGTTTATCTCCAGAAAAGTACTTCAAAGCCAGAGCATAACTTTTAGAAGTATTAACATGCACCTCCACCCATCCCTTCAAAAACTCTCACAGAAAACCCAAACCTTCCACCCTGGCCTAGAGGACAAACTTTGGCTGAAGGCCCAGTAGTTCTTGTAGGCTGCCTAAACCAGGCTTGGGTGGACCCTGAAATGAGATATTGTCTCTCTTTTTGTTATGATGGCAATGGTTTAAAGATAAGCAGCAAAAGAGAAGGAAAATGAGGAGAATTGTATTCAAGCTGAATGCTAAGAACTTCAAGAAAGGGTAGAGAATGAAAAAATGAGAATTATCTTTTTAGAATAATGAAGGAGTAAATTGAGAAAATTACTTGCATCCTTTGCAAAGCATTTAGCAGCTTCCACTCTCGGTAGTTTCAGTGGGAGAGGCTGCATTTTGCCAGCTGCTCCCCATGTCTTTAGCAAAACCATGTGCCATTTGAAACACTGATCTCATTCTAAATGGTCATATGCCAACTATTGTGATGATGTCTGATCTGGCCGCCCAAGTGGAATTGCACAAGCAAGAATGGAAATAAGTAGGTGTTTAAAAGTCCTTGTGTTCTTAAGGACATGGTTGTGTAAGTCCCTGACTCCTTGAGTTATGGTTACTGTTTTACTGGTACCCAATGACACCCATCCCCTTGATTGCAACCATGGCCATAGAACCAGCAGCTTCAGAAGCATTTTCAGTACTGGAGTGTGACCCAGGGGATGCTTATCTCTTGTCTCCCAAGGAAATAAGAGTGCTTGAAATAACACAGCACAGATAAAGCCTGAAGATTGTGTCTTATCATGGGATTGCAACAAGAGAGCAGCAAAAACAGGATCATACCATGGCATCGGACAAATCAACAGCCACGGGCAACTCCAGCACAGATCATACCCTCACTAACAGGGCACAATACTGCAGGGTCTGTAGCACAGCCCCCAACATAAGGGCCAGGGTCCACCCAGGGGCTCCAGTCAGGAGCAAAAAGAGAAGGAGCTGCAAACAGAGTTGGAGATAAACTGCAACATGTGGCTGAGGGACTCCAACTAGCTGCTGGGTAGGACTAAGGCACATCGTGGAGGTAGGGCTGGAGGTAGTCACACCTAGCTCAGGACAGGAAAAAGTGCGCATTCATGACCATACAGAGAGCTCCTGGACAGAGAAAATGTGGATGAACATCCTGAGTGAGGCTGGCTGAGGTGAAAAAGGCCATTTGGTGACCTCATATGGCCCTGATTCCAGAAAGAGGCATTTCACTCTGTTATGGAAAGATGCCATCTCAGAAAGCAGGAGCAAGCCAGAAGGACAGCAAGCAGCCCAAGCAGATAGCCCAAACCATCAGCCTGGCTCTCTTCATTAATGGGGAGTAAGTACATGGGCCCAGAGAGGCCAGATCTTGTTTGCAAAGAATCATTAAACGTTGTCCTGAGACCAGCTGATACCAGTAAGGCCTCAGGATCCCTGTTGTCGACAGCTCATTCACGTAATTCATGGCCACCTCCAATTCTCTGTGGGAGCTTAGCAAGCCGGACTCTTGGTTTGTGAAGGAGGTTCCACATGGGCAGGCACTTAATGAACAGATTGGATTATAAACACTAGCTAATCTTTCCCACATGTACACCTGAAAAGTATCACAAGTGACAGCTGTTTAAATTTCCAAGGAAATTAATGATTCCTAAAGAGGCAAGACTTATCAAGACTTTGACTGGGCCTGATAACGGACAACCACCAAAGGGCAAATTGTTTATAATAGTCTATAAGTGCCTCGTTCTATGGGTTCATCTTGGGAAGTTTTATTGACATGGTCCCTTTTATTAATGTTTGTGTTGGCAAAGACTAGAACAGCTTGGTTCAATCTACTGATGATATTAGGCTACTAAGGCCTCTAATGAGCACCTCGTATCTTCAGGTCACAGTCAGTTTAAAATGGCTGGTACTGGGGCCAGGACACCGTGGGCTCAGCTGAACCCTACGAGGTGGCTGCGTCCTCACGGGGCCCATCCACAAGGCTGCAGGAGCATTAAATTGTGGGTGGTGACTCATCTGCTGCATGCACAGTTCTGAGATTTGGGGGCTCTCGAGGGCTGGTGGGAAGACGGTGATCCAGGTTTACTGTGTTTACTCATGTAGCCAACCTTTCCTAACAGACTACATATGGAAAAAGAAAGCCTGTTCCTCTGTTCCCTTTTGCAGGAGGCCTGTTCTTTTACATTAGGACACAAACCCTTCGTCAGTCACCCTGGTGTTCCTCCTTGCCCATAAAGCATGTCACAGGACACATTCATATTTCCAAGGGGACTTCTCAAATTTTTTCAAACTTTCTCAAAGAAGAAGAACCTTCTCAAAGGTTCTGTTTCAAGGAAGGCATCATGAAAGAAGAGCATTCATATTGGCCTGTGAAAGTGGCAACACAGAAAGATCCTTATTAAATTCAGGGGTGAAAAAAAATGAATTAGACACAGCAAGTCATTTTCCCCCAGCTACAGGTAGTACAATTCCCACACAAAACTGGGTAGTTATGGGATCATTTTAAAGTTCAAACTTCTCTTCCTGGTCAAGGAGTGTTTCATAAAGGAGCATGGAATTAATTTAAATTCAAGACTACAGACAAAACACGTGGTTTATAAATGTTTTCTTGCTTAAGAGTAACTCTGTGATCCATCACTGTGTTCACTGCTGAAGTGTCTGGCCACAGCAAGGGACCTGTTCCTCCTGCTGCACTCGTGTAAACCAGAATTGATTCATTTGAAACAAATGGATCAAGGTGATGGTTAAAGTCAGACTAAAGTAACCTAACTAGAAGGAGTCTGACTGCTGTTTTATCTAAACCCATGATAATATTACTGTATGACCCACTGCACTCAATTAAGCCTATTTTTATGTATGTCATATATTCTGAAAAGCAGTTCTTTCCCAGATTATATTCATATAATTACATCTACTCTGCTTGCTGAAGAACTTACCCAGTATTTTCAACTTTAATTTCTCTGTCATTCATTATCAAAACTAGTTGCAGGTTTCACTTAAAGAAAGTTGAACTCTCCTGTGACTGAATAAATAATTTCTATATAGGTTATTTTTTGTGCTTTCTCCAACTAGCTCAGCATTTTTCCTGGGGATAAATAAGAAAAAGAAATAAATCTCTGATCTTATGATTTGATTAATAAATAATGGATATTTTAAAATACAATGTTCAGGCAAAAGATGATCTATATACTCAAGGTGCATGAGCATACACACATCATTTCCTGTTTTATTTTAGGATCTTGCATGATTGGGATTTTTCTTGAGATGCTGAATATATGCCACAGAGAATGTTCTATTATAATCATAACAATATGATACTATATTAGGAAAGGCACTCAATTTGTGGGACATTTGGAATCTTTGTTAGTTACATTTCAAGCCTGTTTGCTTGCATGAGGTGAAGGAACCGAGAACAGGCTAAGAAGAAGATGTTGCAAGCAGGCAGTAGGACTGCTATGGTCACTTTAGTTGTTTACTAACTTGCTGCTGGATTTCTAAGATAATAAAATTTCTGAACAGCATAGGCGAAGATACAACTCTACATGTGTTCCTCAGTGGCTAATACAGCACTTTTTAATCAACTTTAAATGCCTCTTCTCTTAAATGACAAAGCAAGCATAAAGAACACATACAAAATGAGCATATGTGTGATGCCAGTTGGTTTAAGGCAGACGAGGGAGAGGCTGAAAGCACATAGAAAAAATCAGACCTTTTACTGAGCTGCACCTTCCTATTTCTTTCCATGATTCTTACATCTAATATTCCATGTTTGTCTTGAATGAAGACTCCAACCCCCTCCTTGATCCAGGGAGGCTGTATCCCCAGAGGTTTGAAAGAACAGACTGGCCCACCTGTATGGCAGAGATCTGCTGATATGGCATGTAAGAGTGGAAGCAGTGAGGAAAGGGAGAATTACTTTCCTTCTCAAAGTGATTTTGCAACCTTGACAGTGTTATCAATGGTATCACAATCCTGTCTTAAGGCAACTAGGTTTATAATACACCTGCATACCACTCCAAGAATTTCTTTCCTTTCAAAGACCGCTGTTCAGATGCCTATGCCCAATTGTCAAGGTCAGAAGCTCTATCTGGTAAAATGATTTCTGTGGCAGACAGCCCAACAGAAATAGCAGTCTCATGGATCCCATTGGGAGCCTAGATCTGCAAGAAAAAAGAATCAACAAAACCCTTTTCTTACAGGGCTAAAATTTTGCTCAAATGGGCTGAGAGAGAATTTACAAGATTATGTGCAACAGTGCCATCTGATGGGCTCACTCAAAAGGGTAAACAAGGCAACAAGGTGTCTGCAGGCCTGGCAAGCTACCCTTGGTCCTAAGAAAAATGAATACCTGACCAAGGAATTCTTATTGCATAGCCTTTTCCCTTGACCCTATCTCAAGAGACTTTTAAAAATAAAGTTATGGGGTTTTTTGATAAAAGTTATGGGCTTGAAATAACTTCCATGTTGAGATACTTGATTTAGTACCATGGAACTTTTTGATTGGGGCACGACAGCATAGGAAGCATACAGGTCAAGTTAAATGCACTAATTACTGGATAATAGACTTCAAGTGAAATTTGAAGCTGGAAGCAATGAAAGGGAGTTGAGGGTTCAGATGTCTCAGAAATGTTGGTGTATTACAGGGCTGGACTACACAGCTACATAGGATAACAGAAAGGAAAAATAGAAAATATTATGTAATTGATCAACATTTATATGTTTATGCCCCTTTCACGATGTAAATGTCTGTGGGCTTCATCTTTGCAGAGTACATTGCCCTGAAATACTTCTTAAAGATTTGTAAGAAAAATATATTTAGTTAACAAAGTTAACACAGGGGTATAGTGCTTTTTAATCAAATTCATTCTTCTCCAAGATCCCAGTCAAATGACCTTGCTTTGGAAAATGAAGCATGTTTATTACACATTAAAATAAATGTAGAAATGAGGCTTTTGAGTTTCAGACATGAGTTCTAAGCACTTGGAGGTGACTACTAGACTGCCTTCTCTTGAGCCTCTTCTTCCTATAGTGCATCACATTTTAATTATTGTCAAAAATTTTGAAAAGATTGCTCTTCTTAGATCAGCTCTAAATATAAAAGTTAGTTAACTTTTAATTAATTTTCATCTTCATTACTGTATTACGGCATAGGTAAAACAAACTAATTTCCCCAGGTCTGAATTCTGATGAACATGCAGAAGAGCACAGCAAAATTTATTTCACTTGCTGCAGTGAAAAAGCAAGAGCTGTCCCTGGCCACAGAAATCAGTTCATGGCCCTGTAACATAAACAGTTTTTATCAATGAGCCAGGAGAAAACCTTAAATCATTATTTATACAATCTCTAAATAACACAAATAGTAGTAATATATATAAATACTGGAAATATAGATATAAATACTGGAAAGAAAGGACTTTTGAAACAGGCCTGGACCATCTTGGTAAGTAGGGTTCAAATCCATGTTATTTTGTTGAGCATAGGTAAATAAAAATCTTGGGAAAAACATAAGACATCTTTTCAGGACTCACTTTATGTTCAACAAAGAGAATACTAGAAATGTTTAGAGCTTATGATAGATAACTGGTTGAATATAGCTAGCTTCTTTTGTGTTTGTTTTCAACTTCCTTCCTAACACTTGAACTTCTACAGGCAAAAATCGTAACATTTTATTCCACAAATCAATTTGTCTCAGAATACAAAAGTAATGATGGACCATTGTCATGCAAAACTAAGTTTATCTAGAGATGAAATGTAGTATGAAAAATTTTGCTTTACCTTGCGATTTTTTTTGCAATTCTGTCTTCTGTCTAGGCAACGTTCATGAAGGAATGCTCTGTTCCAACATCTGTCTCAGAGAGGGACTAGATGTGAAAGACCAGGGTAGAAAAAAGGTTTGTGTTGAACTAGGAAGGGATTGTTTCATTTATGGCTTTTTGGAGTGAAAGAAGGAAATGGAGAATGATGGCGGGGCAGAAGGAGTGGGCCTGGCATCTCACACGCCATTTCTGCTTTTGGAAAAGTGAAATGAAATACACTAACACTATGGCTGAGACATCTTTGTGGATCTACCTACATCAGTCTTTGATATTATCAGAACAGCCAGTTCTATGCCAAAAGCTGATAATAACCTTTTATGATAGGAAATCTCACTTCATAGGGAGATACCTGGAGGTAGCACTGATAGAATATTTAGATTATATAATTTACACATTGGCCCTTATTAAATCTAGGAGCTGTTTTCCATTATAGCCATAATTGAAAAACTCAGGTAGCCAGGGGGTTTTGTGTATGTGTGTGTGCAATGTAAGTGTGCAGCTAAAAAGGACCAAATCCAAATGCCCACAGAAAGTATAGCAGAAAATGTGTCTTAAGTAACACCAACACTTGCTGTGAGTAGAGCCACAGTGCTGGAGCAGGGCACAAAGTTGTAAGGCATGGTGCTGGTTTTAGCTTCATGATCTGAGGAAGTGTAGGAAGTAAATAGGCATCCCCGTATCTGTTCTTTTATCTGCTTTTCTAATTGATCCTTAAGTCCTATGAGAGCAGCTCGTTCTACAATGAGTGACTTATATTTAAATTGATGCTTACCATTTAATCTTCTGACTGGTATCTCCTTTGTCAGTAAGTCTAGATCTGGTAATAGACTGCAAAGCAAGATGGAAATGTGAACTCCAGCCAGTGACATTGTCAGAGTTGTTCTAAACTTGCTAAATCAATAAAACCAGAGGCGAAGGTTCGTAAATCTCTGTCTGTGTATAAAGCTGCTGTGATCCAGCTCCTTTTGTGAGCCTACATGTGACCTCCAAATAGAGTTCCTGGCAGTTCATCTTTTTGGTCTAGAGGTACATCCGTGATAAAGCAGATTTAATGGGGAAGATCTTGTGGTGGAACAACATAAACTGTATCTTTTCTTTCTTCGCTCTCACCAAAAAGCTAATATTCAGTTTCTCTCCTGTCCAAGTCAGATTAGCTTCCCATAACAGCACTCATCCATGACAGTCTCCAGTATTTTCCTTGATGACAAATTGAGCTCCATGAACTGGAACACTTACTTTTGGAACTGGCTGTAATGGATGCTGGAAGAGCCTTCAGCATTTGCATTTGGAAAGGGGCAAAGCTGTGTATTTATATTCAAGCTTTCTGCCTGTGTGTCTGAGTGTATATGTGATCTAATGCCAAATTAGAAAGTTCATATATGAATTGCAAAACTAATGTAATGTGCACTGCATATGGAATGGAACATTTTCATTTATGGAACATGACACACAGTGATATCTGTAATCCCTTGGTTTTGTTAGCCAAGAGGAGAACTAACAATACTATGTTTCATTTGTGAAAAATCAATATTTTTAGCAGTTTCTCGGTAGAGTTATATCTTGTATGTTAGCAACACTGTTTTTAAAAACATCTATTGAGTTAGATTTGAATAGAAGGCATTTTTTTCCATGCCTTTTTTTTTTTAGCTTTTTTTTGTCAGAAGTGCAATGTTTTGCTGCATACTTAACATAAGTTCTAAAGTTTCATGGGAGCTTTCAAAACATGAGGAATTCTTATGAAACAGAGGAAGGAATGAAATAAAAACTTAACAAGGTTTCAAATGCATCAAAAGCAAGAAGCGTGGCAAAGAGTCTGTAGAGTCGACAGATTCAGCTGTAAAAGAAGTTTTCCAGAAAGATAAGATCATTAAAGAAAAACTTAATGAAATCTTTACTTAGTAAGAGAGGTTTCCCCCACAGCTTTTCTTTATAGAGGGCTGAATCTAATGGGTTGTTTTAAATTGCAGTGTCAGAAGAGATTTTTGAATAAAATTTATAAAATGAGAAGTAAGAAATCAGAAGGACCAGATGGTGTTCACTCAGATTTTCTGAAAGAACACACATGCCAATGTGAAAATGTTATGTGTAATCTGTCACTTAAAATCAATCTCTTTCCCAAAGAAACAGAAAGCAACAAATGTGATACCATTTTTAAGCCATCAGGAATGATTTGGGGAAGTACAGACCAATAAGTCTCACTTCTATATAGAGGAAACTATGGAAACTGTAATAAAATCTAGACTTAGTAGCCACTTGGAAAGATTTGATTTAGTATGGAAGACTCAGAGCTGCTTTTATTGGTGAAAGTCAAGCTCAAATATTAAATATTTCTTTAAACAAGTGTGTATGCAAAGTGCTTTCCAGCAGTGTCTGCTTGGTGTTCCAGGCACAAGCAATAGAGGGGAAGATGAAAGCATCATTAAGCCACTGTATGAATCCATGTTGAGTGCTGCATGCAGGAGGTCTAACCCTTGAATATCAAAGAGTGCAGCAGTCTTAAAAAACATACAGAGACAGCAACTCTGTTGGCACAGAAAAACTTTAAAGAAAGGACAGCTATCTTCTGAGACTGAAGTTCTGAAACATCACTGAGAATCAAGCAGATTCATTTTATTGGAAAAAGCAATTTCAGATTACTGATGACAGAAAAAGAGGAATCTTTAAAGTCTTATAAAAATGTCATGGAACACACATGCAAGCTTTAGAGACAAATAAATTGCCATCTGTTTCAGTCTTTTATTGTGTTTTCACTTAAAGCAGAGTCATTGGAACAAAAAATGTCCTCTGGTTCTCTTGAGCTGTGAACAGGGAATAATTTTTCTTAGCATAGCAAAAGGGCTACTGTTAAATGGAGCCTGAAGGTAGTTACTGTATACCTTTTGTGGAAAGAAAGGGCAGCAACTCTCCTACAAACCCAGAGGAAACAAAAGTCTGGAATGAGACTCTGACGTTTGGAAGAGTTAAAGCTCCAGTGAGAATGAGTGGTCTAACCAGAACTTCAATTCTACACCAATTTTAGCACTAGTTTCTCACATTTCCCTCTCCATCCTTCAGGATTATCTTCTGCAAAATCTGGTTCTTACAAGCAGAAGGAACCGCATGTGAGGATTTGAGGTACGTACTAAGCCAGGGAACAAGGAATGGGAGTGGGTGGATCCTTGTTAGCACAAAGGAATTGATCCCATGTGTGAAAGAAAAATACTCATCTGCAGTGTAGGCAATATCTGAGCAAACCCAAAATTCCTAGGCCTTTTCCCCAATATTGAAAGACCATGACACTCACAGATATAGTTTCTAAAATGCTAAAACCCTGTGACTGATTTTCATGGAGATCAAAATTATCCATAGCTGCCAGAGGAATGGCATAATAGCACCCACACTTACTAAAAGGAATTAGATTTGCAGCAATACCAGGTATGATCGCTCTTTCTTTCCTTCTGTCTTTGTTTAAATTTATGTACATGGGTAAGAATCTTTCTGTATTGCCTGGGGGATTTGAATTTTTTAAAGGTACTATAACAAATATTTACAAGCAATATTGCAATAAGCAATTTTAGAACTGCAGCCTGTCCTCATCTTCCAGGATTTTATCTGAGCTCTTTTGGAAATGGGTCTTTTAATCTATCCTAAGGCTACTGACTAAGACAATTATTTTTTAGAACAAACCTGCTTATGGCCAACATCTCAAAACTATACACGTGTCTATGTTTAAGAAGAGCATCATACACAAATAGGCACTCATATACCAGCATTCAACACCACAGGCCACATTACAAGGAAGTATTTCTCCTTTTCCTATCCTTGTGCACCAGAGAACACCTCTTTATATATGCTTCATTCCCCCTGACATCTACAGCAATTATGCATACAAGAGGTGCGTGTCCTGATATTTCAAAACATTTCACTTCACAGAAGGAGTTATTGCTGAGTGTTTTCTTAGCAAAAGGCAAAGCAAGTAGCCTCTCATCTTGATTAAAACCCTCTGACTTTTGAAATCTTCTGCTAAATTATATTTGCCATACAGGAAGGGTGTAGGAGGGAGAAAAAGAATTGAAAAACTCCAGTCTTCTGTCAATTATCAAGTGTTTTAAATTTAGAGATTTTCCCATCAACTAGAAACTAAATCCATTTGGGTTTTGCCAGAGAAAATGGGTGAAGATGCCATTTCTAAAGTGTGTAAAGACTTTGTGGTTCATTTCACAATAATATTTGTTGAACTTTTGTGGCACGCTTTCAGAGGAAGCAAGACAGGGCTGTGTTAGTCATGATTCGCTAAATAGTACATCCTAATCCTTCCTAGTTTTTGTTTATTCATGCCTTGCTGTGGGATTTAGCTGTTAGCTCATGGAAAGAAAAGGAAAATCCCAGCAGATAGAGGAATGCAGCCTTCCAGTCCGCTGCTTGGAGACAGGTTTGGATATTTCTGTTAGGAAGGCTCGCTTCAATTCTGATAGAAAACCAAATGCACAGGGAATGGGGAAAAGGAGCAGAAATAGGTTGTCTGTTTCTCAGGTGAGAACTCAGGGGACACCAAGCTCCACACACAAGATGACCTGAAAATCACAGACATACAGCTTGGTGAGGCAATGAGGGACAAACTGCACCTTTCTCCTGAGAGCTCTTCACACCTCTGCCCACTGTTGCTGCCAAAGAAAGCTGCAGTCAGGCAGACACCATCTAGATTTTGTACCTCAGGGCACCTCCAAGCATCACCATGAGGAGAGAGTGCAAGCTGTACTAGAAGTGTCCTCATGAACTCTACCTCCTGCCCCACAATGTTGTTTCAAAGGTTGCTTTCATTCTCCACCCTTCCAGGCTGAGCTTGGTTTTTTCCATCTTCTCTGAAAGAGGATCCATTCATTGTGAGAGGCCCTTTTGTAAGAGGAGGGTGTCTCCTCTTTGTTTTATTTCCTCTTGACTCTACTGGCCATAACCTTGTTGGAGCTGGAGGAGGGAGCTGAGTCACTGCTATGGATGGTGAAGCCCAGTCCCACTGATGGGGAGCAGGTGTGGAGGGGTGGCGAACAAGGGAGTGAGTGTGTTGAAATCCTGACTCTGCTTTTCCGGTCCAGGTGATCCTGCCAGTGACAGATCTAGTCTGAACTTCAGCTACTGCTGAGGAGGGCAAGGGAGGAGGGAGTGGGAAACCAAAGCCTGTGGTGCATAATGAAGTCCTTATGTGCTGAAAATTCATATTCGATATGCCATAGATGGAGATGTTGACAGCCACAGTCTGTGCTTTGCAGGAAAAGATTTTGAAGAGAAAATACACTGTCTTTGCAAAGGCTGGCAGAGAGCCGGCATGGGCCTGCAGAGCATTGGGTCTGTTCATTGATGGCTCCCTTTAGAGAAATAAGGAAGAAATCATTTGGTTTAATTGGTTTCTGTTCAGTTTCTCAGTTGCTGTATGTGTAGAACAAGAGCCACAGCATCCAAGAAAGTTGTATTTCTGTTCCTGAGCCTGTCATGGACTTGATGTGTGAAGTTATGCAAGTCTGCTCTGTTCTGGGCACCTTGATTTCTTCATATCAAGTTTTCTTCTTCTCAAGTCTTTGCAGCTCTTGGGAAACCAAGTATCAATATTATTAATTAAAGTCAGTTTATGACATTTCTAGTCCGGGTCCATCAGGAAAAGTTACAGGTTTTGCAAATCTCTCCTTTACAATGTAAATGCGTTTTCCTACACAAGTTACTGTGAAAATGATGTAGTGAGACTCCATAAACAGGATGAATGTGTATTTTGTGGACAGTGTGCAAGAAAAGACTCCATCTGTTTCTTTCTGAACTGCTTTGAAGCAACTGCGACAACAGGACTCTAAAGCATGGCAAATTCATTAATTTTGACCTATACTTAAAAATCTCTTGAAAAGGTTTGTAAGATCCACTAATTTGGAGGTATGTATTCTTGATTTTAATACAGAGTTTTAACATTCCTTTTGAATTGGAGTAGAAACTTTTTGCTCAACTGGTCCAGCACATTGTCTATCCAGTTCATATATTTTTCATCAGCAGTCATTATTAAGGTTATCTTACTACATTATTTCACTTATTCTTGTTATATTGGACTCAGATTTTTCAGGACCCAATTTATGAGCACAGGTTAGCTGGCATGGTGTTTAGTAGCTATTCTGCTGCCCCAAACTTCAACGCAAGAATTTTCACCTAGAACTGGACTACCAGAAATTAATCTCTGAGATCCCAAAACCATGTTGAGCATTCATTCTCTACAAAGTGTGCTCCATCGTGTCCATATAATTTCTTCCCTCTGGCTCACCATATTACCACAGGTTGACAATCACTCACAATTTTCTCTCTGTGCCAAGTGACAGAGGAGACATCTGCATCTAGCAACTGTAGAGTTTACTGATAAAGGAATTCTCCTCAGTGTTCCTGTGGTGGATTGACCATGACCCATATAGCCAGCCAGCATATCCACTGGTATCTTGGCTGTGTCAGCATGCAGATATATAGACAAGTAGACAGATAGATAGATAAATTAAAATATATAGCCACAGTTCTGTCTCTTGTGAGAGGAGCTGTACCTGTCAGATCTAAAGGCATGCACCCCTGGCTATATTCAGGTGTATATCCCAAATGCAGTTCTTCCCTATTGCCTTTTTAAATTTCTTCCCTATTGCCTTTTTAAATTTCTCAAAATAGTGTACTGAAGTAGCAGTTAAAAATGGAGACCCCAAAGAATAACCTCCCATCTGTGGTGGCACTTCCATTGCGTCTGGTTCTGCCAATGATTCTTCAGTTCCCCCCCTTTTGTCTAGGTTGTTTGGGTTTGTTTTTTTTTAATTAGAATGCCATGTCGCAATCTTTTTTTTTTCAAATTAAATGAGACCCACCATGAAATACATAATTTTGTACATAGGAATTAGGACAGGATGGAATTATACTTTTTCTAAAGCTAGATCTAATTTTAAGTTGTTTGAACCACTGTGACAGTTTTTTCAATAAACTGAAATTTGTATTTGACATTACCTTGATTTAATGTAATTTTCAATTCTATATACTACTTTTAATTTAGGAGATGATAAATAAGCTGTGGGAAACATTTATTTTCAGCTCATTTTTGCAGTGTTATTGTATTTGAGTCACAAGAACAGATTTTTATGTTACCAACATTTTATTCTTAGAACATAGTAAATTAAATGCAGGATAAACACTGGTACGGAACTCTCTAGATTATATCATAAAGGGCATGTAATTAAGAAAATTCTTCTCCACTCAGCACTGCCACTTCATATTTTATCTTTCAAAACATTTTCTTGCACAAATTATACGTCATGCAATCTTCACCTTCACCACTTATGAGAAAATCCATCATAATCTCCGAACCTGTGATCTTGTGTATTAAAACCATGAGGTTGAAGTCTCTCATTATTTCTGCTGTGAAGCCACTGCTGGCCTGACAGGCAAAACCTACATCCCAGTTCTAGTCCAATGGGATTTATTTCAACAGTTTTCCTCCCAATTTTCTCCTGTGTACAAAGCAAATTACACTTATTATGTAAGTATATATAAAGGTACAGCAAAAAGTGTATACATATACATATACATATACATACATATATACAAAGTGTATATAACAGTACAGCATTTCAGGATGCAAGCAGCAGTTTTGGGGTATTCAGCATTAACACTGTCATGCTTCATTCAAGGTTGTAGAAAAATGTGCATAAAAACATTTGGGTAAGCATTTCCCATGGTTTGAGTCATGTCGTACATCAAACAAAACAAAACCTGGAATGTTTTTTGGGTAGCTAAAGCTTGCACAGATTCACATGCAAGTTTGAAAATGTCTGGAACAGATGATAGTGAGGCCTGCAGAGCTTAGGATGTTGCATTTATTTCTATTTATCTCTATTCAAAATTCAGATGCTTTCAGGCATATCTTTTCAAAATTATCTCACAATGATACCTTGCATTGTTGCTGCCACTTTGTGTTCTTATGAGGAGTAATCAGTGGATTTAGTTATATAAGGACTATGCTGTACTCCTGCAGATACTATGTAAGTTTTCACAGAATCTCAGAGTGTGTCAGGTTGGAAGGGACCACAGTGGATGGTCTGGACCAAGCTCCAGCTCAGTCAGGGTCATCCTAAAGCTGTAGCACAGGATTACATCCAGACAGTTCTTGCCTATCTCCTGTGAGGGACACAGCACAGGCAGCCTGTGGGCAGCTTGTTCCAGTGCTCAGTCACTGCTCAGTGAAGTTCTTCCTCATATTCAAGTGGAACTTCATATGCATCACTTTCTGCCCACTGTCTCTTTCCTATTGCTTGGCACCACCCAGCAGAGCCTGTCTCCATCATCTTGGCACCCCCTTCAGATACTGATAGACACTGATGATGGCCCCTCTTCTCAAGACTCAACAGGCTCAACTCTCACAGTCTTTCCTCATAAGAGTTGTTCTAGTCCCTTTTGTAGCTCTTTGCTGGACCTGCTCCAGGAGCTCCATGTCTCTCTCATACTAAGGAGTCCAGAACTGGACACAGCACTCCAGATGTGCCCCACCAGGGCTGAGTAGAGGGGGAGGATCACCTCCCTCGACCTGCTGGAAATGCTCTGCTTAATGCACCCCAGGGATACCATTGGCCTTCTTGGCCACATGGGAACAGTGCTGGCTCATGGGCAGCTTGCTGTCCACCAGGATTCCCAGGTCCCTCTCCACAAAGCTGCTTTCCAGCAGTTTGGTCCCCAGCCTGTACAGGTGTCTGGAGTTATTCCTCTCCTGGTGCAGGACCCTGAGTTTACCTTTGTTGAATTTCACAGTTCTTCTCTGCCCATCTCTCCAACCTGTAAAGGTCCTTCAAATTTAAATTATGATCTATCTTCTCCATACTGCAAAATGAGTCACTAAAAAATTTGGCAACAAATAATAATTTCCACATTAAAATAATATAAAATATTATAAGTGAAATAATTTCCACATTAAAATAATACAAAAATTGTATTCCACATTTCATGGGAATGTCATGGGGTTGCCAGTACTATCCACCTTCAGCTCAGCTGGTGATCTTCTACCTATCAGTAACCCATCCTGCTGAGAATGTATGTCCATGGACATTTGCAAATCTAGACCTGAATTGAGAAGTACAAATACGAGGGAAAAAGTTGTTACTTTCCTAACTGAGTCAGAGTATCAGATTCATGTCTACAATTGAGACAGTAAGTTGTTGGTCAAAGTTTTCATTTTGGAAAACAAGTAATTGTTTGCCAAGTTGGAAAGAGGGACAGAAAGTGACAATGCAAATGCAACTCTATAATCTTTTCCTTGAAATGTTCCTACCATCCAGATGTTTCTGGTGACATCTGTCTTTGCTCAGCAAACACAGGTCGCTACAGACCCATCACCTTATGCTGAGTAATTGAAAAAACCCAGCATATACTCAGCTCAGCAACACCCTGTTTACAGGAGAAAAGCTTTAATTTCAGCACTTTCAACTTAGAGTGCTATTTGGAAACATTTAGCTCATAAAAAGCCTCACAGTTCAAGCTTTGAACTCATCATGACCTGAACATTTTGTTAACAAAGTACCCTGTTAATGTTTTGACCAAAAGAACTAATGTACTTGGGGATGGTTGTGTTGCCAAAGTGGTGCTTGCTCCTAAAAAGGGAAAGTTTTAATTCTATTTTCAAAAGCAATGTCTTACTCCTAACTATATATGGAAATGTCATCAATCAGTCCTGAAAACAGAGTGTGCACTGCAGTGCATTTTAACAGCTTGTGCTCCTGCCTGCATTTGGCGTAACCAATCTCCCCACCCTGGGGCTCGTAGCGGAAGTCTTTTGCTGTGCCTGCTTTCCCTCTACTAGCTTGGGTAGATGTGAATATAACTTTTTTTTTAATCACCAGCAATGAATAATAAAGAAACAAGCTAATCAAAAGAGGGGGTAATGAAATGCATTGCCACTCCCAGACATATTTACAACAGAATTCCATGACTAAGGTGGTTTTGCTGGTGGGTTTTTTTAAATTTTTTTAAGTTTTTTTTAAGTTTTAGGATTTGAGCCACCTAAAGCCTTCACCTTCCATAGGTGCAACCCTCTGATATTGTCCTGCAATGAACAATAATGTTGTTAAAAAATGTATTCTAAATAGTCTAATCACCTTCCCTTTAATATCTGCAAAAGGACTTCCACAACCAAAAGACATCTTTTAACTTAAAGGGATACATTATTTAAGCATTAGACCTACCAGGAAAGGTAAAAGGTATTGTTTCTTAAGTAGTTAGGTCAGACACTTTGGTTTTCTAAACCAAATCCCAAGAAATCCCTGAGAGATAAATTCAGCAGCAATGAAAGTACTGATCACTTGGAAATTCTACAACAGTAAAAAACACAACAATTAACGGTTAATTAAAGAAGTGTTGTATTCAACAAATCAGAACTAAATCCTAAAAAATGCAGTGCACTGGGTAATACTGCATGTGCAGTTGTTATTTGCAAGCTACTTAATTGTAGCTTGCTACTTAATTTTCATCTCTTTTGACTTTTTCGTAATTCTTGATCAAAACTGAAAAGTAATATATATTGTGCATATTTTAAAAGTCATATTAGCTGCTGTTTTATTGGGGCTTTTTGTATGAAGATAATCAAACATCTTTGTTTGATTTGGAGTTTGGGTTTTTTTATCATTGCCAGTCATCTAACTTACTATTTTCTCCTTCATATGAAAATGACAAGAGGATCGCATTTTAGGAACTCAAAACAATTATAGTTGATTGGGCTAACATGGATTTCTACAATCTCCTGGTAGAAGAGTTCTCATGGAAGAAAATATCAGTCAAGTAGACAGGAATCAGAAGAAAAACGCAAAAGAGGATAATAAACGAGAGATTTTGTGGCTTCTTAAAATACTTCAAGCTAAATGTAGGACAGCAGAGATCTTGTCAAAATCAGCAGTCAACATGATGTAAGTGTGTAGGATAAAATCTATTTCGCTAATGAGGAAAGGAAGACTATTGTAACTTACTTAGCTACAGGATATTGTTTCTGACACTTCATCACCATGTTGTTACTAATACAGATGCTGAACATTATTTGTGTCAAAATTGTCACTTGGAGCCCTCGCTTCCCAGCTGACTTCAGCTTCTTAATCATATGCAAACTCATGCAGTTATTTCTATTTTGAGGTTCAGACTCTTTTTGGGGCTGGAGTAGTGGCAGATAAACAGAAAGAGACAGACACCTTCCACAGAGCTCAAACTACTAGCACAGATTTCTAAATGTAGCGTATTTTAGGTAGGAAGCCTAATGTTCTATAAGGGACAGTTCACTTTATTAGAAAACAGAATGCACAGTTGGAGGGACTTATTTGGTCTTTACACATGTTTGCTACACCGTCTTTCTTGAAGAGATGGTGCTACATATTACAGAAAGTTCAGCTAATTGTAATGCTTACATTAAATGCTGAATATCTTGAGTTACAGTAGGCACTCAAAGCATTATGAGAACAATTGGATATGTTTTAGATTTAAGCTAGTCCCTGTGAACCAGGATTTGGAGGGAAATCTCCTTCAGTGAGTGTATTTTCATGAAGAGTCTAGGTGATAGAAAACAGTAAGTCGTTAGTAAATCTGCAGACAAAAGAAAGGGTGAGCTTCAGAAGTGCTGAAAAGCCAAAACTGATCCTGAAAACTGAAGTTGCATGAAAAAAAAAACAGGATGGTGTTCAAGATGGAAGAACACAAAGTTCTGCATTTGGCCAGGAGGAACCAGTTTCTCAGATGCTCAGATGGGGAACAACTGGTTGGGTGGATAAGGACAGAAGAGGATCCTGGGATTATAAAGCACTGCTGGCTGAGTATAAATCAGCCACGTCATCCTGCTCTGGACAGGACAAACACTATGCTAAGACTTATAAACACTAGAAAAGACATGCAGCAGCTTCTGTTCTCCTCAGAAAATAACACCTGCTGTTCTGCTTTAGGCAGTTTTGGTGTCTCCACTTCTCAATCTACTCTAGCTCCAAGATGATTTTTACTCTAGACTTTGGAATATCTTCTTTGGAAGACATTTGACCAGCCACTGTTGGTGAGGACATGCAGAATGAGCAGGGCCTCTGCCATTCCTCCGTACTCTGCTGCTCTGCTGTACGTTTTGCATAGATTTTGGGTTTTTTTCATTTTCATTTCAGGAGTTAGGCACAAACCCCACATCAGACACTATTTCTGAAATGTTTCTGTTCCTAATTTCTGCAGAACTCTAGGCTTACCTCCAAGCCCTTCAGATAGGAAAATGTCATGTCACTTTTGTATTGTCTTTACCTCAGCAGTTCTGCAGCACCGCCAGGCCAAACATCCGTGGGACGGAAGGGGAGACAGAGGAAGGGATAAAAGGTCGTGTCTCCAAGTATTGCACATAACTCATTCAGGGGAATGAAGAACTTTTGCATTCATAATTTTACTTGAGTTCAGGCCAGTCAGTAAACATCCTTATTCTGAAAAATATGTTGAACAGCTATTGAAATCTCACATTTTCTGCTGCCAGCTTTTTCTAATTTGTTTCTGGTGAAAACAGACATTTACTTGATCTGACTTAATTTTTCTTTATTCTGTAAACAGTATGCCCTTCAGAAAGCAGGGATAGCCACAAATGAATTATCATAGATTGCATGAGGAATGGATTTGTGAGCAAAAGCAGCCACTGCTGAAGTCCAATATTCCCTTTTGCCTACAAAAGACTTAAAACGTTGCTATTTCTACTGCAAGCTAGTCACAACACTGGTTTCAATTCCACCATCCAGACAACACACCACCTCCCTCAAGTGGTCAGCAAATTTAGGGTTGTTTTTTCTGCTTCAAGGGTTGTTTTCTGACACTGCCCAAAGAATGTGTTGAAGAACACACATTTTATAAACGTTAATAGATTGAATTTAAACCGTTTTGTAAAAAGAAAAAAAAGGTATAAAAAGTGGTATAAAGAGATACAAATCTCATGGAAACAAACACTTAGCTGGCACATCACTTCGGCACTGTAGGCTTTTGATGAGAAAAAAACTGAAATAGCTGCTTTTTTGTGGATGGGCCCTAATAGCTTTCTGCCTGCAGTTACAGGCATTCAGTTACGGTCACTGCCACGGCAGGGATTGTATAAGCACATAAGCTAATCAAAACAGTGGCACATTTGGAAAAGCAGCACTGTTAATTCTGATGGCTTGCTCAAATCCTCATTGGAATAATTACAGTTTTCTTCTTTTGTTCAAAATGCTCTCCATTTAGAAACAGTTCTTTTGTAGTTTGCTGCCTAATATGTACATGCAGAACAAACTGGAGTAATGTTGGAGAAGAGCTCATGGGAACTCACAGCAGAATTACATACATTAAACAATGAGCAATATTGATAGTAAGAATTTAAAAAGAGAGGAAACAGAGAGCTTCATGCTTCAGGAAGCAGTCCAGGCATCGCTGCCAGGGTTCAGGATAAAGTTCTCTCATGGAACAATGTGCTATAGAAGTACCTTAAAGAGAGATGTATACTCAACACATGAAGCAATGCCTTTGTATGCACACTGACAATATCCCCCATGGCAATGGGTAAAGAAATTCCTACCATGCAGCCAAGTCATGCTCATCTACACATCACTGGACACCTGTGAAATTCTGTGGGTATTATCCAAAACGAAACATAATATTCACTCAGACCACTACTCCCCTGCTAGTGGCCAAACACCATGATATTCAGTGTTGCCTCATTTGAGCAACGACTGATAGCAAACACAAAAGGCAAGCAGTTCAGGTAGAACTGGGCAAGCAGTGAAAAATTAAGAGCACCATAAAAAAACATTCGAATTTGTAGTCTCACAAAACATATCTAAATAAATCTGTTGAACAAACACAACACAAAGGTTTAGAGAGGAGGCAAAAAAAAATCAGTGATGTCAAGTGATCAAAAGTCGAAGTAGTTCATACAGGAAACACAATTCTCATTTCAAGGCCTAAGTCAATCCCCAGCAGAAGTCAAGAATAAAATTGTGAAGCATAACACATATAGCCAAATATATTATAAGCATTGCTCTTTTTAAAGGCAATGTTCTGTTCTAGGAAGCAATTTTGGTACTGCTTTTGCTGGGTAAAACTGCAATCAGGTAGCTTCAACTACTTCTTTTAGCAAAAGCCTGTTAATTGAAGCAACACTACCCAGCTTCCTTATTGGCACCAATGAAGTGGCAGAGGAAGGAAGCCTTAAGCATTTATTTTCCTCTCATAGCATCTAATATCCCACACAGCCAGTGGAAAAACAGCAACACATTTCCTGACTAGTGAATGAGAGAGAGAAAACATATTTATCACAAAAGCCTGATGTTTCTTTTAGCAGTCTGTCTGAAAGCTGTTGAAAGGATAATGTCCTCCACATATTTGAAAGAAACATAAGTGTATGAAAAAAGGTCCTCCTTGCCTTACTACAGCACCAGGGTGGTTTAAGTTGGCTGTTTCAGGTCTCTGAAAAATATGGCCAGATCAGACTGTACAAAACATGCAGGTGTTGTGACAGAAGCAGGGCTAAAGACCACAGCCTTTAGCTTGTAGTACAGAAATGAAGAGGAAGGAGATAACTGCAGGTCTTGCAAGGTCATCATTGCTAACTTTACGTGATTAATTGATAGCTACAACCCCTTATTCTATGGCTCCACCTTGAGCTGCTTCTCATTCACTCTGGTGTCTAAGAAGCCTTTACACAGAAAAGTAAATCTTTGATATCAGATGCAAGCCAAACTAAACTGCCACCTCTAAATATCCCTGAAGCTTAGAATTGCTTGAAATTAAAACTTATGTCTAGATCCAGATTTGGCTGCTTGAGGCCATCTTTACATCTTTTTGTTTAAAACAATAGCATTGTCTGATTCCCCCAACTTTTTTTTGCTTCAGCCCTTTGAGTCATGGTCAGATTGGCTTACCAGAGGCACGGGTAACCTATAGTATATATCCCTCTACCCCGCCTCTTCACTTCATAATCTTCCAGAGATGAAATTCAAGATTGCCCTCTAATTATAACAGGACAGCTTCTCAGACAGATGACTTTCCAAGTAACCTTCTCATTCCACTCATATTCAGGGAATGAAAAAGTATGCCAGAGCGTTATGTGATGACGGATGAGGGACAACATTACAATTTATGTTTGTGACCTGGCACACATATAGAAACAGAGAGTATGATTCAGTGGTTTCTGCAGCCTTAATCCCTACTAAAGAGTGGCTCTGCCAAGGTAAACGTGACATTTTAAATGAAACTGCTTTGCATACACTGCATGGAACCTGAGATCCCACTTTTGTACTGCGGTTTCCTTCTAAAATGTAGCTACTGCCTGACAGGGCAGAGTAAGTGTGCAGTCTGGGCTCCCCTGTGCCAAGAGTGTTTGGTCTGCTTCAGCAAAAGCAGTGATGAGCAGACTGTGCAGAAGGAATGAGACAGATGTTTTTTGAACATGTACATTCCCAAGGCTAAGAAAAAGAGTAAAAATAAAGGCTGGATACCACTTTCCTTCCCTCCCGGGCAACTCCCAAGCAACAAAATCCAAATTAGGCCCCACATTTATAATAACAGCACATTTCCTGGTATATCAATCATTTATCTACAGACCTAGGAAAGGCAATTCATCTCATCATTATACCCACAACTCAAACCAAGGTTTTAGCTCTGGGACCAGTTTCCTCTTTCCTCTCTCCATTGCTTCCTTTGTGCTCTTTCTAAAAATAAAATATCGACCACTTTAAAAAAGGAGGAAGAGAAGGAATACAAATCATTTAGTGCTCCTTATAGCACCAATCCAACCCAGCACAAAGAGCCAGCCTCTGCTTAAGTATATTTAGTATTAAAAACTTGTTAAACAATCAATGAGTTTTATCCAAGAACTAAAAGGTAACTGAACACAAGCCTAATATATCCAAAAACATCTCCACACCAGTGTGGCAGAAATGGCACTGGTTTGCCTCAAACAAAACCCCACCAAAATACCTCACGAACAGCAGGCTGAGCAGTACCACAAACTACAGCTCATCTATCACTCCCTTGCTATCCTAAAGACCCTGCTGCAAGAGATTTATTTAGACTAAGAGCAAATCATTTTACACAATCATCCTATAGTCATCAAATGAAATCAATCATCATAATCTCTGACTGTCAGTGGCCAGACCTGGAGTACCCCAGATACAACCTGTGTACTGTATAACTTACATGTCTCCAAATGCTGCATAAGCCTGGGAGTAGAGTCAACAAACAGCTAGGATGGGTTTCCTCAGCATACTCATCTCTGCCTGGAGAGAACAAGGAACAGTTAAGTATTCCCATGCCTCAATTCTCATCTACCGCCAGCCATTTTCCTTCACTCAGACACAGCTTATATGTAGTAAACAGGTGAAAATTCAAGGCCTGAGTAAAGTTAGACAATGTTTTGGACTCTTGAGACTGAGATTCCCAAACCATGTCAGAAAGAAAAGAAAGATTTATCTTTGCAAAGGTGACTATCCTACAGGAACCTAATGCTGGGACCCAGGTAAGAGGTTTATCTTTGAAACTAGTTTACTCCTTATGCTCTGCTATGGCCACAACAAAAAATAGTGAGTCTTCACATGCATCCTCACTACACACACACACACACACACACACACACACCCTCTCCTTTTCAGTTTTCCCTGTACAGAGTGCAACTGTGCACTCTGCAAAGCTAAAAGCTGTACACCTATGCATTCCTAGCTGAACCTGATTGTATTATAAGCCTTTATACCTGCTTACATTATGCACTGCATTGGCAATAATTTTTTAAATATTGTATTAGCAATAAGTCTAATGGTAATCATCCATGTACTCAGTGTCATATTTTTTGCATCCAGCCAAGAGTGTTCTCTCTACTGCTCTGCCACATCTGCTTAATATATAGGTTGAAAAAAAAAAAAAAAAAAAGATGAAGTATAATTTCTACATTTCTTTGTAGGCTATTTCAATCATCTATTTGATATAAGCCTGCTAATGAAAATGCTACCATCTTGGCTTTTCACCCCCTTAATGCTAACAGGAGAGAAGGATCCAGAAATTCCTGTTCCTTTAGAAGAGAATGGGTGGGGAAATGGCAAAACATTTCACGAAGAAATATAAAACAGAAACATTTGAAAACCATGATTTTCCATACATGTTTCTTAAAAATATTTTGAAGGACAGGAAAGGGAATAATTCCATGGATTTTTCTAGTCAAACAGGTGTGAAATGGGCCCTTCCTCATATTACAGAGGTGCCAGGGAGGCTGGTTATCTGCTTTCACCATACTAAATATTTTAGTTTAGCCACTGTTACTCCCCTCCCTCTTTACTCCTCTAGCTTCCCTAGTAAATAAGCCCCTGACCAGATGTATGCAAATACCACCTAGCAGGGATAGTACAGATTTCTTACCCTTTTGGCAAGCTCAGTGTGGACTTCAACCACATTTCTAGGCAACTAGACATAGTATCCTCTCTCATGCAACTACAAGCCTTTCCTAATGAAGTGGAATCTTCTACTATTCGAATGTTTTCTTCCACAGCATAATTTAAACAGGATGGACCATAATTATATATGTTTTGGAAATTGGAAGAAATTTTTGATAGGAAATGTATGTTTCCTGCTTTCCATCAACTTACTTTGAGGCTCTTCAAAGAGGTCTCAAAAGCTTTGAAAAATTCTGTTTTGCTTTTACCGATCACATCTTCTTGATATTATAAGCCAAATTGCCAGAATTTAAAAGTCAACAAGTCCATCACATTTTCTTTGCTATCCAACAACACAGGACTGCATTGCAAGAGCAGCAATAAGACAAGAGGTAATGAGTTTAAACTCATAAAAAAAGTTTTAAAAAGAGTCAGTTTGGACTGGATGTAAGGATGAATTTTTTTACAGTGAGGGTGGTGCAACACTGGTATAGGTTGCCAGAGTGGTGGTAGATGCCCCATCCTTGGAAACATTCAAGAACAGGTTGGACGGTGATTTGAACAGCTTGGTCTAGAGGAAGATGTCCCTGGCCATGGAAGTGGGGTTGGAACTAGATGACCTTTTATAGGTCATCACTTCCAACCCAAACTACTCTGTGATCCTACAGTTCTGTCTATCTTTAGAAAAGTAGCGCAGACAAAAATGAGAAATAAAGCAACTGGCAACAAGAAGAAGAAATAGTACAGTGATTTAAAATGAAAAGAAAAAAAAAATAAAAGGCAGGAAAAAAGACACAGGGACATAGAATCATATCCACATGTGTCTCTCCAACTACCAGAAGACATCTTAAGACTATTTCACATTGGAAGGAGAGAAAAACTGAGAGCAGCTTTGAAATGCTGTTAGCTGTAAAAGATATATGGGTACAAAGATGTTTAATTTAATCAGGACACCCTCAGCTCGTTATTCCATAAATATTTCTGCAACGATAGAAAGAAATTAAAACACATTGTAACATAAGAAGATGATTTTATTTGTCTAAGCTATAGCATGAACTTTGAGTACAAACATTGAGACAGAAGATGTTAAAAACTTTCAGATTGTGAAGTAGCACTTATTTTAACTGACTGTTTGCACAGGAACTTTGGAAGCAAATGGATTTAGGATCAGATTTAGCCATTTTTTATTGATATAAGGACACAGAAGATTCACAGTTCACTTGTAATTTTTCTTTCCAAGGAAAGAAAAACAAGAAGGTTGTGAACAGAAGTCCAGCCAGTATTCAAACAAGGAGAATGCAATCGAAGTAGTGGAAATCAGAAACCAGACATATGTAGTCATGTGAAGATGCTGGCATACAGAAATAGGTCTCCAAAGTATGTCCTACCTCTTTTTAAACCAGAAAGAGCTTGTGTGAGCTCCTGAGGGAACAGTGACAGCTGCTCCCAAGGGTTGGAGAGCACTTCAGGATGACATCCTGAGCAGTTAAATTCTGCAGATGATCAAGGTGGCAACCTGTTCTTCAAATCTTACCTGCAGGCACAAGCAGGTTTGCACAAATGTTAATCCAATCCTCTTTTCACTATTTAATTGAGATTCACTTGTTCCTTTCTTTAATGTTCTTTGGCGTTTCTATCCTGGAATTCAGAATGCTGAGAAGTATTTCTCTGCATGTTTTAAGGGATCCAAACCCTCTGGCAAAGACTGTTTTTAACCTTTGTCCATGGAAAAGGCTTCCTAGGCTCTGGGATGTAGCAGAACTTTCAAAAGTGTGGATTAGATAGTGGCATAATATGTAGTTTATCACAGGGTGAGAATTTTAGATTTATGGGTTTGTTAGGGTGGTAAGCAGATGAAGACAAGACAGAGGATCCTTGTCGGTTTTAGGCTCCTTCTTCCTTCTTCATCTGCCCCATGTTCTGCAGTGTTGGGGACACAGAACTGTTGGTCAGAATTTGCTGCAGTATGGAATCATGTGAATAGAAATACAGTTAGTTGCTGGAAGACAAAGAGAAATAATGTACATTCGTGGTGATAATTGGGTGAATTATCTTTAAAAGAGCCTTGATTCTGTGTGTTCGTGGCCATTTTGGTGTCTTTTCTCCTGCGTGCCAGGCTGGTGTTAAGCTTGGTGCGCAGAAACTACAGATAAGAATATAATAAACAACCTAAGGACCAAGAGAAAAGCCAAGAGTCCAGTTTGCTTTCTTCTTAACAAGGACTTTCTGAAAAGCCTCCCCTATCAGGGAGAGACATGTAGGAATGAAGAACTCCCACATATCTTTATTCTCTTAAAGGCCATGCTCTGTAGAGATAGATACACAAAACTCTGCTGCAGGATCATTTCAGTGCATGACTACTGCACCTGGACACTGCAGAAATCTTTAGGAGAAGCATGAAGAATTAAAGACAGTCAGAAGCACTGTTGGTATCTGCCTCTGGATAGCAAAAGTTTAAAGCAGAAAGCAAAAGGGACTGATCAGCCTAAGAGAGATGAAGCCCACTCATTCTCTAAAAGGTGTTCTAACCACCAGATCATGGAGTATGCTGGTGAAGGAGAGCATTCCTCCTCATCCCCCTTGAACTGAGCCACAGTACAGCTGGGCATGAAAGAGCTACAGACACAGAAAAAAGCAACAAAACGCAGAGAAAAGCAACAAGGAATACCATTGCAAGGAAGGGGCTAGGGCACTCCTCTCAGAGGCAGAGGGTACAAAGAACTAGCCCATTTTCCCAGGTCTGTTCTGCATTTTCTTTTGCCCACAACTATTGCAGTGACAAACTGAAGGGAAATTCATACCCTCCCAAGAAGTAAGGCCTAACCTCCTCTTCACTGTCAAGTAACTACTACTCAGATGTTTAACTGAGGTCACACATCTCTTGCTGCTGTTACCTGTGGTTCACCTTTAACTGAAGGGATACTCTCATGGCCACACTGTAGTTCGGGTGGGGTAGAGTATGGCCTCGCAGCTCAGTTATTTCTGTGAGATGAAAAGAGAAGTTTGGTCCTTGTCCAGACGAGTGGACCCAGCATTCAAGGCATCCAACTGCCTGTGACTGAAGGGAACATCCCTCTGCTCCCCTTTCCCATGAGGTACCTGTCCTCAGAGAAAGTTAAAGCGGTTGAGTACAGACTAGCACCCCGTATTTCTCAAAGGTCTGCTATTTTCATAGTGGAAGATAAAGGTTCCTGAATTAGGTGACCTGACTGGCCATAGGAGGTTGTACTGTTCACACAACTGACACTGAAGGAGGGGTGGAAGCTAAGCAGATGAAGAGTATACTTAATGCTGGTGTGTGTATTTGAAGAAATTTCCAGTTTCTTGAGCAGCTTCCAGTCTAGTACTCTCTCAGGTAAAGTCAGAAGAAGTTAAGACCCAGAATAATGATCCAGCCAGACCACTATAAGCTTTTTGTTTCTGTTGATACAAACCAGATGTTGGCGAGATCTGAATTTCTAAGTTTGTTTAACTCCTTGGAGCATCATTTTAGAATAAACACAAGAGGCATCTTTTCTCACATCTCTCTTTTCCCTTGCATCAGACTTACCTCAGCTGAACAGGTTATTTATTTTCCAGTCAACTGGGAAATGTCAATTACATAACATTGTTTGAAAACTTGGATGGAGGAGGGGGAAAAAAAAAATTGTGAAATTTTCCAGTCAAAACTCAATTTTTGCTTGTCATTTGATCTGATGTAGTGGCTTGCCACTGTCAACTATAGATCCATTGATAAGTTTAGGAAGACCAGAGAAAAATCTTGCACTATTAAGCAGGGTAACATAAATGCAGATTTAATGTCTGGCTCATTACAAACCGGTTTAGGATTTCAGTAAAGAATAAAATAATATCATTCTCCTCTCCTTTGTGATTTTATTTACTGCATGTGGAACAGGTGCTCAAAGAAGTACTTCAGAGAAAGTTTATCTGATCAAAAGAGATCAACAACTGTCCTATTTTTTTTTTTTTTTTGAGATAGTATAAAACCAAAATATTAAATTTCAACACCACCTAGAGCAACTCTATGTAATTTCACAACCAGCATAAAGTTCCTTGAGTTATGCCATCACAAATGTAGCACTGCTGATGCCACAATGAAATTTTGGAAGGGGCAGGTCATGAAAGGAATGTTTCGGAATTTTAGCTTGCTGCCACGCACTTTGCTCCTACACAAAAAAAAAAGTACACCTAAAACTCTATCCAAAACTACTCCATGGGACTCAAGAGTGAGGAGAAGGAAGTGTGTCCCTGGCAATGCCAGCATGGTCAGCAAGAACAAGTCTCCCCAAGGTCTATCCCCTCTTACAGAGCGAGAATAGCTGAGCTCTATATGCTATTACGTGATGCTCTCCGCTACTCTTTAAAAATATCAGTCCCAAAAGTCGTGAGGAGCAGGGAAGACTAGAACCCCTACTGTGTCAACTCTCCCCCTTCAGACTTGGTGACCCCAATCCACTTTGCTCCCAGATGTCTGCAGTCTGTGTTTCTGGCTCACAAATGGGAAAAGTTACCTTTTCTAAAGGAAAATCATGTCAAACATGGAAATTGTGGGAAGGGGAATTAGACCAGAATAAATGGCATGGTGAAGTCTCTGACCAAAATAGCCTAAATTACACCTATAAAGTGAGCAAAAGTTGAGGAGAAAAGAACACATGGATGACCTATAATGAATATTTCATCTAGAAGGTAATAGGGTTTTTTTTTTTTGCCATTTCCACGTATTGCTGAGAAAAATCTGTTGCTCTGCAATGCCTTCACATTTAAAAATTTGCACAGATGTTTAGTGCAGTTATCTTCAACAGCACAGTGCTGCCCAGCTCACCAGAACTACATGCAGGGAGGATTTGATAGAACTAACTTGATTTCACTGGAACTGATGAATAGCACTTAAAAAAATGTGGGAATAGTAACTGTCCAGACTTCAAAAATCTCTTATCATGTAAAATTGAAGTGTGCAGCTAGTGGTTCACGAAAATCAAATTAATTTTACATTCATTTGCTGATCAGACAACCTATTCACATAAACATTGCGGGCACTTTTTTTTTTTTAAATATATGAAAGATCTCTCTTCTCTTCCCCCAAATTGGCAAGGATGATATATCTCTTCCAAATAAAAGAGCAGATTCAAAGCAGCCAAGAAGAAAGCGGGTGACTGAAGAAGCAGCTTTCAGACTGGGAGGTGCAAAAGCATGCAGCAAGGCAGATCTATAGATCACTGGCTTACAAAGCCATGGTAGACTTCACAGTAAGTGGATGTAAAAGAGAGGATGTTTGCAGTGCTGCAGATGCTTAATCCATTCAACAAGAAAATAATAGTAAAATCAGTCTCCTGGATGTGATGAGTCTGCAGGGATATATACACATGTGCAAGAAACACCCTTCTTTTATTAGAATCAGAGAAGAGGAATTCTGAAAGTCCCCGCTTTTTGTGAGTTGTGGTCACAGTCTGGAAGAAATTGAGAATTACTGCATTAGAGAGCTTGTCTCTGGCACTAATCAATCTGGCATCTTTCCGGAGTGGTAAAAGAACTGATAACCCATTTATACTGCCCATAGATCACTGACAGTAGTCCAGCAGGCTGACGGATCAGCCAGGCATCTGAATCATATCCACAATGAGACAAAATAATTAGCTCTGGCTGTAGATTTCAAATATGCATCTAGCTAAAGCATACCCTTCTTTAAAAAATGTCCTCTTTCTGTCAATGTTGTAAAAGCACTGCTTGACAGACCTGGTCTCCCTTGGTCTTTGTATGTCTGACAGCCATGGTATGGCCAGCTACTCTGCAATCATTCCCATTTATTAGCTGGAGGCTGACAAGTCCATTGAATTCCACTCAGCAATAAAGCATGTCTTCTGCTTCTGGGATTACTCACTTGCTTTGTTTTTGAGTAATTCTTAAGTGCTTTGCTGGAGCAAACCAAGCCGCTCAGTACCACCTAAAACCTGGCATTGCAAACTTGGATTCTGCAGTTCTACATGCAACACCTGACAGAGAGTTGCATTTAGAATAAGAAAAGGTGATGGATATTCATAGATGAGTAGATAAATCTCAGGGGATTTGAAGGAAGATGGTCAGAAGTAGAGTTACACTGGTGTAATCTTTCAAGATAATAAAGAAAACCTTCAAACCAGATGTTTTAAGAGATCTTACTAAACACAGAATTAAAATTAAAAGGGAAAATTAAAATTAAATTAAATTAAAAGGGAAAATTAAAATTAAAAGGGAAATAGTCCTTGTTTCAAACAAACAGGACATGCTGGGACAGCCTAACACACTGAGATGACAAATTTAGGTTAAACACCAGAACTTAACTATAAAATCACTTGGGCACAATTTCAGGCTCTGAAAAGAGACAGATGAAACCACAAGATCTGCAGCTATGCAAGAACCAGTGACATACCAGAGGACATGAACCAGGGCATTGTTCCATAAATGTAAGAGACCCCTTGTCTGGATCACCCAGGTTGATGCTGTGCTTTTCTCTACCCATTGATAGACCAAGCTTCTTCTGTAAAAGGCAGTGGGAATTTTGCCATTGACTTCCAAGGGAGCAGCAGCCCTATGATTTGGCTGTGTACAATTTCAATTAAAAAGTCTATGAATCACATCATTCTGCCCTTGGCAGCTGACAGACGAAGACAGCGGGATAGGAAAAGAGAAGCTCAAGCAAATGGAAATAATTTTTCCTTGAATTTTCTTTCTAAAGGAAGATACTTAGCATAACTTGTCCTTTTTTTTTCTCCTATTCTGTTACAAATAACTGTCTGGTGTGTCATCTTATTTACTTTTCACTATCAACAGGTTTGATCCTGTGAGATTTATTCACCACAGATAAAACTCATTCCCACAGAGAAAATGTTTTCTTGTTCAGGGGTCATTGGAGTCCTCATTTAGCTCGATTTTGACAGTTAATCTGGGCTTTGACTAATGGCACACCCTTGTGAATAGGGCATGGGAAACCTCTCAGAAGTATTTCTGCAAGCTCCAGTGATGCCAGTGGAGCTGACTGACTGTTCCTTTTGGAAACAGGCCTCTGTGCCATGACACCCACCTGGTTTACTCACACGTGCCTGTGTTAGACACTGTGTGTGGTGATATATATTATTAAAAAAAAACAATACCAAAACACAAACATCCTGAGAACACAACTGCAGTTACACAGAGGACCATCATATACAGTATTTTCTGAAAGAAAATACTTTGAAGGACACAGAATAGTGCCACTGAATAATGACTGATGCTCAGATGGCTTTGGCTCAGCTCCAGGCCTCTTAAATGCCCAAGTACCAGTTGTTAGGAAGGTGCCAATATTGGTCAGTAGACATCACCCTGCTGATTTTATTAACACTGCATTAAAAATAGGGAAAAAAAAACCCCACAGAAATACCTGACACCAAATGCAAAGACCAGAAGGCTGCAGGAAAAGCGTAATCATGGTGCATAATGGAGAGGCATTCCTGTGGGCTCAGAGATGCTGCTCCACAAGCAAAGCCACCCTGCATCCACACAGATCTGCCTAGCTCACCTGCACTACATCGAGCCAGCCCCGGCACTGGCATCTCAGATGCTCAAGTCACCTTTGTGTTTGGCTAACACTGATTTCAGTCAGATCTAGGTAAATAAAGCAAGATGCGTTTTGACGGACTTGGGCCTCAATTCTCTGTGTAAAACAAAGACATTTCCCTTTTCCCATACCCTGTAGGGTCTGCAAGGCCCTTAGAGTACTTTCTTTGGGCATGTGCAATATTCAGCCTGACAAGGCTGCAGCCCTATCAAAGGCTTCATAAACATGAAGCAAGCATATCATTAGTCAAAACAGAACACACATTTTAATTATGACCCAGTATTGACCTTAAAACAGAACTTCCCTGAGCCTTCAGAAGCAGTAGCTTGCTATCGTCAGATAAGTACCCCAAATGACTCCAAACATAGCTAGGGTCAATGCAAAGAGGGCTGACTCAAAATTACTGCAAAGATCTTTTTGAAAGTGCTTTCTCAGAGATAATACTGCTCTACGCCTCTTTCTCCCACTAGCGTCCATATTCCTCAGCACTGTGACCTTTTCATTATACAATAAATTAATAGAGGTACTAAGATAACTTCTTCTTTCTTGTTAAAAGCATCAGAGCTGCAGTAAGTCTTAACCAAACTGAAACTCACTGATACAAAACTGAACCAATACAAAGTGAGATAAAACGCTAAGTGCAGCAATAGCCAACTACCTATTTTGGAGAGAAATATTTCTTGCTTTTTTCTTCTTTTATGAAGACATCAAGTCATGAAGGGGAGTTTAAGAGTCTTCCACTGCATAAATCCTTTTATCCACATGGTCTTCTTCATGATTGTGCCATGTGACCCTAGGTAGTCTTCCTATTCTTCCTATTTAATACCCATAATCCATGCTCTCTTTGCTTAACACTTGTAATCCTTTGATACTGCATGGAGCAGAGTTTAGAATCTTTGCAAACCAAGACATTTTAAGTGATTTATATAGTAAAGTAGAATTTCTTTTACTTTACCTACCTGCAAAAGCTGAAGTATTTCTGTGATTAAAGTTAATTTTTGAAAGTTTCCATCCATGTAGGGTATTTCATTAAAAAAATAAGCACATTAAAGGGATCCATATATATGTGTTTGCTACTCAAGTCTTCAGTGGGTCTCATGGTGTGCCACTTGGAAGAACAAATTTGATTTCATTTGAAACAGTCTGCTTGCTCCATGCATTTGTTTTAGCTGTAAATTGTTTTGTTACACTATAAACAAACAGAACATAGGGAAGGGAAATACCACACATGCAGAATTTCTCTTTTAATAACATCACTACATGCATTTATTTTTATTGTAGAATTAAGAAACAATCTGTTCATTTTCATTAGCAATGTCACACTCTTAGCAGCTATTAATATCAGTACTTGAGGATCAAATTACAGCAATCAAATGCCAAAAAAAAAAAAAAAAAAGAAACTCATCTCATGCAAAATCATTTTGATAACTTACTCAGTCTAGACATGGAGCAACAAGATAGTGACAGACATTTTCATGTCCCGTTGCCTCTCCCTGAGCTGTTCTGCTGTCCCTTGCTAACTGAAAAGAACAGCAGATTAATCAAAAGAATACTTTTGTAGAATATTCCATTTAGAACAAAAGGAGAAATTATTCTCAAGGTTATAAAATTACAGATGGTAATTCAAATGCCTGTAAGGATTGCAGGCAAAGAAGCAATATTCAAAATTCAAAATTAAACAAATAAAAGGCCTTATTGAAAATTAAAAGAAGCACCCCAACATTTAAAATTAAATGTGTGGATTAGGATGTTGAAAAAACTAACAAAAGCAGCAACTGTGGAAGAAAAATTATTGCAGGGTATATAAACACTAGTTAGAGGAATAGCATGGCCTTCTTCCATCTTGGAAGGCTGTTATTTTACTAAAAGGCAGCAGTAAAAGATCAGAGCATTGTTAATCAGCATGAAAGGAGAAGATCAGCCAAGAACAGCAAAAAATAAATATATTTTTAATGGCTATTAAAAATCGCAGGTCTTCTGGCCAAGCAGGGAGTCTGAGATGTCTGGTTACCTCACTCTAGCAGGAGACATGGCAATTGAATTTACCCTTTGGTGTTTACACAAAGGAGGCCAGTTTCAGCAGCACCTGAGGTCCATAGAAGCAGACAGCACTGGGGAGCCTGGACAGCTGCTCTGGCTGCCCTCTTGGTGTTGGCTGGGTTAGACAACATCTTCATCTGTTTGTGCAGAGCAGCTGAATAACCCTGAGATGCTGTGGCACTGAACCACCATTCATAACAATAGCTTAAGTACACAAAGCCTGAATTCAAACTACATTTAATACAGTAGGTTACATTTCTTACAATGTATAGAATTTCCTACAAAATTCCTGTGCAGCAAATACCATGCCTCCATGTTTCCAGATGGGGCTGGGCCCTTTGAGGCACTTAAACAACAGAAAACACTGGAAATTTTAACTGCTGGGAAGACTTTCAGTAGAGTTTGGTGAATGAGGAATATGAAAAGCAATACATCAGTGTTTCAGTGACTGTAAGCCTCACAGATCAATTATGTACCCACTAGAGGAGCAGGACATGGAGTCACTGTGTTAAATAAAATATTATCTAAATCCTACCTTCCAGGAGGAGGATCTCACTGCTGGAGTTTTAATATTCCCTGTGGTCATTCAGGAGCTTCCAGACACCTCTGCCACAAAGCTTCAGGCTAGACTTATACCAAACACCATCTTGCTAAGCATTTTTGGCAGGACAGCGTACAAATGAGATCAGACTGCTAACTCAAACATATTGAGTGTTGCTCAGTTACTGAAGAGAATTGTTCTGCACGAGTCAACTTTTCCTCACTCACTTTCTGATGCAGAAGTGGATCCATCTTTCACAGCAGTTTCTTAAGTGAAACGAAGTCAAAAGGCTTATTTCACAGGAGTGTTCAGTAAAAGTAATGAAGTGCCTTGCACCACAGACCAGCTCCTGCTGCAGTGGGACTTGCTGCTGTTCATGTGACACTGTGACCAAGGTGAGAGCTGATGACACCCTTCTCTAGGGAAAATAAAGACTGAAAAGCACAAAGCTTCTAAAACATGATACTTCTCATGCCATATCATGTGTCATATGCCAAAAATTGCCTCACCTGTGGGTCATTTAATATGCAATTTCAAAGCAGATTTGTTTTTCCTAATGTTATTTACAGATCTCTCAAATTGTAAATTAAATTCCTTTTGTTGCTCAGACTTTTTTTTCCCCTACTCAAATATAACAGTGATACAAGTCTGGGTGTTATTTTAGGATGTCTCTAGTATTTTTATTTTTATCTTTCACTGCTTGTTAAAATTTCTCTGGCTCCCATTTAAACATCTGTGGAAAATACAAGTGGATTTACATTTCAATAAGAAATTTTCATTGTTTTTTTTTTTTTTTCTCCTGAATGAAATCTCTCCTCCTATTTTCATGCTTTCATGGGAGGAAATCCAGTTTTCTTCTGCTGTACCTTTTTTTAGTTCTTTTTGAAACCTTTAAGTTAATTCTTTAACTGACTGGGAGAAAGGAAGAATTCCTTTACTCACCCTATGCTTTGTCCGTTCATTTTTAGCAGGATATCAAAAATGTATGGATTATATTCAAAAGTAATATATTGTGATTTTTTTGTGCAGGTTACAATAACTGAGACAGCTTTAGATTTTTAAAACTCCATTTTTTGTTAAAGCATAAAATTCAGAGGCAGTAACTGCATTGATCCATGTGAAATGCAGCAGAGTCTGACCAAAGGCAGTTCAAGAAAGCAGCATTTAAGATGCATGGCACATTTCAGATGGGGTTCAGGGTCTAGATCTGAAACTGAACCAAAGCCAAGAATAATGCTCCATTTATTTTCATGGCTTTATTTCTCATTTAGATTAAAAAGGAAAAGAAAGAAAACACAGAATTGCTTTAAATCTCACAGACCCAAATGTAGTCAGATCTGCAGAGTGTGTAATCCCACAGGTTCAGGTTCAGGAAACAGAGCTTTAAGTTTCAAATGACTGGGGTTTACATTTGATGGTGCACTTAAGGTGGTCTAATCTAGCACTTTACTGGATTATTTTATCTTAATTTTTACTATAAATTTAAATCGAGAGTCAAATATTCTCACCCAAACCAAGCAGCATGGTCTCACAATGTTAAAATCAGGATAAGTAGTTTCAGGAACAAAGCATTTTGGAAATTTCTATCAATCAGATGCCATGTAGGCTACAAGGATATGCTACACATAATATTGCTTTAATTCATAGCACCAGCAACAGACTATTCTTTGATGGTTATCATTTCAGTTCTGTTTTGGTTAATTCTCAAATCTAGGCCTTTTCACAGCATGAGATCAGAAATCCTTTGGAAGCACACTTTACCACCAGTTTCCTAGGACTTCATGAAATATGATCACATCCAGAATAGTAAAAAAAAATATTAGAAATGCTTCAGCATCATACTGCTTCAGTCAGCTTCGATTCTGGAAAAACCTGCACTTTGCAGGAGCACAGGGAAGTCAGTTATGCCAGGCTGGTTTATGTATCTATGGTCTGTGTCACCTCATTCCAACGCTTGATAAAGGCAAGTATCTCATGTGTACTGTAAAAGATGACTTATTGCAAAATCTTATCTCTAATCTGTCTGCCTGGGCTCCTGTCATCCCTCCCCTGCAGGGCAAAGGCAATGATTTCCACATTCACCTGGAACTCTCAAAAGCATCTGTACGACAAAACCTATTTGACAAGAGAGAAATTCGTGCATCCTGACAATATAAGACTATAAAAAAAATTGCCTGGGGAGGTGGTGAGAGAAAAATAGATATTTTGCTTATTCTTTTTCTCTTTTTTTTCTTTTCTTCAAAAGACAGAGAGGCACACATAACCAGAATAATCCTACAGACTCCAAGAGATAACAAACTTCTGGGGAATCGCCTTCGAGATAGGAACACATGGAGAGCTCCCTTGGGCTTTTGATGACACCACATTTCTTCTTCCTCAGGTTTCTTTACTTACTATGATCAGAAAACAGAGACGAGACTTCAAGATTTTTCACTTCATGAGCATTGTAGAAAAATTAAAAATGTGGTAAGTCCTCTGGGAAAGTAAACCTTTACCTTCTTGCTGTTTTGCTGCTTTAAAAGAGTTTCACCTAATTTGTTCTGACTGCTTGACTCTTATAAATTATGGACCAGATCCACAACATCTAATAAATTAATGCAGCACTGCTAACCAAGGCAAGTTCATTTATTGGAGTCCAGATCCGAATGCTCTGCTGCCTTTGGTAAGTCTTCTGCAGTAAGAGATTTCCCCGAGCTGTTTTAATTACTTTAGAGTGTTAAGATATTTTGCACTCTATTAATGAGATTAGCTTTATTACGTTTATCTAAAGTTTCAACAGATGGTGTAATTTAAAATGATTAAAGCAATAAAAGGAGAGTTTTTTATTTAAAAAAACAGGGAAAAAAAAAAAAGCCAACCAGCCCCTAACAAGTTTGCCAGCATTGCAAACTGAAAAAGAAGCAGTCAGAACTGGCAAAATTTTCAACATGGATAAGGCAGGTTATGACTGGGAAATATGGAAAATTATTCGTCCAATTGCATAATGACTTAATAAAAATACATACTTTACACACTGCAGGCTACTATGTCACCATTTATACTTGTAAAAACAATCTCCTTTTATCTCTCCAGACTGTGGAACATCTGGTAAGCAGCTTCCATTCTGCATTCCTTGTTGCCCACTAAAACTTTAGGGTTTGAGGAAAACCCATTACCCAACTTGCCCCTAAAAAGTAAATATTTTAAGAGATCCACCAAAATGTCTGAGGATAATTCACTTATTTATGGACATGCTATTAACTTTATAGTTCAAGCCAGTTCTGCCTCAAAGGTTCTGCTTCTGATGGTGGGAAACATGTTTTTCATGACAGATGAATAGGATGGAGGATAGCCCTTCTTAGAAGGAAAGCTTTTAACAACTTTTGAGAACTGAGCTGTGCAGTGCAACTCAATCAAATGTAGTAAGCAGACCTGAAGACTGGACTTCTTGAAAATATTTCTGCCATGACTGTCTTTGGAGGGGAATTTTTCTCACAAGCATTTTCTGTCTAACTTTTTTTAAATCTTTCTCATTAAAAATATCAGCACCTAAACTCTACAACTTTTTCTCTCTGACATGCCACATCAGTGTCCTTCAGGACAGTCATGGTCTTCCTCATTTCCCTCATTTTATGATGCTTTCTTCAGCTTCTCTCTGGTCATATCTGTGGGCGACAGAAGGAGAGCTGTGGGACAAGCATGGAGATGATCTGGCAGGTCAGATTCAAAGGGTCTCCTTTAGAGCTTTACCTGACCTTGTTTAAAAGTGGAGGACATGGGAGTGGAAAAAAATTATGCTGTAAAACAAACTCACAGATTTAGTACAGCTACAAATCTCCCAGAATTCTTTCATTCCCTTTGCCCCAGAGAAACAAGTTTTGAAACAGCAGTATTTTTACATGGTTCAACATATGCCAAACTCATTCCCCACACAGAAAGGGTAACTTGGTGACATGAAATGGCAGGAGGCAGAAATACCTCTGGAGCAACTTTTCCTTTTGGGCATGCTTCTGAGTCTGTCACTGGGGCTCAGTTCTTACCATGCTCAGCAGGATGTAAACCCTGCTGGGGGCTTAAGCATAAAAACATTCACACCTGTCTCTGCCCAGCCCTTCCAGAGGAGCCGTGCCAAGGCCATATGAGGGATCTCATTGGCTTTGAGTTCTTCTCCCCCCATAGACTTCTAGGTCTGGCTCTGGCTTCGCACCAGAGTAAATGTCCACTGGCAGCCTGATGAAAAGCTGTACAGGGACAGTTGCTCTGACAGGAAAATGTCTGAGTTGCAAACAGTTTTGTCTTAACAGTCTAAGCAGGATAGGTCAAGTCCTAAGGATGAAAGGCACTGGAGTTACATCATTTCTAGACATTGCAAAAAGACACTGGAGCGTGAATCTGAAAAGGTTTGCTTCAAATTAGCATTGAAAACATATGTACAGGTTCTCAACTGAGCTCTTAAGGCTCATACTATTTGTTATACTGGACCTTCCCACCCCTGGCTTTGTTTAAACCTACCAGATGTGCAGTATTACAGAGCCCCAGACATAAGGCATGCACATTTACTGCTCTGCCCCAGCTCTGCAGACTGTCCAACAGGTGGAACTGCTGAAGATCACATATGCTGGTGGTACCAAATGAAGACTAGGAGGGAGATGCTCTGGGTTAACCAGAAAATACAAGGCAGGAAAAGGGACTTATACTTATTTTAATAACTAACTGATTGGATTCTCTGGAGGGAGCCCATGATGCCAAAGACTGTCTGCCATGGCCTCCCTGCATTTCCTTTCTCCCATCTCAATTGCCATTTCCTTCCTGACTTTGAAGAGGAGAAAAGAAGAAGACCCCTCTCTTGCTCTTGTGAAACAAAACTCTCCCTCTCCCTCCTGCCCTACACTTTGGATGAAAAGTAATGATGAACACACAACAACCCCTCTCCTGGGGCTCCCGGGCAGGGTAAGGAGGCACGGCTGGCACAGGTTTCCTTATTTAACTTACAGGATTTCATTTATGTCCTTAACTTTTAGCCTGTTTCTTTTTAAGAGAATATACTGGATAAAAGTCATTCCTTAAGGCAAAAAAAGACATTTGGCTTTGAGTTTCATTCAACTTATTAGTCCAAGCTGCTTGTGGTACTATTGTAATTGTGCCAGCTATCTAGTTAAATGTCCAGCTTGTTCCGGTTCTGAGAGTGTTTCTCCTCAGAGTAGCTTGTAGCTGTACAGAAAAGAGTACAAATCTTAGCACTTGGAGGAAACAAGGAAAACTATTACTGTTAAGTCCACAGATTTTGGTATTTAGAGGGTAGGATTTGTGATGTGCTGCTCTTAAAAGTTCTCCTTTGTGATTATAACTTCTAAATTACCTACTGGAATGCAAACATGAGAAAAAAAGGAAACATTCAGCAGAGACTGTCAGCTACAGCAAAATACTAACAGAGGACTAACAATTTACCTGTAAGAAATTATCAGAAAATGGGTTCCAGCTGAATAAATAAAGTGAAGCATTTTTTAAGTTTAACCTGCAACACAGAGATCTAGAGAAAAATAGATTCTTAGTCTGTTTGCATAGCTACTGGGAAAATGACAGGTCCTGGGCAGGGGAGCTGGGTCACTCTGCCTCCTTCAGGAGCCAGGCTAGAACTCTTGGCAGCACATATATCCCTTCCTAGATCCCCAGGAGACTTCTTTGTGAATTCTGATGGTGATTTCCAGGAATGTCTTTATTTGTAGACCCCCCAAAAATATTAAGCTGGAGAGGCAGAGTACATGGTACTGCCTTTCAGCCTACTGCCACTGGGCTTGTTTTCATTACCTACCATTTACTGGCCTTTTCAAGGCAGTCCACAGGCAGAAAAACATTGTCCTTGGACCCTTGTTTGTGGCAGCAAGGGATTACAGAGACAGTGGCAAAGCTGAGAAAGCATACAACCATCACAAGTAAGATTCCAGGGTGGGCGAAGTTTGACAGAGAATCCTAAAGAACTTGTTTAGGACTGCCCTAGGAGCTGCAGTGGCTGCTTTTATACTAGGAGATACTCTCTTAGGAGGGTCGACAGCATGGTAGAGTCTATCAGAAAGGCCAGAATATGCTGTACAGGGAGCATGTATGCCAGTTTCCTCTGGTATATGACTTGTATGAGGTCAGATGGCAAAAAAAATTGTTCTGTAATGAAAACTGCTCTCTTATCGTGACAGGGACATGGCCATTGCTGCTCTTCTCCAGCCTCTCCAGAAACAGAAGAGATTTCATGATCTGCAAGTATATGGAATAGTAAAGTACCCAGAAAATACAAGTGAGAAAGGGTACATTTCTCTGGAATTCAATGAAGGTTAATTCACTGTTTTCAAAGAAAGCAGTAACAGCCCTCTTCAAAGCAAAAGTATCTCATCAAGTACCCACAAGGACAGAGAGAGGGCTTTGTGATTTCAGGATCAGACCCTTTGGGAATGAATAAAATAGAAGGTTGTGTTATTCTGATAACATTCTTCTGTACATTTCAGTCTCCATTATGCTCTGGACACAAAACATTTAATTTAATTAGGGATAGAACAAGAAGGCCATGTTATGGTTTTGGTTTTGAAGAACTACATTAGTCAGGTTGTGATTTGCACAACCTATATTGGGGATGGTTTAAATCCAGGTTCCATTTTTAGCCAAACCACCCAAGTCCAGAGGGGATAGAAAACCCAGATAAAAGGGTTTGAGTTAAGTCTCATGTCTATAATGGACAAACTGGAGTGGTTTGGGTTTAAATGTTGCAAAACCTCATCACTCAGGTTTTGGTTCTGCAAAAACAAAAACAACTTGGGGTTGGTTTGGATGTCATTCCATTTTATCTGAATCACTAACTACGGGGGGAGGGGATGGCATTGGTTTAGCCCCATCTCCAGCTTTAGCAGACACTTTAACAGCACTGCTGCAAATTTTCCTGTGACTTTTCAGGAGACAGAGGAAAACAGACAAAAACAAACAAACAAACAAACACCACCACCACAACAACAACAAAGATTATCGAATCAGTTTAGGACTCAGTTTTTTGAGATGCTAAGGAATTGTGCAAGTTATCAGGCTAACACAGCTGCTGGCACCTTTAGAAAATGTTGACAGCACAGAGCGTTTTGTAGGAGTCTGAGCCAGCAGCACTTTACAAATCAGGCCCTTGACTGGCAGAGCTGTCACCATGCTCCTGAAGTTTGAGAGCCAAGGATCTACTCCACTGAGCCAAATTTCACTGCTGTAACCAATCATGTAGGCCCCATTCATAAAGTCAGTCAACTTGGATAGAAGTAATTAGAGCTATAAAACATTAGAGATTTAGGAATTCAGAGGGCATTTGAAACTGAGATATCATATTCTCTGAGCTGAAATGTTAACACCATCCAGTACAGGACATGTGTTGGGAATGATTAGAAAAAGAATATCTGATTGACAGTTATGCAACAATTCATTTAAACAATGCTATTCATAGAGTAATTCAGTAATTTTTATTATTCTCTCTTCTATTTCCTCTGATTTGATTTTTCTCAAATGCAAGTTCATCTTTAAAGCAAGTTGTGAACTTTTTCAGAAATCAATCCTAGTTGTGTCGTCTTGAAATAGTTTCCCTCCTTTTTGATTGCTCTATTTTCAGCAAATTTAAAAATAATATATTTATATTAATACATTCATTGTCAATTTTATTAAGAATCAGACACAAGCAGTTAAATTTAGGAACTCCTTTTATTTGGATCAGAAAAAATGTAAATGCAAGGTTCATTGAAGATACTTTCTTTGCTTAAATTAGTTTTGAATCAGTTGCAGAACCAACAATTGCATGTCAGTATAGTCCTATCAAGTAAACAAATGAGTCTATATTAATGAAAGGTAAAACATTTCTGTCCTCTTCTTCCTATCATCTGATCACTGGAATACCCTCTTCTTATACTGCTGTATCCAAACCCTTCTTTCACACTCAAGTCCTGCATATTAATTTCCCAAAAATGACTGCTTCTTCTCCAGAATCTGAGACTGGATGATGACTACACAGACTATCTGCTAGAGTTGGGCCAGCACAATCTACTCTCCAGTTGCCCAACAAATCTCCTCAGTATGTCCATGTTTCCAAAATGCTCGAGTCTGTAACAGACCACTCTGGAAGACAAACTGGATTGGAGACAAATGTGCTCATTGTCATATTATTCATTCTTGGTCACAGTGACAATATAGTACATTGATCAATCTTATTATAGCTTGTCTTATCCATTTTCTGAATTTTTTCAGTGTCTCTTGCTTTTGCATTCTTTTTTCTTTGTCTCTTTTTTCCCCTCATTTTTTCCATTTTCTCAACTAACTTACTAACTTCAGACTATGTCCTTTTCCCTTCATCTCTTACCACAACTCCTCTATATCCCTTCTTTCTCTTTATATCCTTATACATATATATATATATATATATATATATATCTCCTTAATATCAAATGCCCATCTTAACCCCTTCACATGGACCCTGGACCATTATACTGTTGCACTACAATGACAACAAATTGCTCTAAGGAGTTGCATGTCCCCTCACACAGAAACGAAGGATTACCTTGTACCTTCTGCAATTATTTCACACACTGCATTCATTCCTGCAACCCCAGAAAATCTTGATATTTATGAGAAGGAAGATTGTATTTTGTAACTGTAATTCCTAAACCAGACATGATGTTGACATATCCTGGCATAATTGACTTAGCACAAATTAAAACCTGGGTTTTTTCCAGTTTCCTACCTCAACTTTATTCAGACTTCCAGTAGAACTCCAGCCTCAGTATTGAGTAGACTCAGAAAGAAATGAACACAGAAACAAAATGGTGGATAAACAGAGAGACCTTCTTTTTGCAGATAGCAGAATTAAAAAAGAAAAAAAAAAAAGAAGCTTTGAGACGGAAGGTTCTTAGTTTGGCAAATTTTGTCAAAAAAGGTTGTGGGCGTGGTTTTTTTCTGCCTTTCACAAAGGAAATGAAATGCAAACAAGTCTCCTTTATGACTCATTTGAGACTTTTTAAACATTTAGAACTCAAGAATTTCATTACTAACATTCCCATGGCAACTGTAACTTGTCCATACTGCACATGTATATGGCACCATAAAAACTAACACTCCAGGCAGTAATAGAAAATTTCTGAACAATGCTTTTGTACTGTGGTTGTTATTGCACAAATTAAGATGCTGATTTCCATCATATATATTGTATCAAAATGTCAGCCAGAAGGCTAAAGCAATACTGGATAATTTTCTTAAGCACCAAGGCACTCTTTTAACTTCCTGGGAGAAGTTCCCTTAACTTTGGCAACATCCTTGAACATAAACATCCACCTTTATCCACCTTCACACTGTCCTTGGCTATATCCACTACCATAAACCATGAGGTGAGAACAGCTGCAGGTTTGTTGCATGCGTGGGAGGATGCAAAAGCCTGGCAGCACATCACTGACTCTGCTTCACAGGAACACAGGAACAGGCCATAACAGAGATGTCATTAATCACAATGGCAATTCTTTGGTTCTACCTGCAGATTAGAGGACTTGAGAACTTCTGCAACTTGAAAAGCAAATCTTCCTCCCAGTCTACAGGTTGAACTCCTCACTGTTATGCACAAATTCAACATTCAGGGCAGTTAACAACTGTAGAAACAGAGCTTTGGGTTTTTTTCACATGGGCTCGAGGTTATGCTTGATCATCAGGTAGGAAGTTTTGTTCAGTGTATCCACATTTTAAAAATACTAATAAACCTTCTGTGAGATGTATAGTGTATTATGAGCAAGTCATTATGATACTGTCACCAAATGGAAAGATGAAAATATGGGAGACTCCTGCTCCAGTTGTGGTTTTGGCAGTTGCGGGACTGTCGCTGGCTTGAAGCACGGTACATGGCTGGCACAAAGAGCTATTCAGAGGAACAAGGGAAAGGAAACACTGTATATTTCACATATGATTTGACCTTCCATAATCAAATTTGTTAATAATAACCAGTAAATAGCTGAGTGGTAATGAAATGATACAGAACATGTTCTGTGGAAATTTCTGGACAGCACCAAAAATCTCATGCTGAGTTTTGTAAAACACTACCCTTTTAAGGAGGAAAGAAGCCATTTGAAAAACAGCCTTCCCATCCTCCCTTTGATCACATGCAGCAGATGGATTCAGTTATGGCAAAATCAATGGAATGAAGAAAGGAATTAAAAGTAATCAGGTAGCTGAGCACTAATACATCCAAGAAGTAGAGTCAAGACACCAAAGGAGGACGTAATGCCAGTGGCAGGGAACTGAACAGAGAACAGGGAGAAGGAGAAGGAAAGGAATTTTGGGGAAGGAAACAGAAAAGCAGAGCTAGAGGCATACTTCCAGTCTTGGAGTTTCCCCAAGCAACTCTGTTCAATGACATTACACAGGCAAAGTACAGCTGCTCGTACTGGGGAGCAAGCTGAACTGGCCTTGGCCTCAAAGCACAGTTAGGTGGGTTACCCTAGCAAACTCTGCTGGGCAGGCAGGAGACCTTGGGCTGAAGGTTCATCTACACACAGAGACCTCACAGGGATGTAGAGATAAGTTTAAGAAGGGCAAGTCCACTGAAACCAAATAAAGATTGTCAGCAGTGAAGATGAAAAGGTATGTAACAGGTCAGTCTAATTTTTTAATTGGATAAAATAAATTAAGACTGCATGAACTGGCACTTGGTGATTCTTACACATACTTGTATGTGTGTGTGTATGTGTGTATATACATATATATAGACACACATTATGTGTATATGTATATCTATATGTATATGTATATGTATATGTATATGTATATGTATATGTATATGTATATGTATATGTATATGTATATGTATATGTATATGTATATGCATATGTGACTTGCTCTTCATGAATCTCTGAATATATGAGTTCATATTTGAAAGCAGGGCCCTCTCAGAGCCCAGTAAAATCTGCTGTGGCTCCAGCAGCACTCCAGGAGGAGTCACACAAGGAGAAGCCAAGTTGGAGCCACACAAGGAAACATGACCAACCAAGCAGCAGGGCTATTGCAGCCTCTTTTTAGGCTACCATTGAAGAAAAACTGAAGCATTTCACAGTACTTTTTCTGTATGTGAAAAAATAGCTGCAAGATCCAGGTCTCAGCATGGGGATGAGTATTCAGGCCTGCCTGGGAAGGTTCTGCACTGCAGCTGGTCATTTTGCATTGCTTATCTCACTGCCACCATGCAGTTCTGTCAGCACAGTGCTGCTTCCTGACTAGGGCACTCTGACTCTCATCTGCTGTCAGTGCATCATGGAGAGGGGATTTTGTTTATATACACACATGCACGTGTGACACAGAGCTCCCTGGCACTGCATGTGTTATAACCTCTGCTTTGATCTTTTCCCTTTGTTGGCTTTGATCAAACTGCAAGATTTTTTGTTGAGGCCTTGCTATCTACCCAAAGAATTCAGGCAGCGTGATAAGGATAAAGCAGGGCAATGCTAGCTGAACAGACAAATAAACAAGCAAGAAAACAACCCAAACCACCTCTAAAATTTGAATTTTGCTGCCACACAATTCTATTTTGGCTTCTGTTTGCAACAATTAATGATAACCACACTGGTGGCTGAACTCAAAGAGCCTGGCTGGACATCCAACCCACTCTCTAACTTTGCTGTGTTCTTCCAGATAACCTCATAACCCCTTTTCTCTCCTTCATATTTTCCCCCACAGATCACTGCATTTGCATTGTAATATTTTAAATCATAACCACTGAATTTTTTTGTCTGCCTGCCATGGAAATACTGCAGCTACTCCACCAGTGTGCACATCCATCTGCTGCCTTTCCATTCCACTCGGGCCACCTCAGTGGAGCTGTGTGCTGTCTGTCCTCCAGGCTGGCTGTGGAGTCCCATGGAGGGAGAGGGTGCCCTTGGCATGACTGGGTGAGTGCACACGTGGGCAGGAGCCCAGAGATGCCCCACTTCCAGGAGGGGCTCCCATCAAGGCTGGTGCCTGTTCAGCCATGGGATACAAACCACAGCGATTTAGGCTCACTCATTCCAGCCCATGGGGAGCCAGTTGTTTCCAAAGGGGACCAAGTAGATCCCAGTGCCACGTAGAGTGGCTGTGGCCCCAGCTGGGCTCGTTTGGGGTGTCAGTAGGGACATGGTTGCTCTTGAAAATGGGTCTCAGAATCACCCAAACGGAGATGAGGGCTGCAGGAAAGCCTGTTCCTCCCCTCCCCCAGCACCCTGTCCTACCAGAAAATGCTTTGGCAAGACAGAGGAAGCTTGTTGTTTTTGTTGGATTGTATTTTTGTTGCATTTGAGAGACCTAGGCAGAAATTAGTTATGCTCATCACAGAAGTTAGTGTGAAAATGAAAATTCCTTCCCCATATATGCCTCTGTCACTTCTCTATGAGGTGCATAGGTTTTCTGATCTGCTCTCTTCCTTTGTGTTGCTGGGGTTTTTGCACAATAACATGCTCAAAAGCCTCTGATGGACCACTTAAATATGAACAGCAAATTAGATCTACCCAGACATACTGTCTTTATGCTTTCAAATAAATTTGCAGTTAGAAACTGAATTTGAAGACATACAGTTATCTTTAGATTTTACACTACACATCTGAAAAAGCAGGATTGCCTAGTTTTCTACAAATGATCTTGAGTTTATTTGTGAAGTTATCATACACTGAAAATGAAGAATGAAGGAGAATATGTGCAAGAAAAGATCTGACTTACACTTCACTCTGTGCTGTGCAGTGGTCACTCTACCAGTCAGGAGCACTAGCTCTCAGTTAAGGACTCCGACCTGTAAAGGGTTACATCACTGAGAGGGATATTTCCTCTGGGCTAAAATCCTGGCAGGAGAGGTCTTGCAGTTCACACTTAAAAACAATAGCTCTGAGAAGGGCAGGTACCAGAGGCTGTGGTGTTTTTAAATCTCTGTTATATCCTTACACTTGCACAATGACCACATCCTGAAAGGGGTGGATTTTCTGTCTTCCTAAGATCTGATTGATTTAGATTAGAATAGTTATTTGGTTTTCAAGAAAGAGTTATTGTTCCCATGTGCAGCAATTTTTATATGGCCAACAAAGCTGTGTGATGTTTCTAGCATATGGTGCGAGTGCCTTTAATGGTTGGACTTGGTGATGTTAAAGGCCCTTTCCAACCTAACGATTCTATGATTCTATGATTTACTTGACAGCTCACTTTATATTTAATCCAGAAGCTTTGGGTTAGAAGTGGGAAAACACAAGCAGTGATTAGAAACTCTTTAGCTCTCACCTGGCTCTTCTCACTGACTCCCTGTGTGGCTTGGGATGCTGAGCTAGAGCAATTTTTAAAACAGCCTCTGAGCAGGACTGCTAAGCTTCTGGCTAGTGTGAGACATGGTAGGCCTTCTCTTTACATTGCTGTAAAAAGTATCTTTTTTTTTTTTATTTTTTTTTTCTCCTGCAGTGTTCACCTAACAACTTAACTAAAAGATACTGGTCCTAAATGTCTGTATCAGTTTCATTTTTCAGAATGCAGTATGCTAATATAAATCTGCTTCATCAACAAGGACTGAGAATCAACTATGAAAAATCTAAACAAAGCTTTGATGTTCACTTTGAATCAGTTCATATTTAGTCTCTATTATTTCAATACAGAATTAAAGTCAGGTTGAATCAGGATGTACATGTGCTATATAGACAGCATAAGGAGGCCTTCCTTTGCTGGCAATCCAGAGCAGTCTGATTTCAGCCCAGTTCTAATGGCGAATGATTGAAGTGTTTACTCCAAGTCCAACAAGTCCCAGCTGAAAGAATCCTTATGCAGGATGTGCAGGTTGACTGCTGCCACTTGTGCCAAGCAACCTTCATACGGGATTTGTGGACAGCTGGGAGCTCAATATCCAGTCAAACAAAGTGGCAAGGCAGTAGGGAATTGCTAAAATCTGTGATCTACTACCAAATCTTATAGAGCCAGCAGGGGTTTAATAACCCCTGATTGTATCTGCAAAAGAAAATTCTTCCAGGATAAGCTGTCTCTGAATAAAGCCACATTCTGGCGATTGCTTTGGATGACTTCACTCACACGAATCACAGGCATTCACTTTTTGTGAACCATTGTTGCTCTGCTGTGTCAGCATAAAATGGTGGGGTTATGAAAGAGCTCCCCAGCTTCCTTACAGCAAAGTGAGAAGTGTCCAGAATGAGAGTGATTCAGGAAACAAGTGTCATGAAAACAATTTGCAATTTACAGGTGACCAACCGCATTTGCTCCTCTCAGGTCTCCCAGGCACACCCTAGGGAATTCTCTCAGTTCCCACCTGTCAGTGCTAAGATGATGAATGTTTTGTTTTGCTTCCAGCATTGTTATCCAAGCAGGGGGCATATGGGGAAGTTTCGGAGGCTGAGGTCCCCTTACAAGTCATTGTGCTGGGTACTGCTCCTTAACAGGGACTATTGGTGGGCCTGTGAAGAATGAAGTTCATCCCCCTCATCTTTGCATTATCACAAAAATTATACACTTTCCATAAAAAAGATATTAAAAGAAATTTAAGCAGTAATCCTCTATATAAGTACAATCAATCGTATAGCATAGCATAAGGGCCAATGCCACACTAACCACCTCATGACAAGTAGCTCCTTCAGCAAGTATTGTCTTTTTACAGGCTGTATTCCTAGAATTGTTAGGATTTCCTTAACTCCAGGGTTAAGGAGATATGGGTGCCTTGCTAACAACTACCAGTTTCTGAGCACAACTTTTGAAATACCATTGTTTCTAAGCCCTGGTGATTTCAAAGGGTACTTAGAGATCAAACACATGGTCAGGTCACTCAAACTGGTCCCACCAGGAGTTACCAAAGGCTGTGTGTGAGCTGAATGGCAGTAAGTGTCTGGGTGCACACAAGCACAATGTGATTTGACCTAATTTAAACCTCTCGTGCTACGAGGCAAGTTCAGAGCTGCCACAGACTGAAAGCAGGCACGCAGGGAGGTAAGGCAGCTTAGTGGGCACATGGCAACCTGCTGTGCTGCAGGGCTTGTGTGGTTGGTTGGTCTTGTGGGTTCCCAAATCCCTTTACAAAATGGAACATAAGCACATCAAAAATCACACAAATCTCACGTGTATGTTGGCAGCCTAAACCCAGTTTTGTGAGTGCCACAATAAATTTGGAGGCACTTTCAGAGATGGCTGCTACCAATAATCAAAATGCTTTGAGAAAAAGGAAAAAAGAAGACATTAATTTTTTTTTTTTTTTTTTAAAAAAGCAACTCTATTTCTCCTCTCAACTGAGGGAACTATGGAACCTTGCAACTTACTTGAGTTTCCCTCAAATAGTCACAGTGAGGAGGTAACTTGGTAGTGGAAAAACTGAATTACCGTGTACTTAACTTAATTTTCTGAGAGGTTTCTAAGGAATTTATCATGTAATTTTCATAACAAAGTGTGTAATTATTCCTCTTTTTTATTGAATAGTAGCCTCAGGTCTATTGCTAAATCACATGCTACAATAAAGCTGTTGTTTTGTATGAATTTAATTCATAGACTTAACAAAAGGACACCCTGGCAGAGCTTGTTTGAAGTGGAAAACTGCTTACATCCCATGAAGCTCAAAGAAAATATAATTTATTATACAGTCTTCTCAATGCCTTTTTAAGCATTGTCCACGTTGGAAAATCGTGTCAATAAATCAGCACTAACTGTTGCTTGAAGGTCAGGCTAAAGGTTCTGTTTTTCTTGTAGTTGGCTTCTGTAGGTGAAGAGATATTTGGCTTCATGGCTAGACATTCTTGGAATTAATTTTCCACCAATTCTTATGCTACTGAATGTAAAATATTTCTGCCTTTGAATCTGTCACATCATTCCGAGGGAGCTAAATCTAATTGCCACCTCTTTGATATATTTCTTTTAGCATTTCTGTGGCTTTTTAATTTTTGTCTGTATTCTTTCCTTTTCTGCTTTAGGCACTTCTTTTTCCTTTTTTTTTTTTTTTTTTTCCTGGCTCTAAAGACCTTTCTGAATCTCTAAGTGCCTTTTTAGGAGCCAAGATAGAAGCAGAAAGTGCAAGGGTAAATCCATCACTGTGCGCTGACTTCCTTATAACTGTAGAAAAGGATCTCACCTGTCCTACAGGACTGTGAGGGGGAGTGTAGGTGGCTGGGTGGAGATGCAGGCTCAGGAATTTGCTTCACAGGTGTAACAGCCTGAGTGGAAAGAGGTGCAGTGGACAACTGGAGACAGACATGGACTGATGGACAGGGACTGATGAGCAGGATACAAAGGAGAGAGCAACCCTGCAAAGGAAGGGCTCTAGCTGTGGGCACAGGGAGTGCCATGATGAGAGTCTAGCAGGCGAGGTCACCTGGAGTCTGGATGCCTGAAAACAAGCTAAAGGTAATTTCAAGGATGCAACTCTTCCATGATCTCACACAAGGAGCCACTGGGGGAAATGCTGTTTGCAGGACATTAGCACAGTTCCTCTCCCATCACATGGGTTCAGTCATCATATACCACTTGGCGGCACCCCTGGGAGACTGGATGCACCAGTGCCCATGAAGGCCTGGCTATGCAGCCCATTTCTGTACTCCCTGTGATGTGTGAAGGTGTCATCACTCCCAGCACAGTACAAATGGCACCATCCTTTCTGCTACAGCCACTGAGGCTCATCTCACCCCTCACTCGTGGGCTCCATCTTAAGCCCTGGGCTCTACAACATATGCATTAACGGCTTGGATGCAGGACTGGAAGGGATACTAAGTAAGATTGCCAACAATACTAAATTGGAAGGAGCTGCTGAGTCTTTCAAAGGGAGAGAGGCCTTGCAGGGAGACAAATTGAATTTTAACAAAGACAAGTGCAAGGTCCTGCATCTGGCATGGGACAGCACTGAATACACATACAATCTGAGGAATGAGATGTTGAAGGGCAGTCCCACAGAAAGGGACCTGAGGGTCCTGGTCAGTAGAAAGCTGAACATGAGTCAGCAGTTCCCTGGCAGCCAGGAGGGACAAAATTGTCCTGGGTGGGGGGAATAAGGCACAGCATCACCAGTCGGGCAAAGGAGGGGATTGTCCTGCTCTGCTCTGAGCTGGGGCAGCCTCACCTCGAGTGCTGGGGGCAGACCTGGGTGCCACAATTTAAAAAAGAGATTAAATTATTAGAGTGTCCAAAGGAAAGCAACAAAGATGGTGAAGGGCCTTGAGGGGAAGCCGTATGAGGAACTGAGCACGCTTGGTCTGTTCAGCCTGGAGGAGACTGAGAGGAGACCGCAGTGCTATTTACAATTTTACAATTTCCTCCTGAGGGGCAGAGGAGGGGCAGGCACTGATCTCTTCTCTGCGGTGACAGTGACAGGACCATGAGGGAATGGCCTGAGGGGGAGAGCTTGTGTCAGGAGAGGTTTAGGTTGGCTAGAAAAAGATTCTTCACCTATAGGATAGCTGGACACTGGAACAGGCTCCCCAGGGAAGTGGTCACAGCCCCAAGCCTAAGAGAGTTCAAGGAGCATTTGGACAATGCTCTCAGGCACATGGTGTGACTGTTGGGGATGGTGCTGTGCAGGGCCAGGGTTTGGACTCTGAGGATCCTTATGGGTCCCTTCCAACTCAGGATATTCTATGATTCCATGAAAATAACAAGGACCACACAGCAGACTGAGAGAAGACTATTTCAGAACAGAACCGAATTTTGGACAGGAGTGTTTGGATATGTTTGATGGAAAAGAAAAACTGGGTTCAGTCTTCTAAGGAAGGAAATTAAATCTTTGCACAAGACAAAAAAAAAAAAACTAAAATGAGACAGAAAGAAAGAAAGAAAAAGAAAGGAAGAAAATAAAAGAGAAAGAAAGAAAGAAAGAAAGAAAGAAAGAAAGAAAGAAAGAAAGAAAGAAAGAAAGAAAGAAAGAAAGAAAGAAAGAAAGAAAGAAAGAAAGAAAGAAAGAAAGAAAGAAAGAAAGAAAGAAAGAAAGAAAGAAAGAAAGAAAGGAAGAAAGGAAGAAAGGAAGAAAGGAAGAAAGAAAGAAAGAAAGAAAGAAAGAAAGAAAGAAAGAAAGAAAGAAAGGAAGAAAGAAAGGAAGAAAGGAAGAAAGGAAGAAAGGAAGAAAGGAAGAAAGGAAGAAAGGAA
>CM031859.1:50816855-50970751 GCA_018697195.1 Certhia americana | reverse complement strand
GATGGATGGATGGATGGATGGATGGATGGATGGATGGATGGATGGATGACTGCCATAATAGACTACGGTTGCTTCTTAAGATGTTATTATTCCCATTTTATTTATAAGAAGGTGAGGCATATAAAAATGTAAAGACCTGTATAAATGATCAGAAAAGCAGACTGACAATACTGCAAACTGAGCACATTATCCTACATGCCAGGTTGAGGACTGTCCTCCCTCTCCAACAGACATTATCCATACATGGACCACGGGTGTCTTACAAAGGGATAGGGATAACCACCAGGATAAGGGGGAGCAGTGAGAGTACTTACTGCTGAATACCTGTATCACTTAAAATCTTTTGCTGTCCCCCCAGAGTTCCAGATTTTCAGACATAGAAGAAGGGTGAAGGTGCTGTTCAAGTAGATTTCCCATGTCTATCCTTTGGGTTTTCCCTATTTATTTCTCCTGTGTGAGGAGTCTAATCTAGGAACTCTAAGCGTTCAACTTCCATGGCAAAAATACAGACGTGGGCAGTTAGGGGCTCACATAAGTCTGTAGATGAAAGAACTCTTGCCTTTGATAAGTATTAGATTGAGCCCTTGCCTAAACCCATGTAGTACAAATGAAAAGAAAATGCTCAAAACTAGCTTGTTTTGACAGCAAACAATGGACAGAAAAGGCCAGAGAAGATATTTGACTGATATTTTGACTGAGTCTCTTTCTCATTGGGTTTTATGATGAAATAGAGCAAGAATTGTTGAAAATAATCTTAGTTCAACTACCTCCTTCTTATATGGCCCCGCAGATTTGATTGACTGCAACAAGGAGGAATATTTTTCAATAAATTATTTTAAACTCACATTGCATCTTTGGAGATCTACCAGCTAAGAGTGCTGAGGCAGAACAGCTGGCTGAAGGGAAGGAAGTGTGCCTTTGGAAAGGTAATTTGTAAGTAATAAGCACGCAAGATTTGCTATCTATCATCTCTCCCTGCTCCAAAACTCTTTACAACCACCAGGCACTCTGCCCATGTCTGTCTGGCAGGACCCAGGAGTTCCTCCTAGCTCCTCTGCCCAGGTATTCCTGCCAGCTACATGCACTGCTATGTTGAGAGCAGACCCAGCCACAGACTAGCTCCCTCTACCCTGTGTGGTGGGAGCCCTGACACATGGCCCAGGAGGTGACTGCAAAGTGCCCTTGCTGCTCTCTTGATCAGAACAGAGAGTGTGTGCCTGGAGCTAACTCACCCTGCACTCCCACAGCATTTGTGGCTGAAGCAGACCAGGAGAAGGCACTCATCAACATCTCATTCAAAGCTCCCTTAGGAAAAAAATACAGGCTGCAGCTTGATTGTTTACTGCTGTTACAGAGTTGGGGCTTTATTTGATCCTTTTTTTATCTTTTAGAGGATCTGGACTGTATTTCTAATTGATCAAGAATGCAAAATTAAACTTTTTAAAATTTTTTTTTAGGTAAAAGTGTTCTTATTGTCCACAGATTTTCCAGTAAATACATCTATATTACTTTCATCCACTATTGATACCAGAATGCATACATGTAACCATATATAAATATGTCTACTTGGCATCCCAGTGTGCCAAAAAATTAGCATTTTCTTATGCAGACAGTGGATCTGGCTTCCCTACCAAATAGCAAAAAAAAAAAAAAAATTTACATAAGTAGAAACATCCCTATGAAACAATTTTCCACAAAATAAAGGCATTCAAAACTAGAGGTTTGTGATCCATTCAGTAAGCTATCTAAATTTTAGAGACAAATTTAATATTTTTTACATGTCTTGGAGATAATTCTAGCATTTCAGTAAATGAGACATCATTGATATTCCAGTGACTGAGTGTGTGCCCTGAGGTACATCAAGCCCTGGGCAGGAGCTGTTTCTCCTTAGGAACAGATATTCCTGAATGGGCCTTTTAGACACACCTTCTGTGGATCTGTCCAGGACTTTGACCCAACTTGGGGAAAAAAAAAAAATCCCAATATCTCTGTCTTGATCCATAGAATAGACTCAAAGCAACCCTCCAGACTTTCACTTGATCCCACATGGAAACTCAGGTCAATCAACATGTCAATTATTCATGCCATTGTGCAGATTTACTGTATCAGTACAGGCTCCCAATGATCCATAGAAACAACACCAGAATTTTTGAACAATCCACCCATTATTGGTGCCCAGAATAGCAGAGTTGGATCCCCAGAAGTGGTTACATTCAGAGGAATGAAGGAGCCCTGCATGAAAGCTTTCCCTTTTTCTTGTTCAGCGCTATCAAACTGGCCTACAAGACATCTTGAAGCTACTAAAAAGAGAACCAGGAAAATAAGCAGCTGATTTTGCACATTGAAATGCATAAGAGACAAAAGGAGACAAAAGTAAAAGACAGCTGTACAGCAGGCATAAAAGAAGTAATTTGAGTTGGAGGACATTCCACATATATAGACTGGAAACAGCTAGAGATGTCCTGCCTGGGGAGGGGTCCAGCTTGAACAAACAGCCTCACAGGCAGCACATGTAAAACACAAGGTAATAGTTTTGCATAGCGTGTCCCAGAAACAAAGCTGGAAGGGATCTCAAGAAGCCATTTATTCCATGGGCCAGTATGAAGCAGGCTAAGAACAGCTGAGAGTAAACTTTGAATCTGTTCTTAAAAATCTCTAATTGTGGTCAAGCCATGGATCTGTTAAGGGATAATAAAGTAGGGAAATTAATTCAGAACACACTACCAGCATTCCAAATGGCTCTGTTCCCCAAGCTCACCTACAAATCTGCATGGATGCTTTATTGAAGCAATAAATTATATCTCTATTATCAGTTAAAAAAAAAAACATACTAGTTGTTGGGATCACATGCTCAGGGCTAAGGCTGGTGCCTTTTTTTTTGTCCAGAATAGTCAGAAGATGATAAGGAAGAAGTGGAAAGTGGCCCCTTTGAAAAAGAAATTCACTGCTATTAACGCAAGAACAAGAGAAGTGTCTCAATACATCAGTGGGTTGGCAGCTGGATTCTGATGTCTTTTCAGTGTATCCAGGAACTTCCCAAAATCACAGGCCATGGCACTGATCAGACACGAATCAGGAATTATGATCCTGAAGTCAGCCTCAGCAAAGTCACATTATTCAGATTTAATACAAAAGTTATTTATGTTTGTTATTGTTTCTGGAAGCCCAGGGCATAGAAGGCTCTTCCCAAATTTGGTGACTAAATGCAATACAATCAGGATTCAGCAGCACCCAATCACTTAGGCTTAAGAGAGAAAATTACTAAAAGGAAAGGAAAGGGAAGGAAAGTTCAACAGTAAAAACAGGTGCTTGCCAAAAAAGCCATAAATGAGTCAGGGACCTCTGGCCTAACTCACTCCTCTCTTCACATAATTTCAGACATAGAAAGACTAAAACTTGCTGAAAAAAAATCAGAGCAAGAGACGACTGTGTGCTTTACTAAGGGTCAGTTCTAGGATACCCCTAAGAGTGAATCAATAGAACACAAGAGAAAAAAATACCTGGAAGTAGTGCACTAACCTTCCTATGTGTTGGCTGAAGCAGTCAGATAGCCCACGGTGATTCTGGGCTACAGTGAGATAAATCAGTGCTGATGCTCATGCCAAACCACAAATACCACACTCAATTTGTTAGGGAATAACCCCAGGTCTTTCCAGCAAAATATTCACTCCTTCCATATCCTGTCAGTGAGCAATATGGAAAAATTTCCCTCTAATGGGCAAGTGCTGTGCCCTAAAACAAGCCTGGGAAACCATAGCTTGTACTTCATGCATGAAAGTACTGGACAATTAGAAACTCAGCTGAACCATGCAGATTGTCTGCTGATGAGGGTAGACGCTTATTAAAAAAGCGTGGAGGAATTTATTCTTTGAAGTTTACAGCTGTTGCCATTTCAACCACAAGGCCAAGTTTACATCCATAACAGACAAAGAACACAGCACAGAAAAAAAGAAATACAGCTTGATAATTTCATGATTATTTTACACCTTTCTGAGGGAGGCTTTTTTCCCTTCTATTTCAGTGGCTTTATCCATGCAAAAAAATTTTTTGGTATCTAAGGAAGATGAAGTCTCTTGTTCCCCAAGATGGGGTAGCTGGTATAGAAGGAGTGTCTTGGAGTAGTTCTTGTACCCTCTGGGTCGGAGACCAGGTTGTTTTCAGCCTGAGTGGGATTGCTATTCTCTCCATAATGCCTTCATGCCTCCATATTCCCCATAAACTTACCTCCACAAAAACATTGAACCATCCTTCCAGAAAAGAGCAGGGATGGGGCTCAACTAGAGGTGGAAGAGCACATTAGTCTCCATGTGAATTTTCTTGTTCAGTTACCTGTTAAGATACAGCAGAGAGTCTGGAGATGTATTTTTCTCCTTACCTGGATAAAGCAATTATGCTCTTTAGACACTGCAATGATACTCTGATGTCAACTGTCTAATACAGTCCTTCCAAATGAAGACAATTCCACTACCTTTGTGTTATATCCTTGATTAAACTGAGCTGCTGCCTGCTTGTACCTGACCTCAGAGCTGGGTGATCTCTTCACCATTGTTCCAAAACCAGTGAAACAAGATAAAACCAGCCAAGACCAAACCTTAGCATTGCCACATGGCCTCAGTTCAAATCTTCATAGTAAAACCTTTTAGAAGACATCCCTGAAGCTGTAGCTTGCTTAGTCTGACCAGAAGACAGCACAGGTGTCAGGGCAGGCATCACTCTACGTTCATCGAGCTGCATCACACGTTGATGGGGTCATGTGCATATGTGATGGACAAGGAGCAGCCTGTTGCATATTTCGCTGGGTAGTGCATGGTGTGAGAGACAGAGAGTTATCCCCCATTAATTTTAACAGAGTGCACTGGCCTAATAACTGTTTATTGCACAAATATTTGGGTTACGCTTAATAGCAGACTGTACGGAAAACAATCAGAGAGGAAGAAAAATGGCTTGGACTCAGCCAGGCCTGCAGTTAACCCAGGACAATGGGAAAGTCATGGGCTCCCAGGAGTCTGGTTCAGCGTCCTGCAGGGCCTACTGAACTGGTTGGTAAAGACAGAGCCAAAAGTCTGACAAGCGAGAAGCACAAATGAACTCTAGATGCATCAGCAGGACTCTCTTTTCAGAGCCAAGGAGATCTTGGGGAGCTGTTCAGGGGCACCAGACCGAGACTCAGGCACTCGCTGTAGTGTCTGCAGAAGCAGAGATCTGCCTCAGTTGCCAAAGGGTCAGAGCTGTGGATAATTTGGAGGATGGGGAAGAACTGCTCATTTTGTAAATGCTTTTGGAAAAGGAAACAATACTATAGTTTTGAGAAAGTGGTTTTGACATTTTGTGGGCATGATTTGTCACACAATCCTTGAGGGAAAGTCCACAGGCATCCAAACACGGCTTTTGGTGAAACCTTTCCTCCCTGTATTAGAATCCCTGGCAACTCAAGGAAAGTTGAGACCCAGGCTCTTGAAATGTGCCCCAGCTGGCCAAGGCTCAATGTCCAAGGTGAGGCCAAGACCCAGTTTCTAGCAACAAACTCTGCTGAGACTATGGATGTGAGCCCCACAGTTCAGACACTGGAAGTTGTCTCCACCCTATGTCCCTTGCCAACAACAGCATCTGACAGGGCCTAATGTCTGAGCCAACCTGTCTTTTTCTCTTGTGGGCTTTGTGGCCCATCAGACACCAGAGGGGCAGAAGTGCTGCCAGTCCTGCTGTCTGAGGGCTTGAACAGACACAATGGGGCAAGCTCTTACCACCTGGAGAAAGCACTACCTATTGGTGCTGGAAATGGTAATGGTCTTTGCTGGGGCCTAGTATCCTCTGCTCTACTGCAAATACCTAAACTAGGTTTGTTTAAGTCACCTGAATTCATACTTAACCTATCAGCACATTAGTGATTTTGCATTACATTGCAATAGAGTATGTGCCTGGTCTGCTCAGCTCCTTTCTTCCAATTCCAGGGCAGTGACAAGAAGTACTAATGCATGCCATGCTCATGATCATCTGAGCCACATCTGCACAGCATTGCCTTGTCCATGCTGCCTTTCAAGACTTGCAGTTACTCTCTTCCAAAACCAAACTGCTAATTTAGGTGAAATTTCATCAAGGCTCCTGTGGGCACTATAGCTGTGCGCCAGTAAGAAAGGACAGAGTCCTTGCTGGACAACAGCTAAGACTCACTGGCTTATGGATATGAGGACAAGTGACTGCTAGGTCATATTGAATTTACCCTTACCACACAGACCATAATTCCGTCTAACCAGAAGAAAACATTGCACAGCAGGGAAAACAGGCAGACCACGAACTAAGTATACACCACATGTTAAGAAAACAGATGTCACAGGAAGGAAAATGCAATATACTGTAGGTGCTGAAAACCTTCAACTGACATCTGCTCTTCTTTATTTCTGTCTACAATTCTCCTTTAATACCTTTAATACTTTAATATCGTGATCTCATTTCTGATATAAAGTGGCGATAGCTTATATCTGCAATTCTCTAAGACATTTTTCTCCTGTTCAGAAAAACAGGTATTTTCTTGTTACAGTTGAATTAATCTTTATCTGAGAGATGATTTCTCACCAATCCACCAAAAACACTGGTAAATTACTTTAGAGAAGGTCATATATGATCATAAAATGACATTTAACTGAAGAAAGAATCAGCAGCAGAAACAAAAGGGGGTGAACCCTAGATAACCTGAGCAGCACCTTGTCTCTTAGCAGGCACCTAGTCTCACAAAGCACTAATAACAAAGCAAGAACTGACCCATAAGAGGATCAATCTCTCTTCTTCTGTCTACAATCCCTCATAGAAACTACAGCTTAAAATCTCAGCAGGGAGCTGGATGTCAAGTACCTCATGCTTTGGAAGCACAACTTAAGAAATATTACAGGGGCGCAATTTTAAGGAGTCCTCTCAAAAAACAGTCTTTGTTTTGGAGATCATAAGCTGTTCAGCACCACCAGTCAGATGCTAAGATCTTGGGTAGAAAGTACATCTTGCCATAAGCAGCATGGATCTCTTCACAACAGGAACCCAGTGGGCTGTTTGTAATGCTTGGCGTTCTAACCTCAAGTAAATACACCACGTAATCTGCAGGATATGTCTCCGAGCATGCTTACATGGTAATAATGATGTTAAATGGAATGGCCGTATGATTTATTATACCTTGTGAAATAAAGCAAAGCCAATATCTTCCCACCACGGGAAGTACCAGCACAGTAGAAGATGGAAACAAGAAAAAATGGTACACCACCCAGGCCTGGTTTAAACATGCAAACTTTCTAATAAAATATCAGAACCAGATGCTGCTAAAGATGAGTGATAATTAAAGAAGATAAATTAAAGAAATGTTTTTCCAAGGAATGACTCTACTGCACACAAATTGTTTCAGCATGGGAAAAAAATAATAAAATTACTGCTGCTGCCTGTTTTCAAAAGTTTCCATTAATAAGTCAAGGCAGGTTCCCTGCTAAATTCCCTTATATCCAGGCTCCTTCTTTGCCTCTGTTGGTTTAATCTCAGTGTGGTTTAGCAGAGTGAGCAGAGGACTGAGTGCCAGGAATTTGGTTCCAACACTGACTCACTGTGTGGGCTCCCTTATGTCATGCTCAGGGCAGGTCAGGCCTGGAAAGCACATCTCTAAAAATGGTCCTGAGGGGTCCAGAGCCTGACGATCTCCCCACTCTTGTGTCAGATGTGCACAGTTCACCAGAGGTTTTCCCCTGACTGTCAGCCCAGCAAACTAATCGCAGGCTAAGCTGGTGTAATGTGATTTTTTTCAGTCTGGTGTCTCATCGCAAGAAGTACACTGGGAGCCAAGTTATGCAGACACCTGTGCAAACTCACGGCAGGAAACACGGCTGGAGCATTGCAGATGAAGGGCGGATTCAGCAGGCCCACTAAGACCACCCCGGAGCTTTATGTGCCTGTGTAGAAACTCATCTTAGTCCGGGCTGTTGTTAAGCTTCATTTTAGCTAAACACAAGACAATGTTTAAGCCCCTCTAAGACTTTTAATTTCTTCAGATTTCTCACACGCAGAAAAGTGTCCATCTAATTGCCAAAGGCAACTTTATAGCAAATAAAATCATGGGCTGCACCAGGAGAGGAAAAGAATAAAATAAACACACGTAAATGCAAGGCCTAATTCCCTTTTAACCACATGTTCCCCCGGCTCATAACCTCTGCAAAAGCCTAGGAGGAATAATGCGGTTTGCAGCGTGCCTGTAAGGTCAACAAATGTGTTGTGTTCCAGCCGAGCAGGAGCTCCCACACAAGATGGGGTTCCCGGGCTGCCGGGATGCTCCGCAGCGCACAGCGCCAGCGCCGGGCGAGGCAGCGCGGCCGGGGCTGGATCCCCGCACTGGATCCCCGAGCCCGAGGGGCCAGAGGATGGGCACTGCTGCCGGGAGGTGTTTTCCCTTCTCACAAGACCAGCCGGAGGCAGCTGAGTGCTCGTGTGCCAGCGTGAGAGCAGCGGGAGCTTCCCGGAGGAGCCCGCAGCTCGTCCTGCAGGGTAGCGAAGTCAAACGGAATGGATGAACGCACACGGAGTCAGCAACAGCGACAGGCCTCCCGAGCACGCAAGTTCCCAGCTATTTGCAGATGTTTCAGCTCAGCCTGCGAATTTATACTCGACCTGCGACTCTGTGCAAGTTAATCTGTGGACGGACAGCCCGCCGGCCCAGCCCAGCCACCCCGGTGGGGAAGCCAGCTGCTCTCTGCTCCTTTTCCTTCCCAGCCTCCGGGGAGCCACACGGGGACAAGGCACGGGTGACAGTAGCTCAGGCCACCTGCAAAACAGCCACAGGCTTGCTCTGTCAGTCAGACTCAGAGACAGAGGAGCAGCGTTGACCACACTCTCACTTGATCCTTTAAAAAATGAATTTATTAAGACCCTTTACCCCCTGCAGACCACTGAACTTGCAACAAGAAATATTGGTTACACAGATAATAGAGAGATTGGTGATTTCTTCTCGATCTCTGTTTCAGTCCTCATGCAAGCAGTGCTGCAGGGCATCTGTCCCCAAAACACAGTTCTTACCTGCTGGACAGACAGACTTTCCTGGATAGAAAATTCAGCGGAGAGAAGAGGAGACAAGAGGAGATGAGAGCAAATGAGAGGAGGAAAAAAAAAAAAAGTAAGGAAAGAAAAGAAAAAAAAGATCAATGAGTTCGAGGAGAGTTCAAGGAGGAAAAAGAGAAAAGAGAAAAGAGAAAGAGAGAAGAGAGAAGAGAGAAGAGAGAAGAGAAGAGAAGAGAAGAGAAGAGAAGAGAAGAGAAGAGAAGAGAAAAAAGAAAAGAAAAAAGAAAAGAAAAAAGAAAAGAAAAAAGAATAGAAAAAAGAAAAGAAAAAAGAAAAGAAAAAAAGAACAGAAAAAAGAACAGAAAAAAAGAAAGGAAAAAAGATAAAAGAAAAGGAGAAAAGAGTCAGGAATCTGGGTGTGTAATTTATATGAGGGAAAGTTTAAACCAGTGTGATTGGCAAGAATACAATGTTTCTGAAAGCCACAGACATGCTAATTGGTGAGTCATTTAAGTAAACCCTATTGATCTTGTAGGTTTGCCAATTTTCAATTTTCACTTTTGCTTGAAAACAGCTCAGAAAACAAGACTTAACCAGAAACTCATGATCAGTGACTTTTTCATCCAATTTTTTAGCAAATGTAACTCATCTATCTTGAGGGGTTCTTTTGTTTGACCAAGGGAACAGTCACAGAGCTTCCCTTGACTCACCTAAGCCTCCCCCAGCATTGGCCAGAGTCGCACACTTGGAGCAGACCACGCCCTATGTGCTTTCCATATTCCAGTTATTTCCATATTTCCATTGCAGCCGCAAACCAAGACATTCTTCTCAACCATGATGTTCAGTGCCAGCAAACAGTCTTAGGGGTACGAGAAATAACCACCAGAGGCCTGTGACACCTGAGCCAGGCCACTGCAGAGGTGGGCGATTCCAAAAGGTCAGGCTTGGCTCAGCTCAATTTTCTGCAGCCATGCCCATCACAGGAGCTCTGAGCTGCTCAGACATTTGACTGACATTGTCAGCATGAAGACAGTAAAGGAATGTGACTGATGTCTAGTAGTTCAAAGTTTAGTTGAGTTTAGTTTGGCAATTCATGTAAAGGAACAAAAAAATCAAGCTTTTATCCCATTAACCCCTTCGTCCTTTACTATTTGGGCTTAATCTAATGCAAAGTTGATAGAGTGGCTAAAGCAGGTAGCTTTTCTCCCTGAACATCCACCCTGCTCCTCTGCCACAAGTCAAGAAATTCTTGTCCACCTTGAAAGAAGCACCATCATCTGCTGGGTGATCCTGAGCTGCTGAGATAGAGGGATTGGCTCCTTCTCCCCCTCAGAGCTTCAATAAGCAGACACAGCCTTTCCACATTCTTAAGCAAAATATTTACTTTACAAGTGCTGAAACAAAATTTGGAAAAGTGAAAAATAATATTTATTTTGATGATGTTAAATTGCATTAAAGTCAAAAGTGAAAATTAGATGCATGCACATACACCAAGGGCATTATTCACTAATCAGAGGAATATAAAAGAACTGGAAAATACCCTCCTTCATTGCCACTAGGAAAGTTGATCTGGAATAAATTACAGGGAAAATGTATAATTAAGCAAGCTATTATTATCTAGTGTCTTAGCAGATGCTGACCTCATTTATGGTGATTGGGATAAGAATGCATGTTTGATTTCACAGCTGTGTCCATGATGCCTTGGACCGTGTTATATTGCCCCAGAAATTCCCAAAGTGTTAGCATTGGTATCTAAGTGTGTTGCTTATGGATTCCTATCTTCCTCAGCTGCTGACTGGGGAACTTTTCTTTAGCTTCTTGGAAGCGAGAAAATTGTTTCACTGGTCTGTCAGCCAGGGTTTATACTTGAAACCTGTGTTTAATTACTTTGAAGAAGCTTTAATATTCCACCAGTACAAGGAGGGGGGACCTTCTACTGCTTGTTGCTATTCTCTTATTTTTATTTTTTGCAGGTGTAAGCTTGTGGCTTAGTTACTGAAATAATAATTCTGTTGAAAATATCCTTGGCATGAGAGATGAGCTGCCAAAGTGTTATGGGCACAGTAATTTGTACATGGAAATGAGGATCCAGCAAATAACGTGAACATCAGTGTCCTGAGGAGCTTATGATTAAAACATTATGCTGAGCTTTTATGATTTCTACAGCTAATTAGCAAGATTTATAAGTGTCTTGAAAAAAAAACAAAAAAAAAAGGCTGAATACAGAAACGACCCTTATTTTCCACTTGGGGCAGAAAACTGCTGGGTTCTAAAATAGTGGGGAAAGAAAGAGAAGGAAACCCCTTATCTTTTCATATGCCCACAATTTAGACTAATTGCTTCTCTCTTTTCCATAGAGTGAGTAGATGTCTCTCAGGTGTTGAGAATGAAGTCTGTGACTTATTCACATCAATGGCAATGCCTTGTTGATTTCATAGAGAAAAGGCTTCCTGCTGTTTCGTTATGGATTCAGACTAGCACCGGTTTTGTTTTCCAGTGGCATGCTGGGGGAATGCGAGGTGTCTGAAAAAGCCACTTCCACCAATACATACTTGGTTGATTCTGTTCCCCAGGGGTGCAAAAGAAAAATGAAGGGTATGGGAGGAAAGAAGAAATACCAAGCTAGTCTGTAGAGGAATGAAGGTCTTAGTCTGCAGCCACAGACCTGCAAGGGCCTCCGCTGCTCCCAGGAGGGCTTCTGGCTGGCAGCATCTGCATGACCTGCTTGGGAAGTTCATGGTGTGCATGGAGGGGCTGCGCACAACCCCAGCCCTTGCCCTACAATTTTTGCATTTTCAGAAGCCCAAACATGTCCATGTAGTCATGGACAGAAAACCTCTGGCCAGTGTCATAAAACTCTTTTGTTCTGTCTGGACAAAGCTTTCAGCCAGAAAAGGAGATGCCCTCCAGAACACATGATTGTGTGGACATCTGATTGCATAGCATGAGCCTTGCTCTAAATGAGATAAAGACTGATGATCATTACTGAAGCCATGGCAAAGGAATTGCTTCAATACAGACCCAAACCAACTGAAGACAGATGTGATGACTGTTTTTGTGGTGGTTGTAGTAGCTCCTGTGTGCAGAACAGCTGAGATTTCACCCAGAACACAGCTAGTTGTTTTGGCCAGGGTGTCCCTGGTTCAGGTTTGCCTTTGTTAAGAGACTCTCCAGCCACTCTTTGCTCTTTATCAGTGGGCATTGCTCTTTATCAGAATCTGCACTCCTCCTGTTTCTAGCCTAGAGAACAAGGACCACAGGTGGGTCTGTGCTCCCCTAACTGGGAATTGTGACCCATGGTGGGGAACTGAGGGCCACACTGGGCCCTCAGCTGCCTGGGCACAGAACAATATGTAAGGAGATGTACTGTGTGTAGAGCCCTCTCAGGCAAACGTTACCTTCAGAGGATTGTGCTTCACTTCTTGGTGGCTGCAAACATCTAGTGACAGACACAACTTCTTCATGTATCCGTGAGAAGGGTTTTACCAATTCTGTACCACAATGTAATAATTAAAAATACATTGTCTTACTGCACAGCTATGTGACCACAAAAGTCCATTTATAAAGTTCCATCTATTTGTACTGGATGTCTGTTTCCTCTGCTTAGATATATACAAATACTAGTATGCCACACTTAATAATATGCTAGCATTTTATTATTTTTTAATGAACCACTGTCATCACCTCATCTAGTATTTTTTCTCGTTCCTGTATTCCTAGACAGTTGGCCTAAATGGGTATAATGGGGTAATTTCCACTCCAGCAATAGTTTGGCACTTACAGTGCTTGGTAGCTGCTGCAGCTCTGAGACAGAGAATATGCTGAAGATTATGGTGAGACCCACACTTGTAGCCACACTGAAAAGTATCCCTAGGAATAAGGATTGCAATTTATTTGCTCTGGCCATGGTACCATAGATTACTCTGTCTTCTCAAAGAGGCTGCAGCTAGCAGCAATACTCTCCATATTCACCTACAGAACTGGTTGGTTTTTTTGTTAACATGGAGTGGGAGCAGTTGGAAACATTTTTAAAGAGTTCCTGGTCAGACATTTGATAGGAAGGTTTAGCCAGAGGACTTTTCACTGAAGTGGCACCTTAGCCTCCTTGGCCAGAGGTGCTTCAGACCATGGGAATATCAGGCTGACACCTCCTACTGCAACGTCTCCAGCGAGAGGAACATCAGCAGAGCTTGACTTCATCATACAAACCCAGGGCTGCACATGGACACAAAGCTCCCAAAACAGAGCTGTGGGGGAAAGAATCCCACCCTGCTGGCAAGAGGGAAGTGGAACAACGGCCTGGCTGAGGCAGCACTGCTGGGATGACAGCAGAGCTAGCAGAGGGAGGGGAGCGGGGTAGGGCATACCCTGTCACAGGGCAGCCCCTGAATCCCCCATCCTCCAGCGCAGGGTGGGGAGCCTGTCCAGCCTCTTTTACAGGTGTGCAGGGAACTGGGGGGACCCACAGGCTGCTGGGCCTCTCCTCTCCAGCATGTGCGCTCCAGATGGGCTAGGACTGAACGCCAGCCAATATGGAATATTATTTATAATAACAATAATAACAATATTAATAACATAAGAACATCTGGTAGCATTTTTTTCCGTCTACCATTTGGCTGGAGGCAGAGCATCCGGGTGACATGACAATGTATTTCTGTTTCCAATTTAGCTCCAGCTCAGCTGCTGCAGTGACTCAGAGACAAGCACTTCCAGGGACACATCCCTGCTCCCAGTCCCGGCTGGCCCCACAGGTGTCCCACCACAGACAGCAGAAGCACCTAAGATCATCCAGGCTTGGATTTCCTTTATTGGCTGTTTCACAGGAGCCTGCAAGGGGGTTTTTATGCTTCCATGGCTCCTTTCCATCCTACCCTGTGAGGAAGTCACCCAACTACAACGGTGTGCGGTTTCAGACAGAAAACAAAAGCTAGCTGTTTTGAAATCAAACCAGAAGCAGCCCAATTATACATTTCATGCTATTGGAAGTATATTTTACTTAATACATATTTAAACTATTTTGGTATTGTTTTGAATTCTAAGGCTTTCAAATGCATCCAATGAATATGTCACTTCCATCAGCAAAGATTTCGGTTTTGACACGCAACTAACATCTAGCCTAAAAAATTAATGCTGTAGTTAAAAACAGACTTTTTTTTCCTCATTATACAGACAGAAAGATAAAAGCAAAATTACCATGGAAGCTGAAGCTGTTGCTCCAGAACTGTATACAGATAGTTTCAGTAGGAATACTTTTATCTATCCTGCTCACCATTAGTTTCTCCCAGCAAATTCTGGCTGGGGGGTTGACTTTTGTGGGATCTAGTGAACTAAGGGTAGATTCTTCAGTCATGGAACAGGCTTTCACTTCAAAGCAGTTAATGCTTTGTGCACGGACACTCATCTGCTATAAATTTATACAGGTTGATGACAAACTTAAAAGGTGCAGTATTAAAACTTCATATTCAAGAATAATGTTCATTTAAGTATTTAAGCGTTGTCTCTCAAATGGCAAAACACTGAGATTTATGTAAATAAATGAAGTGTCCTCCTGATGCTTTTGGAGGCACGTATCCTGTTCCTGTCCTAGGGGTCAGCCAGCTCTGCACATATACTCCAGGACAAACTAGGTCTCAACACTCATTATATTATCAAATTTGCATATAAAGTAGAAGAAAACTGCTGATAAACATAAAATCCGGGCCTTTGGCTCAGAACTCGTCCAATTACTAAAATCAGTTGCTTTAGATGGCATCTGAAATAAAACTATTTCTCCTAATGCACTTTACACACCATTTTGTGAAAAGATTAGATCTAATTATGCAGCTTGACCTCCTAGTATAGTCAGCTGAATTTGTAGGGCAGTGCAAGGCTGCTCCCATCACCTTTGGCTATAGTGCTGTGATTCTTAAAATCCTTAAGATGAAAACTTCAATAGTGCAGCATTATTTGTAACTGACAAAAGCCAGGAATTTGGGTTAATTCTACTTCCAGCCTCATTTTAATCCCCACATAGGTTCCCTGTTGTCACAAATATTATTAGCATATGAAATCTGCTGACTGCTGAAGTTTGGGGAATTTCAATAATGAAGGAATTTTCACACCCTTAAATCTAACACAATTTCTGAAGCAGACTGTCTGCCAATGTATATTGTAAAGCTCCACTGGTTGTTCAACACTCAGTGACAGCAGCTAGGAGCCTGCAGCTCTGGTACACAAATACAGGGCCTGACTTTCACCTCTTGGCCTGGAGAGGCAGTGGCTCCCTCTCCCCTTGGGGATGCTTGTGGTGCCACCTAAGTGGAAACCCGATATTTGCCTTTCTTTGGGATCTCGTGGCTGGCCCTGGGTGCAGTGATTACATTACGGGGCAGGACACACTCAGACTAGAAATCTGGCAGCTGAACAGGGGAAGAACAGGGGAAAGCAGAGTGGAAATGAGCAGACTTGGGAAAAGAAAACTGGGAAGGAACAAAGAGAGAGCTGTAATCAGAAATCATCTGAAGCAATGCTGTTAATATGTTATCCATAACAGAGTCCTTGATGATAGTCCAGGACTCAGCTTGGGCCAGGGAACTGTCATCTAGAAAGGACTAAATTCTTATATAGGTTCATGCTATTAATAGTGACAATGCTCAGTAAATCTTACCATGTGCACTGTAAACAAGCTTTTATTCCTGTGGCTCAGGACAAGTCCTTCCAAATCCAGAATTTATCTGTCTCCCAGCTACACAGACCAGAGGTCCAGCTTTGCACTGTGACAGTGTATGTACAAGCTGCATACATTTTTTGCACAAACAGGTAAGATTCACCTTCCTCTTGCAAGGTGTTGACCTTCTCAGTTCAGTGTCTCCCCCCTTCCCACATCCTGCCTCTCCAAAACAGGGTGTTCCCTCCATTCTGTAGGGCATTCCCTCACATTCTCTTGAATTATGTGAACTAAAGAAGTATTTTTGACAGTCACCTGGGATAGGTGGGTTCCTGCCTTTGTCTTAAAGATTTGACACAGCAGGAGAGTGGGAACCACATCTCCAGGGTCACCAGAGAGGTCTTGCAGCCTGGAGAGACAGCCTTGACTCTTTCACTGCTTCCACTGAATGTGATAATTAAATCTTAGAGCCCAAGGATGACAGCTGCAATGGGGAGACTGAAGTCCACAATGACAAAGCTTTCTAACCCCTTTTCTCCTGTAAGATGGGTTAAACAGCCATGGTTCTCTCTGGTAAAGGTATGTGTGTGTTCAAACCACGTCCCCCTCAGACTGGGTAAGTAGGTAGAGCAGGAACTGAAAGAGGATACATTTAGATTTGATATGAGAAAGAAATTGTTTACCATGAAGGTACTGAGACACTGGAACAGGTTGTCCAGAAAAGCTGTGGATGACCCATCCCTGAAAATGTTTAAGGGCAGGCTGGATGGGGCTTTGACAATTGGTCTAGTGAGAAGTATCCCTGCCTATGGCAGGAGGGATGGGACTAGATGATCTTTAGGGTCCCTTTCAACCCAAACAATTCTGTGATTCTATAAAATACCTTCTCAGTCCTTCAGCATGTGCTTTACTTCACCAGAAGTGAGCCAGTCAGCCATTCTTTGAATAATGATTCTCTATGCAGCAGATGACCAAACACCTTCAGGCAGAGGCGCTCTGCTCCCCACTCCAGGGTTTCGATAGTACATTGCCAAGAAATCCTGCACATCAACAATGATCTTCTGGTAAGATTTTTAAAATGCAGGGGTGGAAGGCTGATGAAAGATCCCCAGAGCAATGTAGGCTACGGTGTCAACATCAGAAAATGAGAAAGAATATCAGTGATTCACTCTTACGTTTCTACCCATATGTCATCTGAAAGAAAATCTTGTTAAGTGCTGAGCACTAAATACTGTTACAGAAGGACAGAGATATCAAATAATGGGAGAGGGCACACACACTTGTAGCCACACTAAAAAGTATCCCTAGGAATAAATACTGCAATTTATTGGCTCTGGCCATGGAACCATGGATTACTTTGTCTTCTCAAAGAGGATGCAAAGCTCCCTCCTAACACCAGGTCAGTTTTGCTTTTAGTGAGCTGTGGGCTTGTGTTGCGGGGGAAGGAAGAGAAATATTTCTCGGATTGATAGAGGACCCTGGAGGGGTCAGTAAATGGGAGAAGATGCGAAGATGACTAGCATCATATTGATTGCTGTCAGCAAGCGACTCAGAGAATAGTCCCTTCCAACATCTTTAAAGGAGAACAGGAGAAGCCATCCAGCCAAGTAAATCAGGATGGATAGTTCACCTTTGCACTGAGTAAACGAGTTGCTGCAGCTCCTACCACAAAATAGCAGAAGCTGGAGGGCTACACCCACTTAACTTCAACCAGCTTTTGCTAATGTGGGACCTTCACCACACGTTTTGGGGGATCAAGAAACAAGAGTGCTACTGGCTACATTAGAATGAACAAAATAAGCAGCAAAGTGACTGCATGTGGGTAATAAAAATAATAGCCAGTGGGAAACATGAGGAATCATTTAAATGATGCAAGAGAAATGATATACATCTGAGTATTTTTTTTCATAGGCAAACAGATGAAAACTGGTCCTCCAGCAAAGCTGGGGTACAGCCAGGGACTTAGATGTTGCAATGTTTTAATTTGCAGATTTCCTGTTGCCTAGCAGAGTCCTCAGCCAAGATTTAGACAGTCAAGATACAATTCCCAGGGAGAATTAGGTGCCTTAGAAGAGTATTCCTAGAAACCAGCACACTGAGTATGAAGTTATTCACACTGCCTGGGAGAAACCACAGAAGAACAGAATGGGACCACAGTCACAGACAGAATAAATATCACTCTGCTCAGCCTGAATCTCCCCCTGAAGGAAAGGAGTCCAAGCCCAGTTAAGTCTTTGTCGTAGAAAGATACTTTGCTTTTTTCTTCACCTCCCATTGCATCCAGCATTTCAGTAACTAGGTCACCCTTAACAGAGAAGGAAAATTTGCCTCAAACCCCCATGCTGCCTGATCTGCATGAAGGATTTGGTGCCGACTGCTGCACAAGCACTCACATCAAAGCTGGCTCACCCCTACCCTCTCCCTCCCCCAGCAACTGTGCAAGGAGAAGGCAGGCCCAGCCTGAGGAGGAGTGTGAAGGCCAGCAAACAGCTGTGCTGGGGGAAGATGTGCTCATTTGAGAACCTGCTCTGTGAAAACTCGAGGATAAGTGGGGCTCTGAAGAGACCAGCTGCAGCTGTCATAAGCATGACAACAGACAGAAGTGGAGCCTTTCAAGTGTGCCTAGAAATCAGGACTTGGTGCCCTGAGACATCCACCCATCTGACTCTAACACACCAGTCCCATAGCTGCCTGTATTATCCACTGGAAATGGGCAGATCTAGATAAACTTCGTAAAAGCTTAATGAGGAGGTTTCATAGCCAGCTCTTTGTCAGGATTTTCTCACCCCTGTGTTAGGTATGGGAAACTGACAGACAAATTCTTGTTATCTTCCCTTATGCTTGCTACCTTGTGAGACTCTGCTCTCCCGGGGAAGAAAAGCGCAGCTGTATATTTCTTTTTTATCAGAACTGTCAGAAATTGACCCTCTCTTTATGCCCACTTATAAGAGTAATATTAATGTGAAACCAGCTGATATATCCAAGAAAAAACTATCCCAAAGAATATGTATGTGATTTTATGCACTACGAGTAAAACGCTTCTGCATGAGCAGAACCTATTTAGGTAATATTGTAATTATGACAGCTGTATACTGCTTGCAGGCAACATCTCCATTGATTTTGGTTGGTATGCAGACCTTCAGGCACAAGGGAAACCTGCTTTAAAATAATTAAAATATATTTCTTATTGCCCAATTAAGAATAATCTTGACAGTCTAACCTCAAAAAAACAAACAAACAAACAAACAAACAAAAAAAACCACCCCAACATTTTGAAAGCAGCGTGAATAATATATGCTTTAGACTTTTATTAAGGATTTTTTAAAATTTAAGATAAATGTGCACTAACTCATTTTCAATATGGCATCATTCCCAGTCTCAGATCCAGCAGATTTCTCTCACTGGGACTGTCAATGAACCTTTCCTTCTGCAGGCAAGTAATTTTCATTAGTGTCTTATCTAGCTCCTTAAGACAGGCTTCCCTGCTAGACAAACTACTGCAATTTGAAACCACAGAGAAGCAAACTGCAAACCTCTTTGCCCGGAATGACTGTAAACGTGCAGGCACTGCAACAAACAAAACAACCTTTGAGTTAATGAGGATGAATGTCAATAGCCACCTCGTTTTCTACTAAGTGAGTATCCTAGACTGAAAAAATTGAGATAAGAAGGACTCAGTGCTGTTGATGTAGTTTGACTTAACAGTTAATGGAATGTGCTTCAGAACAATGTACCCAAATGCTTCTGAGTAAAAAGAACCAAAAAACAGACAATTTTTCTGACCATAGGAGACCACCTCTCACCTCTCAGTAGTATCCCAGACTACTCCCTTGTTATAATTAAGGGTATGTGGGGTATTATTGGTGGCAAAACTTTGTTGAATACACAGGACCTATTTAGCAATTGACTGGACAAAACAATAGCAAATAGACCACAAAAACAATAATCCTGTGCTGGCAGAGATGGACACTGGATGATCTAATTGACCTTCTGCATTTGAACCTTGTCATCTATCATTGGCTATGGGCTGCAGAAGAATGGAAAACGTGTAAGATGAAAACAGATTTAACAATAGAAAAAGAAAACACAAATCCAAATGCAGAATGCAGTATGATTGCTCAAGATGCAAATTATAACCAGACCCAGGGACAGATTAAGAAATGATGAGTATACTCAGAGTGCCAGACTCCAAATAGTAGGTTACTGTAATGCCTCCTTTTTAACCCCACTCAGACACTGAGCCAGCAGTAAACTTCATTTGCAGGACTTGGCTCTTCTTATGTTCAGGACATAGGTAGAAATGCACATTCAAAGCTCCAGTTTTACTTCTAGGTCTACAGCACACCAGAGGCAGTAACTTAGACTTAATTTTTCAATAGGAAGAGTCACAGAAAGTAGATAATTTCATCGAGGCAGCTGAAGACTGGATAAATCTTGTGTCTGTGGAAGATGACTAACACATGATCTCTGAACACAGCTCTAGAAACCCTGATTTCTAGTTTACTCTATGCGAATGATACTGTTGCTACTAGCTGAAAAAGCACCTTGGAGTTCTACTATAGGCAGCCTGAAAGTCTTTGGTTTGTAGAACAAGTTAATCTGCATTTCTTCAATTTCTGCAGCCCCACACCCTGAGGACAACAGCATGCTAAGTGCTTCTCAACACTCTCCTTCAAGATTCTCCATCCTTTTTCCAAAGCTCAGGCACATCATCTTCCCAAGCAAAATACAGGAAAGGAGAGTGTTCTTGTGCTCTAGAATTGTTCTGATCTCTTTGTTTGGGAAACAATGGATTTGCTTCTCAATTCCTGGTAAAGAAGCAGCACAAATGCATCCCCACTTTGTCCAGATGAAGCTCAAAAGCAGAAACTTTATGAAGGAGAGAAAACCAAGAAAAGTGAGAGGCCAGAGCTCTGCTCACTTTCATCTCTGCTTCTCAGATGAAGGTCCACAGAGCACCAGGGCTTCTACACCAGGAGGTGGCTGGTAAAATAATTACACCTTGTTTCAAGCAAACCCACAGTTTCTAAGGGGGGTTTGCTGAGAAGCATCACCACCTGCTGGAGAAAATAGTGGGAGCCAGTCACTCAGACACCAGTTTTTATGGGTTGGCAGTACCTCTTGGCATAAAGACATTTTTATTACCAACACATATAATCAAATTGTCTAATTACAAGATTAGGCTAGGATTTTGCAAAGTGATTAACTCAATCCCCAAAGATTCTCTTATTTGTTACTGACTGTTTTATCAAATAAAAAAAGGAAACAGAAAGGTTCATAGATTTTATAAGACTATATCATTCTTCAATAAAGAAATGTTGAGAAATACTACCCTTATTCAAAATATTCAAAGACATATAATACTGCAAGTCCCTCTGTTCTCTGCCATATGACTTTCAAAGTTAGATTAAGAAGGAAAAAATATAACCTCAAAACAGACAGATCAACCTCTCCCAAGACCCTTGTTTCAACAAAAATGGAGCTGAATTTATACAAACGACCTTCTATTTTGCGGTTTCCTAATTTCTTCTTTTGCAAGTAGAATTAATAACAAGGTTCATTCTATTAGTTAGACCCTTGAATATAAACAATTTCTGTCCTCTGTCTCTAACAAAACATCACTGATCTCAAAAATATCCCAACAGCTCTAGTAAGCTGTTACAGGTCTCTATTAAACAATTTCTTTGAAAATCAGATTGACATGGAACAATTTTGTTGGCCAAGAAAACCAAGAGCTCAGCCAAAAAAAGAAACCCAAAAAAAACCCCTGACCCTTTCCCCTCAGTTTTCATGCAAACACACAACTGTAATAATATTTGAGCATATTTTATCATCTGAATCAACTACTTCACTCTTAAACAACTTACAGTGTTTAGCCATCCATCCAACTAAACTGCTGGTCTCTCCAAATAATTAGTCTTATTTTAAACCAATGATAACAGGCAAGATCATGGTTTCCATAATAAACATATATAAGTTGATCATTTTAGTAGAAACCATACTTTGTATCTGTTTCTCCAATATATATCTTATTGTATGCATTGCAAGGTTGTTAATAATCAGATGACAACTGTTGGAGAGAGAAAAGAAACTGAGGCTGGCATAGATCCTACCTCATCCTGAGTTTCTGCTTCTGGGGCAGGAGTCAGTAAAATGAAAGGTCTCAATAAACTTCATTCTGTCATAAGAAATGAATAGTAAAGAGGAAGGTGAACCCACAAAGAAAACAGAACAAGACCTTGGCATTTCAAACTCCCTTCCAATTCATATAAAGAGATGCTATTTCCTTTGGGTTTAAATCCCTACCCCACCTTATTGCTGTGTTGCACATTATACACAGAGGCCCTAACCATGTACTTGACTGGATAAGCACAGGGTTTTAGTCCCCAGAACTAAAACCAGCAGGAGAACCTAGGTTCAGAACCTGTGGCCAGCCCAGAGACCAGCTGCTCTGCACCTGCCAAGGGGTGAGTGGCTCTACTGACACAAAGCAGGAACCTTTAGAGACAAGGACATGGCACATTTTGGTCCTTCCAAGCCCTGCTCCACAAGGCACAATGTCCTGCTTTGACAGAAGAGGTATCAAAAGCACAAAATAAAGCAGCTGACTTCCTACTCCAAGGGGTGAGAAGGGGACTTTGGGAGAATGGGGGCCTGTGGTGGCCTGAAGCACCTGGGCACAAACCACTTTCCCCTCTGACTGTCCATTTGGGCAGTGCTCAGAGGAGACCTGACAGTGACTGTTGGTGCATTGCCTTAAAGCCATGTGCAGCAGGACCCCCTCCTCACAAGGACTGTCTGAAATAAAGGCATTCGGAACCAAAACCCAGACTTCTTCGGGGCTGGGTTTTGTTGTGGTTTGGTATTTTTTTTCAGGCAAACATTAATGTAGCACCTGAAAGAAAGCACCTGAACTAACTGAAATCTAAGTAACAATGTGGGGAAAGGAGAGAGGAAGGAATGGGGAAGGGAGTGGAAAAGTTTGGTCAACAGTATTTCTGTACCTACAATAATTCCTAAACCTGGCTAAGCACCTAAGCACGTGCAAAACTGCATAGACTGGTCTTCCTCTGGCTCACCTCCAAGACATTAATGCAGATACACTCATAATTAACGAGATTACGTATTTTGTGAGATCTCATACTTTCCAACTCAATGTAAGAAGAGTAATTTTGGAAGGGTCAGTTGCCCTTTCTTATCCGAAGAACTCGCGCCAATGTAAAATTACTAAGTGGGAGGAGAATTAAAGTATGTCACTGGAAACTGGACAATTTGAGTCTCTGGAGATATACATCTGGCATTACAGTTCATTCGTTAATATTTTTCTTTAAAAGCCTGAAACAGTACAAGCAATTGAATCCAAATTAAACCCTTACAGTGTCTGCAGGGCATTTTTTCCATTACAGGTTCAATAACCTAAATGAGGTATTTTAGTTACTTCTTTGGAGTCCAGATTTACAAAAACACACAAACATACGTCTTTGAATGCTGAAACTCCTGGTTTATAGTCACGTATTGAGATCAGTTCTGAGGAAGCTCAAAAACTAATGTGCAGTTAGTTATGTGTGCAATAGGACAGTCAGCAGATGGGGATCATTTTGAAGAAAGGCACTCCCTTTGCCCCACTTAGAGCAGCTGTGAGTCCAAGTGAAGCTCACCCAGCCATTGTAGCTGCAAACACATCCTACAGCTGTAGAAGGGACTCCTGCAAAGTTACAGTCCGTGTGCTTTGTTATAAATAAAGCAACTTGTGGGACTGGGTGCGATTCAACAAATGTTCTGTACATCATTCTTCAGAACTTTTGTATTAGCACAGCAGATTAGTTGGACAGTTTGCAAACTGCCCTATCCAACTTCCCAGGTCCTCCAAATCTGCAAAGCAAAAGGTAAATGGTACCAGAAGACTCTTGGGTACCAAGCTTACATACCGTCAAAACCTTAAGCCAAGGAGCTGTTAAGTCTTCTTTTCTCCACCCAGACTATAAAGAGGGTGTAATATTTCATGGTAAAATATTGCCATGGAAGACATTTGCCTGTGTTTTTTTTTAATAAAGTCTGTTTGGCAGCTATAGGGGAATGGACCATTAGGTATTTTTCCACCTCCAGAGTCTATTATTCCAACTTCATTTAGGAACAGCAGTCCACTATCCATCTGTAGCAGTAAAGGCTAGAAAGGCAGAGTTAAGCACAGACATTAAATCACAGGCTGCTGGAACAGCCACCACGATCAGTTATCCATATCTGGTAGCCAGTAATCTGATAGTCTGGTTTCTTACCTTTAAGACTGAAAATATCCATCATCATAGAATGGGAATTCATTTCTAGAAGGACAAACATAAAACTTTGAAAATAATCTTTAGGCATGTGCTGGAGGTACCTGACCACGCTGTCGTCTTCTTTGCGCTGATGTGTTGCATCCTGTGAAGAACGCTAAGACAGCTTCTCTGAAATGTTGTGATGTTTTTCTCTTCACCTTGTCACAGCTCTGCTGAGTGATGGAGGAGGATTGAATGGTCTATTCTCTCTGGAGTGAGAGAATAGTGTCAACACTGCTATTGATTTCAGATCTGGCAAAATGTGCCTGAAGGTGACACAGAAGAACAGTAAGTTTTAAATGACATCTCCGCTCTCGTATGACTCCCATGAAGATTTGCCAGTAATAGCAGAAAGCTTTCTTAAAAATTAAGTGTTATTCTTGTGTCTCTCATACTGAGTACCTCAGCCCAATGCTGATTTAAATAAGGCAGACTCTTGGTTTAGATGTGGAGGACATGCCACAATTCCAGTTTTAATGAAAACCTATGACTGTGTTTTAGTCCTAGCACCACCAGCACTCACAGACTAGCAATACTCCCTAGACAAATTAGTCTTTCTTGATGTTAGCCACCACAGACATTCATTTTTTACTTTGGAAATCCTAACACAGATGGGGGCTTTTGTGGAAGAAATCTTTCAGACAAGCTTTGAAGAAATCTGCTACAATGAAGGATTGATTTTCTCACTTTCCTAGGTCTTGATGTTTGCTGTAGTTTAGTATAAAATAAACTTACAACCGACAAGCCAGAAGGAAACCAATTGTGCAGATTAAAACCTTTGAAGTTTTACTTGAAGATCGTACTGATTGTCCAGAAAAATTTAACAGTAATTGACAAATTCACTAAAAATAACTTTGTAAGCTCTGTATTTGGAAACATATTAGCATGAAGAGTTTAGGGTTCCCAATTTGCAGAAGGAAGGGCCACAGCAAAGTCTTAACCCTGCTTTCCTGAAGGCAGATGTTCCACACAGGAAGATGTTCCCTAGCCCAGAGATGAATGTGTTCTTGCATTTCACACACAGAAACCACCCTCCTGCTTTCGGCAGAGTATAAAATCTGGGTTACCCGCTGCAGTCACAGCTGCTGCTCTGTCACTCTTTTACCCTTTCATCATCTCAGCATATATGGTACAAATACCTCCACGTGGCACCTCAGTCCAAACACCTCCCAAAACTCCCCTGCATGCTGCTGTTTGTTTGCTGGGTAACTGACTTATCCTGCTACACAACACTGCTGTTCCTTCATATTATTGAGGGTGGGATTAACCAGTCAGTGATCTCACACCTACAGTCTGGTTTATATCCTGCTACCCAGACCTTATGTCCTGCCACACAGACAAGGACTGTCTCACCAAACCACAGAGAGAAAAAAATCAACAGCCCAGCACATCCTCACACCAGCTACCCAGGCATGCTCTTGAAATGCTTGGGTTAATACATTGCTGCATCCAAATGAAAGGAATCCCAGGACACTCCTCAGCTGACAGACTGAGAGAAAAGGACTGATTTCTCAGTAAAAATCAGTAGCCACTGAGATGCAAATCCAAATAGGCCAAATACCAAAGCAGAAACACATTGTGTTCCAAAAGGGCCACTTTCACAGTGTTGGAAACTATTATAAGCCAAATCAGCTTGGAGAGAGAATTTTTGAAAGAAAAAGAGAACTAGTAATTAGGAGGTATTAAAAAAGAGAGCACTGGATAAATAAATATCCACAATCACACACAAAAATAGGCAATTTTTGCCCTGTGGCACATACTGTGGTTGGACTTCTTGACACCTTAAAACCCTCCAAAATCTGAAGAGACACTGTAAATGCTGCAGGGCTGCACATCACTTTATGACCTTCTGAGTGATAAATCCCATGGACCATTTGTAGCTCCACTACTGATTCTCATGGTTGCTCTGTGTTAACTTGGGCACACCCTGTCCCTGGATCACAAGAAGAAAAGAAAGATTTTTCATAGCCCTTCAGTTTAGAGAAAAATGTAATAAAGCATTAAGTTTCAAGTAAATAAATGACACCCAAAAGCAACCCTTCTCACTTCAGTGTATCTTCCCTTTTCTCAAAGGCATTGTCTGAATTTCCTTCTTCTGAGGTGAGCTGTTGGATCAGCTCATGGTGGTCATGAAGCTGTGGTCTCTGTCACACAAAAGACCATCACCTGATTTCCTTCTGCCAGGAGGTCCTTGGACAATTCAGCAAAGAGCTTTGCAGCCTCCACAGTCAGCCTGAGGTCTAGGAGTGGTGTAGCAGAGACCACAGCTTCATGACCACAACAAGCTGATCCAAGGGCTCACTTCTGAAGGTGGAAATTAATTCCCTTGGGATGATATTCAGCAAAATAACCAGCTTTATGCTGGAAATAGTCCAGTAAGAATCATGGTCAGTGTAAGAGTGGGTAACTGCTGAGCAGAGGGTGAGAAAAGCCAGGAGCAGGGAATAGGGAAAAGGCACAAACCCCACTCCTTTCAGCAGCACTGCACTGTCACATTAGCATCCATGCTTGTGAAACCGCAGGCTGAGGACATGCTGTGGAGCAATAACTCATCTGCAGAACCTTTCATGAAGTGTAATCCAGTACTCCCAAGCAGGATTTGTATCTTACCCATCAGGTCCCCAAAGCATCATAATATAAAGTAACAATCTCATGAAAGGGGAAATAAAATTAGCTGCACAAATATTTAGATAACCCAAGACGAAAGGAGAAGTAGGCAGCAGCTCACAGAAATCATGAGCCACAAACCTGATAAGACGAACAAAAGGACAAAAGGAAATAAATTCTGTGACTGCCAAGAGAGCAGGAGGGATTTTGATCTTCGGGTGTTTGCTCTCCTGTGTGTTTCTTGAATTACTGTTTTTTCTTGTGTATCAAAACCAAACTGGTTCTTTTTTGGATGGACAAAGTAGATGAAAATGAAGAGGGCAAAACTATTTCATAAATATTCTCATCCAGCATAACAAAAGCAGGGGCTTATATATGCATGTGTGAAATGAAGGTGAATTAACTAGCCTCACTATAAACAGAGAATTTCAGTTAAAAAAAAGACATTGCCAACTAGAGTAGCTCCTAAATGAGCAAGTCTGAGTTGTGCAATGCAAGAGCTCCAGAAGAGCAGATGGACAAGTGCTCTGGACTTACCCCTCTCCACTGACTAGAAGGAGAATAACACAGTTGATTGAGATATGGCACTGACATGAAAGACTAGGTGCCTTGAGAATACACTCATGCTTACCTCAAGGCATCCTAAGAAGGAAAGAAAAGCTCAAAGCAGCTGAAGACAGCCTCTCAAGCTCATACTTGCTGAAGAGCGATGGAGCAAAACAGCAGCTAATGGGAACAAGGAGCACACCCCATAAAAACAAAGCCCTTGGCCCACTGGAAATTAGTAGAAAGGGTAGGACTCCCGCAGAAGAACAGAGGGGCTGCATGTCTTCCCATGCCAGCAGGCACAGCCTGGAGACAGGAGATGCTGCTGTGCCTACACTATCTCCCATAATGCTTCAGAAGTGGCCACCTCCTTCACAACCTTCAGATTTGCCAGAAATTGCAAGTGGGGAAAGTTGCTGTTGCTCCTAATGATTAACAGACTATGCCATAAATATAATTGGCAATATTCATGTTCCTTCTCTGTGCAGGAGGTGCTCCAGGCAGGCCAACAAGGCGCTGGGAGTATCTGCAGCAAGGAGCTCCTGCCACCCCTCCAGGAAGCACTGGGATCTAAGACAATGTGTTCACAAGTAGCTTTCAGGTGCCTTTGTGAGCTGCAGCCTCACACCTGGAGGGGCTGTGCTGGTGAAGAGGGCAGCCTGTGGCAAGGGCTTGGGAAGATGCTGTCAGCATCCCATGGCACTGCCCATGTTCAGAGCACTGCCTTTTCTTGGCCTCAGCAGAGCCATGAAGGGAGGAACTCACAGAGCAAGGGCTTAGAAAGCTCACAAGTTTCCAGAAGACTCTCCTGGCGAGAGGGAAGAGGAGCAAGAACATGGGCCACTTGCCAGAGATTGATTTGTCCAATTTAAAGAAATTAATTTAATTGTCTGTGGCAGTAGGAAAGCTTGCAGCTGCTGGCTCCAGGAAGCCTGGACAGTAAGACAACACGGCGCCAACACTGCTAGAATTGAGCAAGTGAGGTGAACACCCAGCAGCCAGGGCTCAGCTCAGGAAGCTTGGTGGCTTCACATCCTTGCAACGACAAGCTTGCACACCCACTGTTTCCATTCTGAACTGTTACATCCCTGGCAACTCTCTCCAAAATCCAAGCTGGCTGTTAACATTTAGTGTAGCTGGTACAAGATAGTGCTTAAAACCTCCACCATTCTGCAATTAAAACCTCACCCTGCAAATGCCAGGGGTCTGTCCTGCAAACGGGAGTCCCAGCAGGCTGCTGGGGTGGTGGGACCCTGTGTGCCCAGCCCATGGAGGTGAAAGGCAGGGAGAATACTAACAACTGTGTAATTACAAAATAATGTTTACTTTTTACTTTTCTCTTTTTTTTCCCTTTTTTTTTCCCCTCAGAAGATAAGAACAGTTGGAGAAATATATGCTGTGGGGCCTCAGCAAATCTACTGCCAGGATTTGCTGTTTGAGGCTTTCATCCATCCAGCTTTAATCCAAATTAGTAGGAGCTTCAGAAAGGGATTCTGGCAAAGTCACAGCTGGAAAGATTTTCATCATTAATTCTGCCAGGCATATAAAAATACAATTAAAAAATAGGAAGGGGTGGGCTATAACAGGTCTTGGCACAAACTTGTTTCGGTTTGCTCTTAGAGTAAAAACAAAACCCAAAATAAAATCCGTATTTAATTAAGAAATAATCCTTATCTTTGTCTTCCTTGACATTTTTACATAAAGCTAAAAATGCCATTCTATGATTATGATAGAATTAATTTCTTTGCTTTGCAAAGGCGGGGTGGCTGGGGGTGAGCAGGGAGGGCTGGGTCCCCTGGCCCCAGTGGCACAGGGCTGTGCAGATTTTTGGCAGGCCATTCCCTGTAGCAAACAGCAGTAGTTTAACGAGTTCAGCCTGCAGCTTGTCAGTGGGAACACCAGAACTGGGAGGCAGCACAAGCACAGGTGGTGCCTGGGGCTTGTGTGTGTTCATCCAGTGAGCACCAGCATGTCCACACTGCCTGGGACCACCTTCTCAGCAAGGACAGGGCCAGAGGTACACACACACTTGTGACAGCTCCTGTTCCAAGCTGTGGAGACTAAAACATGGCATTTTGCACGTGCCAACTTTGACAAATACTGCTTAAGCAAACCAGCTCCTTTTCTCATGTAATTTCCATTATCCAGGGAGTGTTGTGTAAAGGAATGAGGTTCAAGCAAGGGCACGCAAGTACTCTCTGCCACATACACATTTTGAAGAGAAAGTAGGAACATCCCAAAATGCTTCTAAATTGCTATGGGTCTGTTGATTAATGAGACTTAAGGTTCCCTCGAGGACAGAAGCCTATGTCCTATGCTGCTGCTCATGATTCTGGTTATCCTAGTCTCTGTCACAGCTGTTATTGCAATAAACACATTGCACCTGTCCAGAACCCCTAATCTCAGACCTCAAAGCTTCAAACCAACTGCCTCAAAACAAATCTGATTTATAAAAGCATGAATTGTGACCACAGAGGCACCATTCCACCCATTGCATACATTCACACAAAGAAGACAACCATGAACAACTCAGTGGAGAAGACTGCCTGTATGTAGATATAAGAAGCTAGACTGGGGAATTGGATTGGGGAATGAGATGCTGGAAAGCAGTATTGTGGAAAGGGATCTGGGGATCCTGGTAAAAAGAGAGTTGAACATGAGTCAGCAATGCCCTGGCAGCCAGGAGGGCCAACCCTGTCCTGGGGGGCATCAGGCACAGCATCACCAGCAGGACAAGGGAGGGGATTGTCCTGCTCTGCTCTGAGCTGGGGCGGCCTCACCTTGAATATTGTGTGCAGTTCTGGGTGCCACAACATAACAGACATCAAGCTATTAGAAAGCATCCAAAGGAGGGCCATGAGGAAGGTGAAGTGTCTGGAAGGGAAACCTTATGAGAATCAGCTGTGGTCACTTGGGTCTTTTCAGCCTGGAGACAATTTAGGGAGACCTCATTGTGGTCTTCAACATCCTTGTGAGGGGAAGAGGAGGGGCAAGCATTGATCTCTCCTCCCTGGTAATAAGAGACAGGACCCAAGGAAACAGAATGAAGTTGTGTCTGGGGAGGTCTAGATTGGATATCAGGAAAAGGTTCTTCACCCAGAGGATGGTTGAGCACTGGAACAGGCTCCCCAGGGAAGTGGTCACAGTACCAAGCTTGACAGAGTTAAGAAGTACCTGGACAATGTTCTCAGGCACACAGTGTCATTTCTTGGGGATGTTCTGTACAGGGCCAGGAGGTGCACTCGATGATCCTGATGGGTCCCTTCCAATGTAGGATATTCTGTGATTCTGTAATAGATCCAACTATTCAAAGGATTTTCTCCACATAGCTGTGATTCATGTCTAGCCAAAAATCATAGTATTTAAGGAACCTTGGCTATTAGTTAAGAACTTTCATAATTAAATTTATTCTGTACTGCAGTTACCCACTTGCATCTTCCTTAGTGCTACATCAATAGAAGAAAAGATAGAACAAGGATTAGTTTTGCCTCCAAAATACACAGGATAATTCTCAGTGTTTAGTGGAAACCTTTCATATTGGTCTCAGGATAAAGCAAAGACACTGGGCTGCCCAGTCATGGCACTGAGCATCCATCCCTAGACATCTCGGAATTATAAAAATCTATTTTTTTTCCTGTTTTCTGTTTTTCTGTTTGCCGGCCGGCTATTTATCTTCTTCCGAGAATGTAAATAGTTTTGTTTCCACCAGCCAGCCAGAGATCTTGAAGGAAAGGCGAGCGTGAGGCTTTTCTCTTCATAATTTATTTTTTCTTATCATTTCAAATACCAAAGCTAACTACAAAATGTACAAATGCCCAATGCCTAATGCAAAAGCTTAATGTTCTAATGTTAAATCTCTAAATGCTCAATGTCAAATGTCTAAAAGCTTAATGTTAATGTTCCCACCCTCAAGGTGGCGTGGATATTTATACTACATTCTACATAATCAGTATTTATAATTCTTCACCAATAACTATTATCTATGTTAGAAGGTTAGATTCTATTCTAAGCCAACTATAATGTGCCACCTCAGAGCAGAACATGGAGGCAAGGAAGAAGGAAGAAACCCAAAAGCCATGTGCTTCCTCCATCTTGTCATCACTTGCTTACCATCCTAAAAACCCCCATGTATCTAAAATTCTCACCCTGTGATAAAACTATGCAGTATTCTACTATTTAATACACACTCTTAAATATCCTGCTTCATTCCAGAGCCTAAAAGACATGTGCTTCCTCCATCTTGTCATCACTTGCTTACCATCCTAAAACACCCCACATATCTAAAATTCTCACCCTGTGATAAAACTATGCAGTATTCTACTATTTAATACACTCTTAAATATCCTGCTTCATTCCAGAGCCTAAAAGCCCTTTTTCCATGAACAAAGGTTAAAAACACTGTTTGTCAGAGATTCTAAAATCTCTCAAACATGCAAAGAGAAATTCGTCATATTTCCAGACTCCGACAGACATCAGTCAGAGACATCCCATCTTCTGGGACAGATTCCAGAGGAGGAAATATTGCTATTAACTATGACTACTTTGCCAGTGGTAACTCCTTATGGAGATGAAACTTTTAGGAGTTATGTATTTGACTAAATTAACTAATTATCCTATTAAATATAATAACATGACCTGTTATTTTGCACTTTATTAATTAAATATTTATTAGAATGAATCCATGAAGAACAAATTTTAAAACAGAATTTATAATCAAGTGGCATTTTCATTGGAAAAAAAAACTTCAAATAACATTTCCTTTTGGAAAGAATTACCATAGTGATTCTATGCTGTTTTGAACGTGTCTAGATTTTTTTTATTTTCACCTCTTTTATGTAAGGCAACAAAAATTTGGGTTAGAATCTCAGATGATCATTAATATGTCATTGTACAAAACCATCTTTTCCAGCACCTAAAAACTGAATTTTTTTAAAAAAATAACTTTTGGCAAGTTTTAAATGAAGCAAAATATCTCGATCCTACTTTGCTGCTCAAAGTACTCCTTGTCAAACCTGACACACTCAATGGAATCCCCTGTGCCTTGGTTTGCTGAGGGTTTTCAGCAGCCTCTGAAGCACCTCCTGGCACCTCCCTGAGAGCACAGTCAGCCAATATCCCAAGAGCAGCAGCAAAGGCACCAGAATTTCCCTCCTGCCAATGAACTTTACCTTTCAGCTGCCCACCTCACTCTATGCAACCTACATGAGTTAAAAAAGACCTTATCAAACCTGTCTTGCTGTCCTCAGTGCTGTCAGGCAGAATGTCCATTCTCCGGGACTTTGGGTCTGATGAGGTGCTTTAGTTAACAGAGAGTATTCCTTTCATTGGAGTGGTGTCCCCCCCACCCACAGGCTCGGGAAAGCTAGAACTGGTGAGAAGCAGTACAAAATGCAAAATACGGTGTACAAAATAACAGCATCCAGGACAGAGAACTATAACAAAAACAGCTGTGAGGACACATACATAAACAAGATTTTTACAGCCCACTGAGCCAGTAAGAGCACATCACAGAAATATATTAAAAGGCTAGTATAGGGGCAGGTAAGATATATTTTGCCTTTTTAAATTACATGATCACCAAAATCAAGTACAGGAGAGAATAAGGTTAAAGAAACAGGGTTTTTTTTGCAAATATCAAACCAAAAAGAAAGGCAGAGAAGGATACCAGTCTCTTCATTCTCCTGGATGAACAACTCTATTTTTATTAGGAAAAAGTTTCCATACTGAAAAGACAGCCTTGTTCAACTCTGGACCTCAGTTTAAGCTGCAAACCAAACTAAACAGCAAAGGAAGAACATGTTAAATTTTTCTTCCCAGCTTCTATGAAGAGGTGGAGAGTCAGAAAAAAGAAACATGGTGGTGATGGGAGCTGAGCCAGCAGCTGAACCTCCTGCCAACTAACCCCAGAGCTTTTCTTGTCCAACAGGGAAACCTGCAACCACTGTGTATCATCCCCATCCCTCTTCCCTGCTCTAACTGGACAATTTTGTCTCTGGAAACCTGTGGCCAGACAGTGCAAAGTCACAGGATCACCACTCTGTGATACCCTTCTCTAGCTGATGGCCTTGAAGCTGTGGAATTGTCCTAGAGACATTGGGAAGAAAACATTAAGAAGAAAGTAGAGATAGAAGGAAAGCAAAGATTCAGAATTATTAAGGCACTACCTCCCTATAACATTTCTACATCTTACCAATATCAAAGCAACCTGAAGGCCCTTGGTTTATCTTCCTAGCACCATTTTTCAGTAATTTTGGACAGGTGAGCCTTGACTGAGAACTCACAAAAAAATGTCACTGCCTTCTGGCAGCTATGATGCGCATGAACACCTGTGACCTTGCTAAGTCACAACATTGAGTGCTTGTCTAATAAAAAGAGACACTAAACTGTTAAGGACTTCCACCACAGCCTTCCACGCCTCTGGAACAGGCAGGGAGGAATAAAGAGTCCACCAAAACCAATCATCAAGTGTTGCTGTTGGAGGGCCAGGTCCAGTGAGGGGACATTGCCTCTCTACTGAAAGGGACACAGATGTCATACCATTAACAGACACCAGTTTCTTACGATGGTTTACAGGGAGAGCTGCACTATGCTTGAGAAGTTCACCAAGCTGACACATCTGCTTGACTCCTCTCAATGATAAGGAGGAACTACAGCATCTGGGTTTCTGTGAGTTTGCCTCATAGCTGGAGTAGAAGTGGTAGACTTCAGCCAGCACCCTTGTGCTCCTACTAAGAAAGCTTTTTTCTGTGCTTTTACTTGTGTCTCTTTGCTTTAACGAGATCAAGAATCAGCAGAGCCAGCAGCGGTTATAGTAGCAGAAACAAAACAAAAAATGGCTAGAGCTTTTGTTCAGGTCTTGTTTCCATGTGGGTTCTCTGATGTTTAATGAGAGTTAAACTCGTCTTATAGCCTTTTCCTTGGAGGAGATTGTTTTCTTCTCCACTCCCTCTGCCCATTTCAACAAAAGTGTGGCTCCGTTATCTGTAAGACATAATCAAACCTTGACCTTCTGTTAAACTCAGTCAAACTGGCCACTCATTATAAAAAGTATTAGGGAGAGATGGCAGGTAGGGTACACAGTAAATGCACAGAAAATTTATTTCCACTACTTTTCCCCGTTCTCTTCCCATGGATACGTGGGAGGTTTACAGCCAGGACACCACCTCCAGGTAAAGGGATCCTGTAAAATGAGGGGGCTCTTTCCCTTTGTTTCCTAAACAAATTGCTCTCTGCAGCAAGAGACAGCTTCTGCCCATACGACCTCCCAGCCATTTTCAGCTCCTCCCTCTATCCAATTTGCTGCAGCACAACAAAGCACTCCAGAAATAACATTTATTTTTAAAAACTGGAAAATGGCACAAACCACCCCAAAGGAGAGAATGACAACAGCATGAGTTCAGCGCGGGCTTGTGAACTGATGCTCCCCGCCAGGGACAGGAAACTGGAACCACACGGAAAGAGACTGGATGGAACCAGAGTGAAGGGAAGCGCCAGAAGCCACGGCCACCGATGGCCAAATGCTGCCGAAAGGATAGCTCAGCCATGCGGCAGCCCTGCGCTAGGGAGAGCGCCAGGACTTTGTCACAGCTCTAGATCTATAAACGCCTGTGCTCTGGAAGTCTGCACGCACAACGGGCTGGAGAGCACACACTAAGCAAGGAGAAATTTAAAGATGAGGAAGATTTCCAAAGGACAGCTTTAAAGTTGGGGATCAGCAGAGACTGAACATCTGATTTCAATTTCTAAACAATTTCTGATTAGCCGATGTTGATGCAGTACCCCAAATACACTGAGTTTCTGTTCAAAACGCTAGGCTTCAGTAATGACAGACCTGGTACGTATGGACTGCTAAACAGAGGCCACACCACCTCTGCTGAAGGGACTAGAAGTTGGACCATGCAAAGGAGAAATAAACTAAATAATTTTTGTTGAATAGGCAGAGCCAGATGTGCCACTACCTTACCTCTTGTATAACCACTTAGATCATATTAAGGTAACCTTCACAAAAATGGAATTATAAGTGCATAATAAATATATCTAGAAAAGTCCCTTGCCTATGAAAAACAGAACTTAATTTTAATTTGTTAAGTAATAAAAGCTGAATGCTAAAATGTAATGTTGAAATGCAGGTTTTCAGAAGCAGTACATTTTTGATGTAATATTTGAAAATGATCAAATTCTTCTTTTGAAAAATTTTTTGAGCTTTGATCTCACTCCAAGTTGAGTCAAGAACAACTAGTATATGGCTGACATTAAAAGTGTCAAAATAAAGTGATTTATAACGGAAACACAGAAAATAAATCACTTTTGGAGAACTTTTTAACACACCACAGCTTAGAGCCAGAAGGCCAGACTAAGTTGTCATTGAGTTTATAAGCTTTCCTGCTGCAGCTGAGGATCGCAATAGACAGAAGAGCAAATTCAGTTAATGAACTCAATCAGATACACACAATGACCTGTGCCTTCCTTGGAGAGGCCCGTAAAAATTATGATGTACCAAGACATTAACATGACCACAGTCAGCAACCTGCAGCAAACTGAGAAGCAGTGTTCCTCTGGCTGGAGCACAGATGCATTCACTAAGGCCCAGCTTGGTGAACACAGACCAAGAAGAATATATGACCATATCTGACCACCAAAATGAGAAGAGCCATTAACATCCTGAATTAATGGGCTTAGTGGTTTTCAAATGAGGTATTTTCATGATGGACGTGGTGTGGATTCAGCAAAGTTTGCCCTTTAACAAATACAGCTTGGGTTTCAAAGATTTGATTAGGCTTAATACCATTAGGGAACCATTACTGATTTTATGCTGTTGTTGTTACCGGTTTAACTATCGATTTCTGAACCAAAAATTGCAGACAGTTGGCTTGACCAAGAGTCAAGGTTTAGGAATGCAAAAGCAAATCCAAGGTACAGATGAGCTTCAGATGTGGACAGGCTTCACAGGGTTTAATAAGCTCTCCAGAGATTGTCAGGTCACAGAGGCTTTTCTTTTTGTGGGGTGTGCATGAGCCCAGTTGTTTCTTTGCATTTGTTTGTTTGTTTTAAACACTTGTGACCTCACCTCAGCAAGAGCAAGTGGAATTCATACGAGCAATTATTGCATGCAACAATTAAAAAAAACCCTCACACCAATCCTGGTTTATTGTACAGCCTTTACAAAAAAATCCAAAACAAATTAAAATTATCTTCTTAATCAGCAATCCTTGGTCACCACCGTGTGTTTTTAAAACAGCCAGATGTTCACAGTTTAAGAAGCCAAATAATACTACTACTTTCTTGTAAATGGTAATGGTGAAAGAACAATAATAATGGTTTTAGTCAATCATCATTAGTACTTGAAAGTACAAATGTAAATTAAATAAGACTCAAAAACTTGTACAATAAAATCTGCTATAAACAAAGCTAATTAAAAAGAACTGCTCCCAACCTGGGTTGTGGGTTTCATCTTGTTTTAAAATTAAAAGCAGTATTTATTTTTCTGAAGCATCCAAATGAATGCTCATATCCAGATGTCCCTACAAGTAAAGAAATATGGTCTTCATTCTTTTCTCATTTTTTTCATCTGTTTATATAATATTTTACTTCTGATTGTCCTTTTCTTCCTTGGCAATCCTCTTTGTCACACCACTGAAGTACTTCTCACGGAAAGAATTGTGTCCCCTGTACGGCATATACTGACCATCCAACAAGTAAGAGTTCCCATCTTGATCCTGCACGGCATCAAAAGACAAACATTAGACTTGAGGGTAGCGTGTTCATATTGCCGCCACTCTGCCTACAGACTTTCTCAAACCATTAAGTGCAAGGGTAAGGTAGCTAGGTTTTTTGTTTTACAGTTCTATGGCACATGCTTAGGTCACTGAAAATATCACAGCTGACATCACCAGAATCCCACCCTGACATGATCAAATGAGTACAGGTACCATGCGCCACAGAAGTTACTTTCCTGAGAAAAAAATTCTCAGGAGAATTCAGTCAGTCAGAGACCTGTGGAAGGCAGATACAAACAGAAGAGGAACACAAATGGCTAAAATGAGTTCCTACAGTTACTGAAGCACATCCAGAGAATTTTTTTTTTCTGTGCATTCATGTATTTCTGAAAGTTAAAGCTGACACAGTAAATCCCTACATATAATACCTATTTGAGACCAGCCAAGAACACAGTTTAGAAAATTGGCCCACTGTATATACAGAGATTTAGTTCATCATGTACTGCGGCTTTATACAATTAAGAAACTTGTCAGCTAACATTAGCAATGCTGTAAGATAAACATTACATCCAACTTTAATCTGAGTGTTAAAGAAAACTGATGGCAACTTCTAAAAACAGTTTTATGCTTCTGGGTGATGTCAGTTTATTATTATCCTCAAAAGCAGGAAGGAACAGTGACAAGCAGCCTCACGCAGAACAACTGAATGGTGCAAGGAAAAAATAAAAACAAGCACACAACAGAACCAAGCCTCTATTCCATCACGTGTTTCTTCTCAGGTTTTTTTAATCAATGCAGTAACACAAACATTGGTTCATTACCTTAAAACATTTAGTTACTTGTTCATATTTGAAAATAAAATTACTGTGGAATGTTTTAACATTAGTGGGACATGGAAGTAGATTTTAATCAGTATTTTCATATTACAAAAGTATTACAATGCAAGGATGAACAGAACCCTAGCAGAAAGTCTCTCCCCTTCAGCCCTTTTGCAGCCATTCCAGGTTTTCACCTATCAAGATCAACACCTCTCCTAGCTTTGGATATGTTAACAAGCCTTCTAAAGGAGAGAAAGAAAAGGTTTTTCAACAAGGCAAGGCGCCTGTGTTTATGTAGAAGGGCCCTCTTCTGGACACAATGAAATACTGCTTTGAAGTAGGTCTCACCTGCAACGCCAGGAGACATCAGGAATGTGACACCCGCTTAAAATAACTTGCTAAATATTCAGTGCCACGTAGATATCAATTATGTAAAGCATGTACACCTGTAGCAGCAGCTCTATTTAAATACTGGAAAACAGCAGGAGAAAATGACTTCAGGAATCCCAATGCAGGCACAGTATTATCTATTGTCCTTTGGTCACCTGTGAGATACTGCCACCTCCTTGACTTTCTCAAGCTGATTAATAACAGACTTTTAACATGTTTGCAAAAAAACCAAAAATTACAAAATTGCTCTACACAGACAGGAAAAAAGAAGGATTTAAGACACACTTCTCTCAGAGCCAGCCTGTAATCACTTCTCCAGCCACTCTTTGGAAAAGAGCACTTTTTCTTCCCTTGAAACTCCAGGTCAGAAATCCTTCTTCAATATAAACATGTATTTTTATATCATTGGGATGTTTTAACAAGAATGCTACATAATTCACTTATTTTGAGAAATGGACGGGATATTTGACCCTGAAAGATAATGATATATAGATCAAAGATATTTTAAGATAAAAAATTAATCCACACAACCTCTAAGAGGTCACACATGTAAAAAACATACATCTTGTTTCCATAGGAAACAAAATGCCCATTTTGGGAGGAAGGGATGAAGGAGGAAACCACTCTACCTCCAAGCTGGTTAGAGCAAAGAGAGGATGTGCTGCACAGAACAACAATCTTCAAGTAAAACACAGGTGCAATAGGGACATCTGTATGCACCAGATGGAAACAAGCTTGGTGCACTGCTCCACAGCAGAATACCATCTCAAAAATCCAGACCTCATCAAGAGCTCTGCAAACACTGCTCACTAAATGAGAGATCTGCAGTCAGGCATGGATTTCTTAGGAGAAATTACAAAGGAAGTTCTTGGCCCACATCACAGTAATTCCAGTTTAAGAGGTTCCATTCCCTGCCTCTCACCTGTACAAGCATGACTGTCTAATAAAATGGCAATTGCTTAAAAACCAAAAAAACCCAAATGCCAACAAGAATGGGAATTGCTCCTTAAAAAAGGGAAAAGAAACTAAGAAATCCTGAACTACCTGGAGATAACAGTCACTGTTGAGATTTACTAGTCAAAGGAATTTTATAGGCAGCATGAGGACTGATCAAAGTAACAAAAATTCTTGGATTTCAGAGACTAGGGATTTCCAAACAAATTCTAACTCACAGTATTTTGTATCAAGGAACTGAATGGGTATAATCTGAATACCAGGAAAAGGCTTCATTTAACTCTACAGAGAAAATAACTTGTTAAAAAAACCTTAACAGTTTATTTGATCTAAAGACAACACTAAAATAGGTTTTAGAGATGTCTACTAGATAACAAAGAGGTGGAAGAGAAGGGAATGCTGAATGACAACAAGAAAATTCTGTTTTTCTTTAAATCTTGGCAAATATTAAGTGACATTCTAAAGATTTTTATTCATCTAGCATGCCCCAGTTCAGCTTCAAGGTAATTACCCAGATTTAGTTTTCATTTAAAAAATAGTCTTCCTAGCCTTATCATTGCTTCCTACCACTCTACATCTGGTGCTGGACAGTAGCTATAGAAACCACTTGTACTAGTGTTATTCAGCTATAAACAGAAAGGAGCAGTTACCAAATCAGGGTCATATACCTAGGAACAGACACTGCTAAATTCAGTAAGAAAAATTCTGCAACAGTAACAACTCTGGAGTGACCATGTGACATGGAAACGCTTGACCCATTCAGCAGGGTGGGCTTGTGTGCCTGGTGCTTCATGGTCCCTTCCCGGACAATCATATGCTCAGAGTTTGTCCTTCAGTCAAGTTTTCTGTTACATGTTACTATATAATTTCTAGGCATCTCTCTTGGCATAAAAAGTGGGATGCCTCACAGGGAGGGAGAAACACAGGGCTCTGGGCTGAGGCTGCAGTTGCCCCTGCTCCACCCACCCTGGGTTTTGGGGGGACAGTGTGCAGATATGCTGTGGGGGAGGAAGGAGGGGAGTGTGCATATGGGGGTGAATGCTGTGCTGGGAGGAACAGTAGCAAAAGTTGTCTGAAACAGCAGGTAATTAAAAAAAACAAAACAACTCCTCTGCTCATATTGTGCACATGCTGGAAAAGCCTATTCATATCAACAGTGAGTTCAGGAAGAAAGCTTTTCCAGTTGGCACAATTTCACTGTAAACTTAAGAGAACAGACTGGATGCTTACAAGACAGTTATATACCAGTTTTGTGAGGTTTTTAATGCAACCTATCATCTTCATGCTTATGATTTCTTATGATAGATTAATACTTCACCTAGACATACTCAATCCTTGCCTTCACTTTGTTCTCCTTTTTATCACAAACAATTCCAATTAAATTGCACCACCAATTTCAGCAACTAACTGAATTCATATCCAGTTAAGAGTTTATTTAAAGTGTTAATAGCGAAATCAAAATTTGCTGTGAAATCTGCAGTTCCTTATTGGTGGCAAACAGTGGGGAAATGGAAGAACTGCATAGTAATGGTATGTATGACAAAAGTACAACTACTGAATTTTATGGTCATATCTGGTGAAGTATCCAATTCAAAGGTTGCTCGGGATATTAATACAGGAAAACACACGTTCCAGGTAAGGGATGCTGGGGTGGGGAAATCTTAGACACTGACGCAAGGTCCTACACCCAGCAGGCAGTAGCTAAGGATTCAACACGTATTTTATTCTCTAGAAAAGTTTTGCATCATCAGAAACCACACACTGGTTCTGGTATCTTTAAATTATCTTTAAATTACCTAACAGACATCTGGAATACTGAACATAAGCACTTGCACAGTCTTATCTAAGTAGCAAGGCTGCCAACTAGTCTCAGGTGCTCAGAGCTAAGTATTTCCAGACATGAACCTGTCAAACCATGAACTGAAGAACAGGTGATGCACAAGAGGAGAGTTACAAATGATGCAAGTCTCTTTGCAGAAGGGTTGATATATTTTTTAGGTTAGAATATGTTATCTTACAGCACTGGTAGCAATAAAACTGCTGCCAAAAACCTCCCTGAACACCCTGAGATGCACATGTCAAAAACTTTCATCATCTACCCTGCTGGTTTGCTGCTTCTGGTGAAGTTGGCAGCTCCAAGGCTGAACTCCACAGAGTGTTTATAAAAGTTCAGGTGTTGCTTGAGAACTGCAGCCCACAAGCATTACGAATGCAGCACTGAGCCCCTGCTGTGTCACTAGTGCAGGCACCTCACAGACAGCAGTCTGACTGCATCTCCTACCATCTGAAACAGCTCTTCCAGCTGACAAGGAATGTACTAAACACACTTGCTCACTGAGTGCATTTTCATTAAGAATTTGCCTCACATGTATTTAGCATCTCTTCTAACAGTGTTAAGTGAGAGAAGCAGCAAGAATGGAAAGGAGACCTGAATGCAATATTCCCTGGTCCCAATGTGTCACAAAACAAAAACAGGAAAGAGAGACAGTGTGCTTTGCTGTACTTGTCACAACTTCAATATTATTCCAAAAGCTGAAATGTACCACTCTAAAGATGAAGTAACAGAATTAAGTAAGGTTTACCCGCACTGCATGACCCACAAGTATATTTAGTATTTACTTGGGCATCGAGATACACTTTGAAATCAATAGAAACTTGGGCAAAGCCTCTATGGATGGGATTCGCAAGTAACCATAAGTTCAAAGATCTTTTTCACACTATCAAGGGACTTTTTCAGGACAAAGAATTTACCAAAAACTGCGAATAAAAAGGAAGAAACCAAAACCAGAACAGTCCCTTAAATCACTACTCAATTTTACAAAAGCTCTAACTCTGATCATAAAAACTGAAGTGTGACAGAAACAAGGATCAAATGCTGAGTAGCACGAACTTGTCACGAACGCAACCGCTACTATTTTACACAATATGATCAAGAATTCAAGCTTACCTTGAATTCTTTCACCTTTTCCATGGTTATGAGGCGCCTTGATGTGTGGCTGGAAAGCAGCTGCTCGCAGTTGCTAATAAGTTTCAGGCAAGGATGGCGGGGAATGCTCTCTTCTGTGTATCTGGAAGAAATAATCATTCTTAGTGCTGTAGGCTCAGACATTCGTTTGAAACAAAATTCTTACAGACTCTTCACAAAAAGGGTCACAGTTGAAAGTTGTTATGCACTTTAACCTGATTAAATAAACACAGATATTGCTGCTCCATATTTTTGACATCATATATTCCAATCATCTTGACATGCAGTGTGCAAAATAAATTAAAACCTCACAGTAAAGAGATACTCCCCCCATTTTCTGCATGTATTTAAATGATGCTAACATATGTACACATGGGCCTGCCTATATAATTTCAAGTAGAAAATATCTCAGCCAACCAGGAATAATAACTTACCCAGTCAGAGCTGTGATTTTAAAAATATTTTCCACAGTCGACATATATGAAGTTGCAGCAATATGATGTCATTTTGATTTTTGTATGTTTCTCTTAGCCTTCGATGTTTGAAATTCTTGGAGTCAGTTTCTCATGCACTTTTAATGAAAATAGTAATTGGTTTGCATTCCTCTCTAGAGGAAGCAAAACTTGATAGACTTTTGGTTTGACCTGTGGGATTAGAGAAGTTAGACTTCATTCTCCAATCCCTGGTCACCTTTGCAATATACATATATATCGAGGTCACACAATAAACCCTTTTGTCTCCTTTTTCTGTGAAGAGAGTTGTACGTGTGTGTTCCATTTCTTGTCGAACAGCAACAATATGAGACTTTACTCTGGGTCCCTAAAAGGACATCACTGCACTTCAATTTCAAATTTTATTAAGCCAGCTCTTACTAGACAGTAACACTCCTGAACTTCAAAATTTGGTATTAGAAATTTATTTCACTCTAATTACTTTCTCTAATGGAAAAAAAAATTATCTACCATCATTTAACATTACATAGGATTTAATTATAAGCCAACGTTGCTACAACATATAGTAACAAGAGTTACAGTGTTTTAAATGCTCCACAAAATAAGCACACTATTTTCTATATATAAAGTGCTTTCTCTAAATTGCTTTCAATACTTCTATTTCTCCAAATGCTGAAAGAGAAATTTACAGATTAAAGAGCTTTGTATAGGACTACAGCAGCAAGTATATAAGTAACCTAGCTAGTATGATAAATATGAGAGGAAATATCCTTTCTACATACTGATACATAGATAAGTCATTTATTCTTAGATTTGGTAATAAGCTTTCATGTAATAGTTATTAAAAGATAACACAGAAAATGGGTTCTGGTATTGTTAGGTATGATTCTGTACAAAACATCTGCTCCTATGATTCTCCAGCGTTTGGGGGTTAACAGAAGTCAGACACAAACACAGAACTGAACAACTTAATACCTATGACTTGAACTTAAAAGGTACAAAGGAGAAGCTTTACATTTTTCATGTAAAGAGGTGGATTTTCTGAATGAAAGTAAAGGTGTTGGTCTGGATTAAAATAGGATCCATCTAGGTGCTGGTGGAAAACTTGGCATTCCTTAAGATAACAGAGAGCTGTAAAACACGTAACTTAATCCCAAATACAGATCTGCAAATAAGAAAAAAACCCAAACAGTACTGTCTCTTTGCTTTCCTCCAAAATTTCCAGACCACAGAACTACCTTCCAGTCACTTCTTATGTAGAAACAAGTACCTGCTTCTGCTAGGTGAAGTCAGAACATGCTTTTGGCAAAGGAGAATGAAATTAATTCTCAAATGCTTTTTCTATTACACAAGACTTTCGATGCATCCAGTACCACCAAACTGTCTTTCTTTTACAAAGGTAGGCACCCTGCCACAACATTTTAAGTTTCTCTCCATAATCATACAGAAGGCTGACTTTAATGGAATTTAAAGAATTTGGACTCAACAATGATTTCAATGTCTGATAGAAAGAGAAAACTCTGGAGTGAGATGCTATCTTGAAGAGGGAGAGATCACTATTACTTTGTTAAAAAGCCTTTTCTGTTAGCATTAATGAATATATTTCTACATGCTTTCAAGTAAAACTCAGAAACATGTCAAGTAAGAAATACAGAAGCAATGATTTTAACAGACATCCAACCCAATACAGTTTCGGCTTTAATTTAGAGTAATATATAAAGACCTCAAAAAATTAAACTGAAGACAAGTGTTGCCAAGGGATATTTGGTAATGCAACATGTTAGTAGAAAGTATCTTCTCTTCTCCCCACTTAATTGCTTTAATGCCCCATATTTATTACTACATCAGAAAATAAAGTGACTACCCTATTAGTCAATGCTAATTCTAGCAACTTTAGTATTTCAAGTCATAGCAGGATGTACAAATTCACTTTTTAAAAGGCAACTCAAGTCCCACAAACAGCAATTAAAGTTGATCCCAGCTATGCAGTTCCCAAGTTACCTGAGGTGAAACACTTTGCACTGCTGTAGTGAGGAAGCATGCTTTTACCAAAGTTCAATGAGCAGGAAGAAAAAAACACTGGTATCTTGATGAACAAAATTAATTCAGTAACTCCAAAGAGATTTTATTGACATGAAAATTATGAATGGCATTCATTGCTTTGTCTGTGAATTGACTTATAAGAAGAAAGGCCTACAATACCAACTGTATCATTTAATAAAAAATGCAAATTACTAAGTGCACTCTCCTGTTACAGAAGTGTGTAACAGAAATGGTTTATTTTAACTTCCAAATTTTCAAAACAGTATGAGATATACAGGACTATCACAAGCCATTTCCATGATGGCTTTATATAACAGTATAGTTGGCCTTTACATAGAAATATATGACACTGTAGACACCACCTTCAGAGCACATCTGTGTCTGGAAGGCACCTTGAAACAGCTACTCCTGTACATCCACTCTTCACTTTACAGTAAAAAAATCTTTATAAAAACAAAACAATCCCCCCCCTTCAAACCCAGTCTAAGAGATGCTAAAACAAGGCATGTGAACAGCTGTTTTTCCTTACACACTCAGTTCTGACCCCAGGCTGCACTACTGAGCAGACAGGATTCTGCAGTCTCTGCTGGCCCCTCTCGTCCCTAACAGGGCTGTTCTCAGATGCTTCCTGCCTCTCACTGCCATCTCTTGGTCACCTGACATATTTCTTATATATAAAAGAAAGCTAAATCAGTAGTGCCAAACCCCAAATAACCAAGGATGATTTTTACACACCTCTATCAACTACTCTAGCAGAAACACAGACTTCTAAGACAGTAGAAGCAAGGCTGGTATTAGTATATCTGCCCCTTCGAAGTATAACTTTTTAATTTTAAACCTCAGCCCACTGGACGTGCATTTAAATGATATGCAAAGGCATCTTCTGTTTGGTAACAGTCAGGAATTATCTCCATTCAAACGCTCTGTTACAAAATGTGTTTTCCCTCATACAAAGTTTTAAAATACAAAGTTTTAAAATACAAAGTCTGGGCATTACTCTTAAGTGCTGGTACTATGGAAGCTCCAGCTGTACTATGTCCCAGAGGAAAGCACAGTGAGAATGCAAAATCCATTCTGACACATAACACAGCAGAAATCAACAGTACATACTCAGGCCTGTATATGGGCAGCCAGTAAACCAATCTTCCTCCCATCACCAGATACTCTGCCCCAAACTTCAAGAGGTCAAAAAAGATGTCACTTAGATGGTAACTGGATGAAACGAAGAAGTGATTTTCTGTGCTGAACAAAAAATTTACAAGTGTAAGCAAACACAAGAGCATGGGTAAAACCTAAATTTTTAATAATAGTAATTAAAAAAAACCCCAACACACTAAGACACATAAGCACTTTCTGAGTTTTGCAAAGCTACCTAGGACAATCCAGGAGTACAACTGCTGTTACAAGGAATACAACTTCTCAGGTTCCCCCCTGTCTCTTTCTTTTCCACATGTATTAAAGATGAATCTAAAGAACCACAGGTATGTTGGCAATAGTTATTTTGCACAACATTTTTCTAAAGGAGTTTGAGAAGAAGTCAGAAGGCAAGGAAGGCCAGGCAGTGGAGAAGCCACGTGATACCTCTGAACAGAAAGGAGCAGTAGAAAAGGTAGAACAAAAAAGTTTAAGGCAAAATTACAGGTATTCCATTTAGAGTGATTTCACAGCCTGCAGGGACCGAAGATAATTTCTGAAAGCAGGAAATACATGCTAATGGTGACTCACAGAGGTGAGAAATAGGATTCAAACTCTGAACACACACAAAGGGTAAGGAGGGAGAACAAAACCAAGAAGGATTCAGGAATAGTGGTTTTGCAAACAAAACAAAAAGGGGTTTTCTTCTTAAATTATAATTGCTACCATTTTTTAACTTCAGAAAGTCATCCAAGAAGTAATAAATATTCTAAAACTGCAACTGGGTTTCCATTAAGACATTTATATTCTACAACAGACAAGACAAATTCCCTACCTTCTTTCAACCGACTTAACTGTTTCCTTTTGTGATCCCATTCTGCGAGGAGCTTCTCTGATACCATATGGTGCTAGACAAAGCAAAAGCAAAATCCAGAGATGAGAACCTCACCCTTTGAGCACTTGTCCAGACATTTAATCAACGTACATAGGCAATAATGCTTTAGTCAGAGTTATTGGGCAACAAAAGGCGGTAACAAACTTACGGTCTGTAATGATTGCATCAAACAACATCCCTTTTCTCCATATTGGTCTTGAAGAATCAGCAACGAGTGCATCAAGGTAGTATTTCTCTAAACCATACTGTCGGAGATTAGCTCTGATATTTTCATCTGGCCCTCTCCATTTCTGGTTCTTTCTGCTTGCCTTGCCTGGGAGGGGAAGGGGAATGGAAAGGGGAAAAAAAAGCACACTCAGCACGACACTACTATATAAGAAAAGCTTTCATATACTCTTACCATTGAAATTAAAGGCACATAATCAAATGTCACCAATAAAAACTGTCAAAAGTACTTGCAATAAACTTCACAAGTTTACATGAGAAAAGTTCTGCTGCACCATCTGCATAGGGTGTCAAGGAACACATTTTTGTAAATGTGTCCTTGTTGTAAATTTGTCCACTAGGTCAAACATAATTTCCATATTTACAGAGAAGTAAGAATGAGATTAGGGTTAGGTTTTGAGAAGCTTCCCGTGTCATAGGTTAAAAGAGCACACAACTGAGGTAATTATTATTTGGAACTTTGGTTTGGTCTTCGCTATTCTTTTTCACAAATATTTCCTGCTTAAAAGTAAGATAGTATTTTAAGTAGCATACATGTAAATTGGTGAATAAAACTAAGCATAACCAAATAAATCCTGCTAAGATTAATGCTGCTTTAAAATCCACTAAGTATCATCTGTTACCGTCAGTATTCTTAAAATTCCAGGGCATAAGATTTCAGCGGCTTCGAAATATGTAACATACCTAATCCATGGATTGTGTTGTAATCTATATCAGTACCACACACATATGCCCCAAAATGTGCTGAGGAGATTAGAAGGCCACCTACATAGGGGAGAAAAGAGGAAAAGCATAAACTTCTGTCATAAATGCAACCTGTGTTAGGATTTTTCCCCCAGGAACTTCAGGAGCCTACACCAGCAGCACACTAGAACCAAGAAAAAGAAAAAAAAACCAAAACAAACACTAAAAAAAGAAGCAGAACTATCAACAAGTTAGAATCACTATGTAATTATAATCAGACATAATAACACACAGTCCTTTGTCTGCTCTACATGATCTTCCTTATCTTGCTATGCCCTATGTCACTCCTCATCTCTGGAGTTTTGTTTATGGCTTTCTGTACTTTAAACAGTAAGATCCCTTTATCATTACAAGAACCAAAACTCTTGATTCTATTTTGCAAAGAGCAGAATTTCAAACTATTGCCAAACAATTGGAAAAATTATCACCAAACAAACGGCAGTTCTACTGTGTCTGTTCTCAAAGCCAGTTTCTTTAACGGTGCCTGAAAATAAAAATTCTATAAGGTGGCTATTCACATGTTGCAAGAAATAATGGTCAAGAGCCTTACAAATGCAAATATCTCCAATGTAAACATAAATATCAAAAAAGTTTCTGTAATGGTTTTCAAGTGCATAAACTAATACAAATGCATTGTCTATGATATGTCTATATATAATATATGTCTATTTGGCTGCCTATTTCGTCAGTAGTTTTACCAATGTACTTATTCTGTAACAAAACCAGTTTTTTTATTTATTGCTATCGCAACTCACCTTCCTAATTAAAAAAGAAAAGAACACCCTACCCAAAAAAATTATTTCCCCTAGAAACTGACAACCACTGAACAGCCTACAGAAAAGAGTAAGTGACATAAACTCTTTAACTTTAGCTCTTCAGCTTCCAAGTGAAACAACGGACAGACTGCAGGAGATGAACAGAAACCTGTGTGGTCAAGTTATTAATAAAGAGGCCTGTGGGTACCAGAATAGTTTAGAACAGAACAGCAACTGAGAACAAGATTGTGAACCCCACTGATGTCTACAGTCCTGCTAATTAAGGGGATGACTGCTGTAGGATGAAGGGCTGACAACGTGCAAGCTGGCTGGGGGGGGTGACAACAGTTCTCCCATTTAACAGGAGCATGGAAAGAAGAATCTCAGGGGCTGCACTGTCCTGAGCCACCCACTGAGCACCAGAAAATCCCTACTGTGCCCTGTGTGCATCAGAACTTCTGCATCTTATGGTAATGAACTCTACTAAAAACAAAAGTGAGCAAGAACAAAAAAACTTATTAAATTCCTCTGCTTTTTCTTGTGAAATGGATCAGGGAAAAACAAGGTTACTCACCCCAAAGGAATCACCCATTTCCCTTCTTGGCTGCAATCCCTCAGAACAGATGGGCAGTACATCCAGAGGGTCAAGACAAATTTAGCTAGACCTGACCCCAAAGTATGGCATACCACCCAGTCCTACAAAAAAAGTAAGAAGAGAGTCCTTTGCCCATCTAAGAATATTTTTAACCACAGGCAAAAAAAAGAAGCTTGGAAATCATGAATTTACAGCTTTTATTAAATCTTAGCTTGTACTGCTTCAATTGTGTTTACCCAGAAGGTGCATGGATACTTGCATACCCTTATATACCCTTTGATCAGCACATGAAACAGACACATACAAAGGGTTAATCAGGGAATCACTCTGTCCCTGGTGACTTGTAGCAGAGTGATGATGCCACAGAACCTTGTGCCTTTCTATCGTTCACTATTCCTCCACCTCTGCAGCACAGATGAGGTCTGGTCCTCCAGAATGTCAAGGCAAAATATCCTGTAATTTGCAACTATGCAAATGTAGCATATTATCTTCCAAAGTAGCACAAGCATCTTCCAAAAGAACAATCAACAAAATTACTGAGACAACCTGAACTGACTGTCTAGGAGGAAGCACAAAATATTCATGTAAAAGACTTGATTTATTCTTCTAGAAACTTCCATGCTTCCTTCTCCCCAACACAGAGGAAAGAACACCTGAACATGGACAGAAGTTAAAAACAGTCTTGGCCATTCCACTACAAAAAGGGGAATCAAGTGTCCTAAAAGCCAGCCTGGTCAAAGAGCACTTTATATTCCAAGGCAAAATGCCAATTATCCCTTCTTACACTAATGTGAAAGACTTGTGATTTGGCTTGTGCAGCAAGAAACACTTTGTTTGCAACAACCAAGAAACATTTTGCAAGGCCATTCTGGTTCGGTACTATTCACTTTTCCAGTGTAAAAAGCCAGGCAGAAACACAGCCAGGTAACAAAGCTGCACCAATAAAGAAATCTGAACTGCAGTTCTTCAAAATGCTCCTCAGATCCTGAATATGTATTTTTCCAAACCCATCAGCTCAAAATCACTGTATCACTCTCAACTCCAAACCATTTCCCAGAAACTCCAGTGACAGGGCACTGTTGTACTGACAAGCTTGAAAATCTTCTGAAGGTCCTCAAGAGACAACTGACATTCCTGGGGTTTACTCAATATAAGTAAGTGCAAAAGCCACTGTTATTTAGTCACAAATACACTATACTGAGAAATGGCATACCACCCCATATCTCCAGTGTCCCCCTTAATCTCTAGCCTTTATATTACAAAAAAAACCCAATCATATTAGCAAAAAAAAACCCATTAAAATTGTAATTCAAACCACTAGGCAATTTGGGGAGAATTTTATATATGTTACCCTTTGAATTGAAACATAACATTTATCTGGAATTTCTATAGCTTCATCATTTTTATGAGATTTTTCTTCTGTCTTTACCCTTTTTATTTTTCTTCAATTTTCACTCCCAAGAGAAAGAATGCTCTCAGAGACTTTATTTTGTGATTTAAGTTAGCAGGTTTTATAATAAGACAAACAAGCCATAGACATGAAAATGAAACTAACTGCTAAGAGGTAAGTAGAGGAATTTCCTGAACTTTTCAAAGGACAAACACAAGAAAGGGGATAAAATTTCGTAATATATTACTATGCATGAAAAAAATCAGGTCCTGTATGAACAAGATTTAAGACAAAAACATTGAGTTCACCAAACCCTTTTGTTTATGACCATATTATATTCATGCTGTTTTTCTATGGCATAGAGAAGACACATAAGAATTTATCCTACTAGTAACCCTACTAGTGTAGTCTTCTCTCTCCCTAACTTCTCTGCAGAGATTTTTCCTCATCTTCCTATTAATATAAGTATTTTTAAATCTATGCATTTCACATGTGGTCATCTTGATTAAAGTTTAGTCAGTTGAACATGAGCCAGCAGTGTCCTGGCAGCCAGGAGCAACCCTGTCCTGGGAAGCATCAGGCACAGCATCACCAGCCAGGCAAGGGAGGGGATTGTCCTGCTCTGCTCTGAGCTGGGGTGGCCTCACCTTGAGTGCTGGGGCAGTTTTGGGTGCCAAAACATAAAAGAGACATTAAGCTATTAGAGAGTGTCCAAAGAAGGGCAACAAAAACAGTGAAGGGTCTGGAGAGGAAACTGCATGGGGAGTGGTTGAGGACACTTGGTCTGTTCAGCCTGGAGGAAACTGAGAGGAGACCGCAGTGCTATTTACAATTTTACAATTTCCTCCTGAGGGGCAGAGGAGAGGCAGGCACTGATCTCTTCTCTGTGGTGACAGTGACAGGACCACGAGGGAATGGCCTGAAGTTGTGTCAGGAGAGGTTTAGGTTGGCTATTAGGAAAAGGTTCTTCACCCAGAGGATGGTTGGGCACTGGAACAGGCTCCCCAGGGAAGTGGTCACAGCACCAAGCATGACAGGGTTCTAGAAACATTTGGAGAATGCTGTCCAAATTGCATTTGGACAATGCAATCCCAAATGCAAAACATTTGGAAGGCACATAGGAGTGACTCTTGGGGTGTCCTTTGTGGGGCCAGGAGCTAGACTCTGATGATCCTTGTTCTTTCCAACTCAGGATACTCTACGATTCTATTATAGGATTCTAGGTCAGAAACACAGCCTTTGCTACATTTTTGAAGAAACTACTATAGGTAACTTAACCCACTATACTCTGCTATAATTATATGGCACAAGGTGACACAACAGATTAGCTATTTCAGTTTCACTGAGGCAAAAAGTACTTCTATGCAACGCACAGCAATAAGTGGAATAGAAGCTCCCCCTCCTGGCTAAGATAAGAAAAGTTCAGCTGGGGAAGGAAACCTTGTGTGAGCAATATTACCCTGAAGACATGTTGTAATGGCACAACAAAATGTTCCTCACAGAATGCTGCTATGACTTCACGATTGCTATATGTTGTGCTGTAAGACCAGAAGTGCCCTCAGCACTCCCCTAAAGAGCCAGCTCTAAAATGCTGCTCTTCGTAATGTCCTGAAAGTGACTACAGGAAGTGCTTAGCCAAATTCCAATTCTTGGTCACTTTGATCTTAAGGAGCCCATGACACACATGGATTGGTGTTTAGGCCATGTGGCATAAAACAAAACAGTGAAAATAGTTTTTTTAAAAGCATAAAATAAACTGTTTACATCTTTGGAAGCTGGACTCCTTCCCTCAAAATCCCTTTCGGGTTAACAAACCAATCATTTTATAAACACCATTTTGCCTTTGGTATCATCTCAAGTATCAGCAGGACACCAGAAGTCATGACAGCAGGTAAAAGAGTGGTGCAGGCACTAACACAATTTTCCAGTTTTTCTCACCAGCTGAAAAAAAGTATATATATACCTGTTCCAACAAATGGATCGTACACAATGTCATTGGGTTTTACTCTCCCGTGGTTTGCCATGATGAAAGAGAGGCAGGCATCCATGCTTGTATTTCCAATAAAGTGTCTCTTCTTTACACTGTAGGATTCAATGAGCTCTCTTTGGCCATCTGCAATCTGTTGAAACATTTAAAAGCCCTGTAAGGTCCTGGATACAAGATATAAACATACATGCTAACAGACTTGCTTAAGCGACACCATCCAAAACCAGGTAACTTCACTTCCTAACACATCACCTTGTTTTCTGATGTCTGAAAATATGACAGACTTCTCTCCAAGCAACAGATATTGTGGTTCAACACCTGGGTAAATTCTTCAAGACAGGTTAAAAATGTACAAACATTTTAGAGAGAAAATTCTTTCCAAAAAATTACAATTAGAGTAACCTTGCTATTATTCTAAGCATCAGAAAAAACAATTCCTGGCAATTCAAATTTAAAAGGATTCCAAAAATAGGAGGATTAGAAATGCACGTTAACACATGCATACACACACACAGATGCTTATGGTCATACAGAATTTCTTCCTTCACTGGCATTTCTGTCCCACTCAAAATCTAAATTGAGGATAGCGTTGACAGATGAGAGTTTAAGGGAGAAGCAAACAAAGACCAAATGCTAGCATTTTTACATCAGACTTCCAAAGTATGTTGGAGACCAAAGCAGTCTGGAACAAAACACATTCAAACACTACCCAACACTATCCCCACACCTCTGCTCAGCATCAGTCTTACTGGGTTAACAAACTATACCTGCCTGCTTTTTCTGGTTGGTTTACTCGTTTTTAAACACTTCAGGAATTCATCACAGATGGGACAAAAGCTTCAATGTTTTGCAGCACTGCCATAAGCCAGGGTGCTTGCACATTAATCACAGGCATGGAGAATAGGCTGTAAGAGATCACTTGAATCTCTAACTTCCCTGTACCCAAGCCACTGACTATAGCTACACAACCTCTGCAGTGGCTCTCCCTCCTTCCAGCTGCCCTTGATCCAGGACATTGCAGACCCATATTCCCACCAGTGGCTAGTGTCATTCTGGGAGATATCCTTTGAGAAGCCACTTTCTCCTCACAAAAAAATAAAAGACCAGATCAAATTTCTTCAAGATATCATAATAATGCAGCAGGTTTAGAGTGCATATAGCCAGCAGGCAAGACCATTGGTAGTGGAGACCACACATGACAGGCTCCAGACAGTTTTTGTAGTTGGTTCCCTCTGCACTGTTGGTGTTCCCTCGGGCAGGTACCTGCCTGTGGGCTGGACTCGCTGATGTCCAAAGCCTCAAGGATCAGTCTGCACCTTTCCATGGAGGTGCCTGCCAGGATCACTTGAGGCACTTACAGAAAGCTCCAGGGAGGCTGATGTCACTCAGCAGGGCAACAAGCCATCAACAGTTCTTTACAACTTTCTATGTGCTTGAAACAGGTGCTCTCAGCTGCAGCTAGGTCCAAGAAAATGCAACACACCACCCCAGCTGTGCAGTCTCACTGCTGTGCTGAGTTCTCTCAGTGACGGCAAGACAAAGGTGTGTTTCCAGATACACATTCGTTTTTTTCCACCTCTGAATTGCTCAATAAAGCCACAAGGAAGGACTCCCCCAAGACTTGCTTCAGAGTATTATGCAATGACAAATTCAGAGAATGGTACTTTCATCTTCTGTTAAAAGTCAAAACACTTTTTACATTTCAACTGAAGTACACTTTCCTGAAAATAAAAGCTTGTAAGAACTGAAGCAAACATGCTCACGCACCCATCTACCAAAATACAGATGAATGGGCTCTTCTGGAACATCGTTTGGGTTCATTCCATAATCTTCCAAAATCCAGAAGATGTGTTCTGGATTCTTTAAATTTACTTTTCCTTTGAATGGAAGAAATTCAAGGGCCTATACAATAAAGAAACACAGAAACAAAAATAAACAGGGACATTTTTTTTTAAATAGGTACCTTCCCCCCTAAGGAAAAAAAAGGCAAACCAAACAAAAAAAACCCAGCAAAACCCACCACAATTTCACTTGTGAGAATAGTGTATTAGTATGAAAAAATTAATTTAATTTTCACTAGATTTTTTAAATGCCTTTCTTCCAAACAAAAACAGTTCAAATAATTAAAGATTAGAAATTGGGAACCATAACACTTTTTATTAACTGAACACAACTCAACTTCAGAGGAAATTAAATGTGCATATCAATTATGCAATTTTCAAGCTATAAAAACAATACTACTGATGATGAACAATGGGACGTAAAATTTCAGTAACGTGCAGCTACAGCAGTTTACACACTTAGCACTATTTCCTGTACACAAAAACTGAAGAAACAGAGAAAAATAGCTACTACTTATACAGATAATTCCAGTCTCTGTAAATGAAGCAAATGGAATAAATAGATGCAAAAATAGAATGTAGAAGAGCAGAAATAAACAGTAATTTGGAAAAATTTCCTAAATTAAATACTGATAGACTTAGGAGGAGAGCACAAGTACAGACAAGAATATGATGACAGGAGGTCAGCACACAATCCACAGCTGAAATCACTTGTTCCACATTCTGCATCAATAAAAGCCTAATAAGGAGATCAAGTCACAGATTTTCCAAAAACCTAGCACCTAATTCTTGCCATTTGAATCTTACAGTTTTCAGCAATAAGCTTCAGTCTCCCCAGCACACTGGGCTGAAATCAGCAGTGATATTTGACTGGCTTTGTATATGCCTTAAACAGTCAGTTTATAGGGAAAGAAAAAAAAAAAAAGTCGTGAATTTTGAGAGAATGTTAATTCAGACACAAAAATCTCATTTAGACTTGTAAGACATAAGCCATAAACTTCCTTAAGACCTTGAAGAAACATAAATACACTGACAGAATGGAATAAAACCAACATGAATAGATTAAACTAAACGAAGATTTCTTAACTATCTACTTACATCAATCTTTTTTATTTTCTGTGCTTGGGTCAGTGTTTTATTAAATGTATGAATATGTACTTTGTAAGTAGAGTCTGACTGTAGATACGGAAGCTGAAAAAAAAGGGCAAAGACACTTTAATTAGTGCAGATGTAGTGCAATTCAGTGGGCTTAAGGAACCAAAGTATCCAGATTCTTTACACATATACCATCTTGTCGGTTGGATAGTTCTTCAAAGATGCATAGAGCTCCCCTGCAGATCTTCCATGGCCCCACAGTTCAAATATAGACCTGAAATTACAAAGTTTTTGAGAGGGCAGTCTCACAGAGCAGGGAAAATGACTTACAGGTACTTATTCCTTTTAACCTACTTGGCCAATGCACTTAGGCTTTACTTCATGGAATATTAAAGTGTGTCATTTAATTCTCCACAGATGCTTTAATTTTTGTTTGCAACAAGTATTTTTAATCCTAGGCTGATATTCCGCTGATGCTTTTCTTTGTTTGGTAACATCTACCAAAAGTTTCAGAGCTTTTCATATTGATTAGCAGTGCAGTGGAGGTACTCCAGTGATCTCATTCTAAACCTAACATATGACCCCACAATCAGCAGTAGGACAGAAAAATAAGCCACGGGCTAGTTATGCTTTGTACATAGAGTTAGCATACATTAGCTGAGAGTGCTAATGTGCAGAACATCTGCAAGCTGTTCTGTCCCATTTTACTCCCTAGTTCCCTACAGTTGCTTTTTGAAGTGCAGTGCTCCATTCTTTAGCCAAGAGCAGAGAGCCCAAGTCATTCTATGCAAAACTGAATACCCAAGACAACAAGCACTCAACAGGGAGTGTGCAACACTCTGCAGAGCTGCCCAAGCTCTGAGGAGCACAGCACAGACACCACAAATTTAGTAGGGTCAGAGAGACATAACACACCTATGCTGCTTCTCATCCTGCACCATACTTCAAGGCCTCTCTCACGTGCCTCACTGGAAAGCATGTTTTTCAGACACCTCTAGAAAGGACCAGCTGGAACAATCACTCTCCAGCATATTCCTGTGCTCCTGAATTTCCTGGAAGGGACCTCTGCTGCAGCAGTTGGGGCTGAAGGCTCACATGCCAGCACTGAGGGTGACGCAACCTTCCCCTTCCAAACACGATTGTCAGTTTTCACGTGTCACTGTTTTTGTCTTTCAATTACATACGTATTTTAGATCAAGCCACTAATTCAACGTTAAACAAGGCACATAAAACATAAATGACACTACAAGTACTGCTTTTGGCATGAAGAACACCATTTTGAGATCCTGAACTGATCATACACTGAGTAAAGAGGACAGACAGGCATGCTACATAATCAGTTCTATAGGAGTCCTAACAGACTCCAATAACACCCCAATTCTAGAGGGAATCAGAGACTCTTTATTTTATGACTCCATACAAAATTGGTATTTGCCACAATATAACAAAATTCCACTGCCTATGCTATTATTTACAAGATTTTTCATTTCTTACTTTGCACATACTGTCCGCTTCATTAGTCCCCTTGCCATCTCTTCTGAAGGAATATTGAGAATCCAAAAGGGAGACTGCAATCAAGAGAAGGTAAGTGACGCAAATACCTAGCTGGAGGATGTCATGTGAATTACACAACTACACAGTTCTGTTCTATGAAAACAGAACATGCATAGCAAAGATTTAAAAAATTAATGAAAAATACATTTGTTACCTTTAATCATACAGAGAATGTGGGGATAAAATAATTAAATTGAGACAAAACAGTTTACTCAGCTTGACTGTCTGAGAAATATTGTTATATATTGAATTTCTCCACATAACTGACTTGGTAAAATATTGTTTGCACTTCTCTTGATTATTCATCCGCTAAAGACTAGAAACACCTCTTGACACACTAGCAGTAATTAAATCCCAATAACATTCTCTGACCAAGCACTGAGGCCAGAATCATAAGGTCTCCTAACTGCACTCTTCCTCTGTCTCATTGATTTCGAAGCAAACACGAATTCCAAACTGCTGCTGAGTGTTTTCAGGGTTTAGCTATCCTAAAAAGCAAGGAGAGCCTCCCAGCAGATGGCACTGCTTCTTTTCATGCTGGTAAATGAAGACAACCTGAGGTGCATTTTGTGCATCTTTTTTTCAGTTCTAAGTCTTTATTGAAATTGAGAAGTCCTCAGTTTTGGGAAGATTCCCAATACTCCTAAAAAATTTTGATATTTTTTCAGCTGCCTGCAAGTAACAAAAACGCTGTCAAGAACATACTTGCATACCATACACACATTCAAGTAAAATATTAGGTCCTCACTTACATTTACACGAATTTCCTGCTCACCACTGAACTGTCCACCACAAAGTGAGAGCAATGATGTTATTTCCTAAAGTGAAAATATAAAGGTCAGGCTTTAGAATCATTACCTAATATTGTAAAGAGGAAAAAGAAAGAAGCAGCATGACACAAATTCTAATGCAGATGGTGGATAGGGCAGACATTCACAAGTAAATTCAGATTGTATGTACTGTGCATGAATTGAAAATTAATCCTTTCCTGCTACAAAAGCAGCTTTCTCAAAACTAACTGGAAAATGTCAGGAAATTTCAGTAACCAAACCCCACCATTTTGCATATTCTCCTTCATCAGAATCTTTACTGTTCAATCCTACACTCTCACAATGACATTGCTCTTACAATATTATCCACTCTCTTCTTAAAATATTTTTCTGACTAGTTGACATAAAAATGATGTTTAGTTTCAGTAGCACTGACCCAGGGGCAGGATTAGCAGATCATCTGGCTAAAAAATCTGTCCTTGCTTGTTCCATTAAGTTTTTGACAAATCATGACCCTAACACAGCTCATCACAAAACCAAACAAGCTGAGCAGCCACCAAAATAAAAGAGAAATGCCTCTGCTTTCTTCAGCAACTATATCAACCAAATGTCACCAAAACCTTGGTGATAAAAACTTTCTGTATTACATATGTATCATGTTTTTACTTCATCCAATGACCTTGCATAAAGAAAAATCAGGCTGATCATGAATGGAAGTTAGGTTCCAGTCCCACAAAGCAAATAGGAAAAAGCAACGCACAGAACAAAACCTTAACGAAAACAAGGGAAATAATAAATGACTCAAGAGACATTAAACATTTTGTAACACGTCCAATCGACGAGGGAACATCAGTCCCCCTGTGGAAGAGACCAGCTCCCTGTGCAGCCCATCGAGAGAGGCCCTGCCGTGTGCCCAGGGCAGCACCCCGGCGGGAGCTGACGTACAACCCAAAACTTTCAAAGTCGACAAAGCCAAACACCTGAAAGCATTTTTGTAACCCCAGCTTCCGCTTCTCACATGGAGCCCCAGGTACTCTGCTGGCAACCTCTCCTAGCGCCAGAGGCTCTGGAAAACCGAGCGGCAAGAAAAGTGCAGCCTTAAATCCGCCACGCGGAGGCTCTCCGTGAGCCTGGGGCCGGAGCAGAGCGAGCCCCGCTCCTGGGCATCCCTTCCCTCAGGGAGCGGCGAGGGAAGGGGCGCCGGGCGCTCCCGGAGAGAGGGGATCCCCACCGGGGCCCGGCTCCCCCGGCACACCCGGGAGCGCCCCGGAGGAGAGCAGAGGGGAGGGCAGCGCCTCAGCCGGCCCCGGCCCCAGTCGCGGTCGCAGCTCCGCAGAGCAGCGCTCACCGGCAGGCGGAACTCGAGGTGCTCCTGCGCCAGCAGCAGCAAATAGCGCCGTAGGGCCGGAGCCGCCAGCGCCATGTCTGTGCATCCCCGCCTCCCGCATGCGCTGCCGGCAGCGAAGGGCGGGAGCGGCGGGAGGAGCCCGGGAAGGGGCGTGAGGCGGGGGGATCCCCGCGGAGCCTGCGGAGCCTGCAGCGGGGCACCGCGCTGTGCCAACGCTTCGGGAGTCACGGCTCGCTTCGTCTCCTTCTCATCCTCCCTGTAGTTGCGTTTTGGGTGTGCTGTATCACGCACGCCACGTGTCAGTGCAGCAGTGCCTGCGTGTGGTTTATAAATAACTCCGTGTACGCTGGGGACACGCTCGCTCAGGGGTGTTTCACTGTCAGGGGAGCGCTGCGGCCTCTCCCGGACACATTTAAGGATCTGGAGCATTAAATAACATTAAGAATTAACAGATGCCAAAGGAGTCGCGTTCCTTTTTCCGTGGGAAGGAGGTCAGCGCCGGCGGCGTGGGTGTCGCAGCAGGCAGAGAAACACATTCCCAGGAAAGGTGTGACGGTCCGGCAGAGGGGCAAAAAGGGGTTTGTCTTGGAAATAATGTTTTATTTTATTATCTAGTCTTGATAATTGTAATCCCGTACTCACGCCTCCTGTGTTGATCCAAAAGGTTCATTTTATCCAGATTTTGGTAAGCTGTTCATTAGGACCAGGCCAGCTCAGGACTGAACTCATGTTCTGTGTTTTATGTGCAGATTTTGGGCAGTTGTTTATTTTTTTCTAGATGGCTAAGATTTTTGCTCATGACCTGTGAACACTGCACGGGACACCTTCTTTATGCATCTCCATAATCTCATCCTGCAGCTTCTCCAGTTATCCCTTCCTGCAGTAATGGAAACGGAGGTTACTGTGAAGTTTAGCCTCGATGAATGACAAGAAAGCTATCTAAAGCGACCTGACGCCTAAACGTGAGCTTTCCTAGAAGAGAAACAAAAGAGGTAGATGTGGGTCTGGTTTGTTCACCTCAGTAGTTGGGTGCTGAGACCCAGCAGTAAACACATTGCTGAACTGCTGACAAACCCTGTGAGCTGAGATTGCTTACAAAACCTTGGAATTGATGAGAGAGTTTTAGTGGAAGAAGTCTGCTTTTATTTTTCCCATTTGTCTCACTTTAAATTTCTTAGCTGTATTGCTTCCATTTTAGAAACTCCTTAGAATGGGTTGTTGGTATTTTTAAGCTTAATCTCTTTGAAACTGGCTTTTGCTTACTTTATCTGCACTGCTTTACCTTCGGGGCATTGCTGTCTGTTCTCACAAGGTGAATACCTGGTTTTCAACTGATACTGTTTACTACAGAAGACTTAAATAAATGCCCTGGCTTTTTCTTGGCTTTGACTTGAGGATCCCTGCAAAATCTCTGGCAGTGTATACACGTTGCTTTACTTAGTTGGAAAGTGAATGTGCATTACTAAATAAGAGTGATGAAGTTTTTGATTCAGACATAAAACCAAAATGCTTTTCAGCTGCTGTGTTTGGAAACAGAACATACATTCCTGTAATGCCACTGAGGAGAATCAAGCAGTTTGTTAGTGTAGATGTGGGGAGTTATGTTAAAAACATTATGTAACTCCTCTAGGGAGGGAAGGGAAGAAAATTTACACTTTTTAGCCTTCAGGGGAATTTTATATACATAGAGTGTAATTACTCAACTTGAAATTTATCCAAGAAGCTAAAATTAACCATCTTCCTCTCACAAAGAATATAACAATGGCAATGTACAACAATCACAAGTTTCAGTTTCAAAGTGAGAGACCATGAATGAAAAGCCATTATTTCATGTGTGCTGTTGCTTATGATCCCAATTCTCTTCTCTGGCAATCATGTTGCCACTTTATGCTCACCTCGTGCACTCTTCTAGACCCAGAGGCAACACAAGTGTTTTTTGACTGACCTGGATGTTCTGCTGGGGAACTTAAGGAATCCTGTCCCTCTTCATGGGTTCATGTGCAACAGCAACAACATGTGTATGTGGGAAAATGCCCATGAAATCTTACTTTTAAAACAACAATCCTTTCAAAATATAGAAGTACCTAAATCTGTAATTCAGCTGTTAAGCTGTTCAGAATTTCTGTCCATTTCCCCGTAGAAAATCTAGCACTAATCCTGTGTTTTAACTTCAAATATTAGTAAAAGTATCAGCTCTACTTAATGTGCTACCTGGAAACTCCGGCTTGCAGATTTCAACAGGTGCACTATACGACCCAGTAAAAACATGGCTGTAGCACATTCAGATCTCTGTAGGGGTATAAAAGTCGGTCCCTAAATCACCCGAATGACCACGTCCTGCACAGACAGTCCATAATCCAAGGGGTTAATCACAGGGGTTGTCCCAGGTGGTGGGCAGCCCTCGTCCCGGGAGCGGTGAGGCACTTGCCCCTGAGCCTGCCCGTGGGCTGTAGCCGGCAGACATGGCCGTGCAGCGCAGCCTTTTAAGGGAGAACAATCTATTCTGCCTTTGGCTTCTTCGCTAAATAGGGCGCTGCAGACAGAGACGCGCTCGCTAACTGGATTTTTACTTCTCCTTGCTGTGCCTGATGAGGAAGATCCCCCTGCTCCCACCATGCACTGGCGTTTCGGCTCCAGATAATATTTTCTGTGCATAGTGACTTCCAGAGTCTGAAGGAACCTTGTGGGCACGGAGTGAATGTGTCCACCTTTAACCAGCGTTCAGGCAGGAGAGAGGCTTCCCACCCCTGTGCATGGGTTGGTGTGCCGCTGCTGCCGCTCGGGAATGCTTCGCTCTCTCCGCAGCTCAGCCAGCACTGCATCAGGTTGTTTGGGAAGTCAACAGGGCTGCCCGGTACCAGGATAAAGTTCTTGAAAAGGCGTCATAGCAAGGAGAGTGAGTACTGCGCTATGTGTTGCCCCGAGGCTGCGGGATTTGTTCGGTAACTGCGGGACCGGTGGAGCATCGTGTAACCTTGTAAGCATAATTTACTGTCCTGTGTTCCTAAATTATTTCTGAAATTCACCTGAATCACTTTTACTTTCTTCATTGCTGTAGAATTATGAGTGGACTTTAAATCTTCAGATATTTAACCTCTTTTTCAGCAGCCTTGCCTATCACTCTGGCAAAACTCTTCCAAAAAATATCAGGCTGATTTGCTGTTTTTCCTTCACAGCTGACAGTGCACACAGGAACTACAGTTACAGCCAGCCACTGATTTGTTTCCCGCTTGAGTGCCATAACACATTTTCGGAAATGGAAGGAGATAAAGGGCAAAGCGCTAAAGCTACAAGTGCAGTGGGTGACCTGAGGAAAAGTTGGCAGACCTGGGCAGAGGATCACATTGAGTATCAGAGGAAGAACCCGTTCAGCAGCGACGACAGGCTGGCATCTAAACCTGTGCATACTCACAGAGGAGATCCTACCTATGGGAGACCCCCTGAAGGGTCTCGGACAGAGCAGAGAGGCAAAGATGCTCACTCACACGTGGGTAAGGAAGTAGAAGAGCTATGCTTGATCATCAGAAGAACTGGAGAGGTGGGAGAAGATGGGCATGTGAGTGTGACATTTGGGCAGCTGTTTGAAACGTATGTGACTATTTCCAATAAAGTAGTGGGAATCTTATTAAGAGCCAGAAAACATGGTCTGGTTCATTTTGAAGGTGAAATGCTTTGGCAAGGAAAAGATGATGACGTGGTCATCACTTTATTACAATAAGGCTTTGTCCGGCAGTGAACTTTGCTGCATAGTTCCATTTGGAAAAAAACCCATCTAGATACCATCTTCACAGGTTTTGGTTACAGAATTTCAACTCAGCTACCTACTGGTACACAAGCAGGAGAGGAAATGGTTCATAAAATTGGTAAAGATTAGGACAGAAATAGCAGACTGTGAGCTACTCCATCAAACTGATATCTGCTTCCCTTTATTATCATCTACTATCAAGAATATGAGAATTCTTCAAATAACTCTGCTGGCCTACTGCTTTTAGGTTACTGAAAGTATAAATTACTAACTTGCTATCCTACAGCACTGATTCCTGCAGGTTGTGAAATACTTACTGTGTGGGAGAATGGGATTTTTAAACATGGAATTGAAAACTCTTGTGGTAATTCATATACTTCTTCAAACAAAGAGCCTGGTATGTAGCAGAAGCTTAGGTTCAATCTCACATGGTTAAACTGAACAAATGGAAGTTATTTGCAGGAAGTAGATGGAAATTCCCAAACTTAGAAAAATATCACAGCAATGATATTTAGGATGGTTCCTAAATTAGTTGCATCTTGCTTGGATTTTGGACAGCTGCACTTGTTCTGGTATTTAATAGTTTAATCTTACAATCATATCTTCTCCAAACCTTCAGAGTCTCTTGTTCTTTTTGTTTTCTATCTCACACCATTTTTACCTTTTCTGTTCTTCTAACGCTTCAGAAGAAGTCCACAAAGCTCTGCAGCCTTTTTTGCAAATTCAGCTGTACCCCTTCATAGAAGGTATGGTGCCACAATGTGAAGATGCAGACGTCAAGAGAAACTCTGTATTGGGGCACCTGTGCTTTCCTAAGGAAAACCAAGGCTCTTCTTTCACTAAAATGTAGCAATGTTTTTACAAGAGGAGAGTAGAGATACTCTACTCTACTAGTAGTGCCAAATGCATAAATGAAAGTATAGCAGCACAGTCCCATACCTCACTTACCTGCTTTCAGAACACAGTTGTGAGTTCTTCAGAAAGAAAAACAAAGGATTGGTTATATAAAATAGTTGTAATAGTGCTATTAAAAATAATCATGAGCTGTATTTACAATAGTTCTCACAAATAAAGCTGTATAATTAGAAATTTAATGTTCTATTTTTTAGCAGTGCAAATAGAAGCTTCTGTGTGGTGTTAACAACACTACTTGATGGGTATTTAAAGTAAGATACTGTCTTGCATCAAAACGATATTAAAATTTAATATAAATTAGGAACTTGATAGAAGTGATGTGTAATTTTATGCCATTTATATAAAAGGACTTCTACTGCAAAAAGCCTAAAAGAATGGGGTTTTGTTTTGATGTTTTCATCCAATGGGGATTTGCACCAAACGTTAAGTCTTTGGCTAGGATTTTTCATCATTACCCTGCCTCCTTTTTTTTTTTTTTTTTTTTTTTTTTTTTTCCTGGTGAAAGGACAATGAAAAGAGAAAAAAAAAGAGGAATAAATTAATGTGCTGAATTAAGTATATCTGGGGAACAGGCAGTCAAATGCAGGTAGAGGTTTTAATCACCACATAATTTTACCACATTGGAAAAGGGGGAATACGTGCTGCACTAGACACTGTTGGTGTGCCACCTTAGCTTTCAAATCTACTGCTTCTTTGTAAGGAGATCTATATTTTGCAGCTGAAAAAGAAGACATGTAGTTTGTGATCTTAACATCTTTTAAATGCTTTGTTCTTTTTGGAACAGCATTTCTTGCCAAATGACATGAGCATGCTGCAGGGTATTTCAGCTCACGTTAGATGAAGTCTTTATGTGCATTCAGATTTCAACACAATTTGAGCTTTTTAAAGTGCAGATATGGAATGAGTTGTAATTCTAACAGTTCTGAAGTCCACTCAGTTCTGCTGTAGTGTTAGTTCTTAACTTGCAGGAAGCAGCATCAGGCATTTAAGTGTCACCAGCTGACTAAAGGGATGGGTGCTATCAGAAAAATAATACATTGCTGGACATTGTACAAATAATTAATTGCAAGACACACATGTGAGGCAGTTTGTAGCTTGAGCACTCTAAGATGCAAGTCCAGCTCACATAAATTTACTCGATTTTCATTAAGGCTGTTTCAAATAGTTAAATATCAGCAATCTAGGTTGTCACTGCCATGTAAGAGGTAGATGCTTGAGCACATCTACAAGCACTTTAAGTACACCTCTAATCAAAACAGAAGCAGAACAAACCCTTAATGACACGGTCTTAGCTACTTTGTAAGCAACTAAAAAAAGCTTGCTCCATTATTATCTTTTTAATAGAACCAAGGATTACTATATAACAAAACTATTGTTTATAGAGGGATTTTTTTTTTTTTTTTTTAACAGTTACAGAGCCATGTTTCTAACCTGCCAGCTTTAGATGAGCATTCTGGAAAGTGTGACTGAAATCTTTGTGTGTGCCCATGCAATGATTATAAACACTGAGCTGCCAAACTGGCTCAGCACACAGGTTGACAAACCCAGTCTTGTGCTTCCAGCAATAGCCAGTATTTCATAAAAAAGACCAAAAGACAGGCAACAGAACTGGTCAGCTTGCCCACTGGTACAGTCTAGAATAAAAAATTACTCCTAAAGCCTGTATAGTTGTGAACGCATCATATCTAATGCACGACTCAGTGTAGCTACAAGTTTTACAAAATTATGCTTTATCTGTGATTATATTAACATCTACAGATGAAATAGGAATTGAAACTTTTCAACATGCAACTTATTTTTTTCAGCAACTTCCCATTAGAGTAAATGGCACAGAGTTTGTTAAATTGTTTTTGCAAAAATTGTAGCATGTGAGAGGTTTTACTATTAGATTATTTGGAGTGGTAAGTAAACCCCAACCTTTTAAGAGGCATTCATGCCCTACTAAGCATCTTTCAGCTGTATAAATCTCTCCTAAACTTCACTTTGTGACAGATGACCTCAGTGGTCTTTCCTCTCCTTCCCCCTGAAGCCTATAAACTCTGCATCTGTTTTGGACTGTACATCATATAGGGATTATCTGTGGTTTGTTTTGTCAAACACTGAAGGCACTTTCACCACTTCAATAAATGTTGTACATTAGTTTGAAATGACAGGAGTTTTTATGCAGCATATTATTGTTTACAAGTTCCTCAAATTTCAAATAAATTTTTCACTGGTTTGCTCCCATTCCGCTACTTTTATTTACAACTCACACTTTAAAAGACTTTGGAATAGTCTGAGGTGTTATTACCAATTTAAGCACAATTTCTTTTTATTTTTAACAGCCTTTTAAGTGTATGTTTCATCCTTTCAGCATAGAAGCATTATTCTCTGGGTTCATGTTAGGTTGGGGGTTTATGTAAAACAATTGAGCAAAACAGTACAAATAAAGCTTTGTCATTCCTAAACATGAGGTCAAAAAAGCAGCTTTTCTCAAGACTGCTAATACTGGATCAAAGAACAGAGCCAGCAGCAGTGGCTAAACAACTTTCCTTTGCTTCTCCAGGCTCTAGGAGAGTAAGAGCTTCTGAGTTCATGCTCCTTATTGATCTTTCTCCTTAAGAAGCTCTACAGATGAATTCTGAAGTTTTAAAATTACCAAAAGCTTCTATAGAAGACAGTGACAAAGTTAATAGGATCTGCCCACTGTCTCTTCCAGGTGCCAGCCAGTAATTCAGAAACGTATTGGAAGTATTAGGTTAGGCTTTTCAGAAAGTATTGCTTCACCTAATTAAAAAAATTATCTGCAGAGTCCAAGAATGCTTGTCAATGCAGAAGGAAAACAGACCAGTTCTGTGCTGAACAACACTAATGAGAGGCTGAGAATTCCTCTCAGTAATTACTGTGCCTCTTTTTTAATGCTTTGCTGTTTCAGCTGTTTTGAGACCTGGCTGTTGCTGTGAGGGAACCTGGGATTTTCCCATCTTTCTCATCAGCAATACTCTGGAAGTAACATTATACCCAGATTTTTAGCTTTCCAGTCTTGTCATTAGTGGGGCTCTTCTCCAAAGTTAAGATATAAAAATTGGCCTTTGTGCTGTCATATACATTTGGTAACATACAGAGTCTGGCTGGGATGGAGGTAACTTCCTTCAGAGCATCCCAGGTTTTGGGTGTGACTGGAAGTGTTGGTAACACAGCAGTTCTGGTGATTGCTGAGCAGTACATGCAGAGTCTCAGGGCCATCCTTCTCCTGCTCTGCTCCCACAGTGGGCAAAAAGCTTGGAGAGAGCACAACCTGCATGCCTGACACAGACCGGCCAGCATGGATATTCCATGACATATACTGTCTGGAATAAAAGCTGAAGAGAGAGCTTTTTTGGGGGGAGTGGGGGCCATTCCTACTGGCGTGCCTGTGGGAGGTCATGAGTGATTACCTTTGCTTTTTTTTTTTCCTCTTTCCTTCACATATTAAACTATCTTTATCTCAACCCATATGAGATATGAGTTTTTTCATTTTATTCTTTCTGTTCTCCCACCCCACTGGGTTAAGGGATGAAGAGTTAGCAAAGGACTATCTAGGGCCAACCCCCACAGTGAACTGTTCCACTGCACTGGAAAATCATCCCAAGATTAGCATTTATTAATCCTTTTTTTGACAATATTTTAAATATTATATTACATGTCATAGTTCATTACAGTTACATAGATTAATTAACGATCAGAACACATACACAGTACTAACTCTTAAAAGTCCATAATGTACAGATATTTTACTAAGTTAGGAGCCAGCTCAAACCTCTTCATCTATTGCACAGTCAAAGTTTGGTGGCTTTAAGCCACACTTTTCCTACCACATATAACAAAACCCTAAAGGGCTGCAAATGACATGCGAGTGCCCACTAATAAGAATAACAAGACATTAGGAAGAAGATCTTACAGACAGAGAGGAGTAAACTCTGCCAGGTAGAAAATGCAGCTCTTCAGAAGGGTGCAGACTCTCTGAAGTACTGTAAGAATATTACAACACATTGTATCACTAAGGCAACAGGTGCTGCATCCATGGAAAACACAAAATATCATGTTCAAAGAAGCCTGCAGGTACAACGGATGTTCTCACCTCAGCTGCATCTAAATGCATCAGGTGAGGGCACTTGGTTAGTTTGGCACCAAGACAAGCTCTGTGAACAAAGAAAATCCACTCCTGTTCTGGAGTTTTAACTTGCCAAACAGTCTGCCTTATTATGGTACTGAAAAACAAGTGCTAGCATTCCTGATTAGAGTCATGCAGCAAAGGCAAATGTTCAGCAGGTTCCTTAAGCAACTTGGTATGTTCCAATTTTGGGCTGAGTCCCTGCTATCCCAAAGTCAAATTACATTGCTCTTATGTAAGTCTGCCACACACACACTACATTTCAGACCAGCTTCTCTTATGACTTCATTTAGAATCCAAATTTGGCCAAGGCATTAATAATTTGCAAGGGACTTCCAGTAAGAATAAGATCAGAAAATCTGGACTTTTCTATCTACTGCCATGCAGAAAAGCAGTATATTAAATCCATTCTTCTGAACTCTTCATTCTTTGTAAAAACACAGTAACTAATTTCAAACATTGCGCACGTAAGATAGAAAAAAATTCTTTAAGTCTATTTACATATAAACTATATTCTATGTTACAGCATTATCACAACTTGGGCACATACTGTTTAATGTGCACTGTGATGCTAACGAGTCAGGTAACACTGAAGTGGTTTAGCACCAGAAAGTCAGTACTGTACTTTCAGCAATGTACCTACTCATCACCAGGCATAGGTAACATATCATACAAATGCAGATGGGAACAAATGTTTGAAATGTTACCTGCAATCCCAGAACAATGCATCTTGAAAATGAAAGCTTGATTCTGCAACAAATACTCCCTTTGGTACCACTCACATGCTGTTAGTTGTAACTCGTTGCCTTGGTTGCAATACATTCTGCTGCTACACTCTGCCTTTTAATACAAAGGGTTCTCTGCCTGTGTGCATGTGTGTGTGTGTGTGTGTATTATGTATGTATCCACGCAAAACCAGAATAATAACTAAAATAGATCATGCTATTGCCAGGGAAGTATACAGACTGACATATCCAAATGGAAGAATTAGGTTAGCAGCGACAAATTCTGTGTGTATTTCCTCATAAGGAACTAAAGCTTTTTTTATCCTGGGATATTATTGGCAACATCAAACTGTGCAACCTTAAATCAGAGCTCAAAAACCAAACTGGCTGACAACACAAGCTTTCAGCTGGCAGCGTTTTCAGTTTGCAGTCTCTCGATCAGTTGTTCAGCCTATGAAAGAGAGAAAGCAACACATTAACTACACCATGGGCCTTCAGTTTACTGAAAATTCCATTTTAGAAATAGTGGCACTAACAGAGCATTTGCTTTTCACCTTTACACATAAAGTGTACAGGAGAAGCAAAATACAACAATTCCTTTTGACAGCAGACTCAGAGTTTCCACCAAACACTCATAAGGTGATCAGATGAGGAAACAGAACTTCGGGAGGTCAGAGGATGTTTGAGCAAACAAACAGCAGATCTGTTAAAGCACCGTGACTTCAGAGACCTCAGAGGACAGCAGTGCTTGGAAAAACCAAGTGGTGACACCTGGGGTTCTCTGTGAGCCACTCCAGAGCAGCATGTTGTCACCTCTCATCACCCACCCAGCTGCACCACCAGCCAGGAACGCTGCTGAGGGACGGAGGGTGTTCTCATGTGCAGCTCCTGTCACGAGCTACTACCTCGTCCTTCAGTCACATCACTGCACCAACACATACTTTTGTCATTATATGTGTCTGTTTATGCATCATGGGCAGAACTGGGACAGCTGTACTTTGTACATGTAGCAGCATCAGCTCACAGAGAGCTCAGGAAGGCTCAGGGCAGGAGGAAGTCTGCCAACAAGCAGGCCAGACTGGGCACGTGGAGGTTAACAGGGACACTTCTGAAACAGATCAGTTTACTGTCAGCCTTTGCTTTTTTTGCCAGTCCTACTGAATTCATCTTTTAATTTGATCTAATGGTTGAGGCTTTATTAAGATCTCCAAAGGAACTATATTAAAAGGTGAAAAGCTCAAGTTTGGCATATTTTAAATGCAGACAGTAAAAATGCAATCAGCCACTTCAGGCAGGAGTAACTCAACAGGAATTCAGTAATTATTGCAGTTTATTCACATGTAAAGCTACATAAAGCATGCAGCAACTGAAAATTGTTATTATCTGAATCCTGTTTTGCGTTCTTAAAAAAGTACCACATTCAAGACACGATAATTAAAAAAACAAAAAGCAAAAAACCAACAAAAAACCCCAACACCCACCTGAGAACATTTTCTAACCTGACAGCAGGGCAAAATACCAAAGCGCATCCATACTGGATAACCAGAATTAGTACGAATCTGCCTGAACTAATCCAAGATAATAAGCAGTAAAACTACACAGATATACATATTTGAGGGACAAATATTTGTAAAATACTCAATAACACAGCAGACACATCTGCCTTTATAGCTAGGAGTGAACTTCAGTAAAGTGCCACTGTGAAGAAGCTGTGTTTCTCCTCTTTAAGTAAGAAGCTGTCTATATTCTTTAGATGAGACAGACCTTTTTCAGCAACTTTGATTTGGGGATGTGCAATGACACCAGGATGCTGCAGCTACCTTGCAAGGACAGGTGCTTTGCTCTATCAAAGCAGTGAGAGTGACTGAGGTTTAGATCTCTAGAGAGAGATTTTCAAAGTGCTTTAGTCAGTGTCAATTCAGTTTCACTGCTAATCTCTACTGACATAAATCAGTACAAACAATGCTTTTGTAAAGCAGACACTAGGTTTAGTCTAGCGATGACAAAATGAGAAAAACCACATGAAGTGATAAATGCAGTCATTAGGTGGATATGTTTTCACCTACGTGGGATTAACTAGGGTATGTGCAAAACAGTCCATCACATTTGAATATAATCTTTTATACTAAAACCCAAATATTTACGAAGTGTCCACAGAAGCACATCACAGAGCCTGAGCTTCAGACAAGATCCAGAACTATAGTACTGTTTGCTGTTTCCATCCCCCTTAATAAGCATAAACATTAAGGTTTTTTCCTTTTTTTTTTTCCTTAGTTAATGCAAAAGATACGTAACTGAGAATTACAGTAACAACAAAAATAATTGGTCAGAGAATTTTTGGATACAGTTAAAAGGTCAGAAAGACATGGCATTTCCAGGTCACAACTGAAAACCTACGTCAAAGCTCACCTGCACTACACTTACCGTGATAAACCAGTAGGAATTGATTCTGTAGTAGAGCCTGGATAAGAACCCCAGCTGGCTGGCTGGGGCCAGGACGTGAAGATGCAAGTGGGCTATTGAGCAGAACGGAGGCCAGTGAAAACCCATTCTTCAGAAAAGGAAAAGAAGTACAAGACAGTGGTGATGTTAATTCAGGAGGAAGTGGAACATTGCAGGTTATCTAACATGATCCACAGAACTAACAACTCATCACATTTTTGTTGTGCATAGAAGCAAGAACAAAAACATGTCCTTTCATTAGACCACAAAAAGCCTTCCTAAAGTTAAATACAGAGATTTGAAGGAGGAAATTAATTAAGAAACATTCTTAAAAGAAAAAGTATCTTAAATGTATCCTATATAGTTTTCAGCTGGAAAGCCAACTATAAATTTTAATCAAGAAAAGCCAGCTCCGTATTTCTCTACAGTGCTTAAATTATGTTACAGTTTATTTCAGCTACCAAGAGCCCTAAACTGAAGTAGCCAGCAACAAAATCCAGTGACTTCTGGTATGACTGAAACACAGTGTAGTGCCCTGCTTCAATAGGCCAAAGTCAACCTCTCTTCTGGCATCCAGGATTAAGTGAATATTTGCAGCACATAATGAAAGAGCAGCCTCTCTGGAAAATTGTTTGAAGTGCCCTCTTTACTCCAAGACGTATTCAAGAAAGAATCTCAGAGCTGGAACCCAATTTCTGTCAGAACTTTATCAGAAAAAAAAAGTTTATATTCAATGCCAGCAGATTTTAATTGAGAATTCATGCAATAAGTGAAATGTAGACCTGATTTCTTCCATAAATCACAGTGCACGTTCTGCCACCATCTCTAAAGTAACATTCTAAAAGTAAAAAACACACTCAAAAGAAAGATGGAAGGTTTCTATTCATACCTTACATCATTCAAGTCATTAAAATTATTCTTCTGGAGAACAGCTTTTCCAACTTCCATCATTCTCTTCACTATTAAAACACAAATAAATTTCATTTTAAAAAGGCAATCTTCAGAATATTAACTTCAACAGACTAATCTACACTAAGATCATAGACATGGGTTTTTCAAAATACAAACAACGTAATTACTCCTAGTCAAACAAAAAAAAATCAAGTGTGTGTGTGCAATGATTTACTTGAAAATTGCCACTGATACCAAATTCCACACCTGCAATGTTTCTGGTGTGATATTATTCTAAGAACTTTGGCCAAAGCCATTCTATTGCCACACCCTTATTAAAAAACCCAGCAAGCACTGATTGGTCAGAATGATGACTTTACACCAATTCCAGTGTTGTATCTCTACCCAGCCACAGGACTTTGATCTCCAGGTCTTGTGAAGCCTGGAGTACGTTCCAGAGACAGTACATAAATTTAAGTTAAAATAAAATTGTCAGTCTTTCTTATTACTAGCACACAGTTCCATTATCACTGAACAATGCAGTAACTCCAATGCAAAAACTCAAGGCAGAAGTCAGAGCAACTGCCTTGAAGCCAAAAACATATGGAGGGTTTTTTTCTGGAGGAAACCACCCTGTGTTTACATGAAAATCCAAGATGCAAGATTTCCAAAATGCAGCTATAAGTCTTCTCTTGCATCACTGTAAAATTCCCTAAGGTGAAATTTCTTCATGGCTGCAGTTTCTTCTGTTACTCAACACACTTAGCTAGCCATATCTTGTGAAACAAATTCCAGGACAATGTCTTCTTAAGGAAAGAAAAACAAAATAAGCCTAGCAACAACAAATAATGGCGTCAACATTTCTGAATTTTATTTTTTTCAAAATTTTAAAAAGTTAGTTGAAACACCTTTTCTCTTTTTCATCTGTCACTCTCTTTTTTCTGACAAATAATGTAGCACCTATCTGAAAGCACACACTTCATAAAATTCTTCTGTAAGCTTTTAGAATTGCACGTGTACATCTAAGAAAATGCAATGAAGCTGTACTTCTAACAAAGTGCAGAGGCATTTATACTCCATGCAAACTGCAATGTTTTTCCAGAACTGCACAAAAAAAAGAGTGCCTTTCTAGACCAGCACATAGAAGTTCCCAGAAAGGGTAAGTCCCTACCTACACTCACTCACGTCAGCTATTTCCATGTTTACAAATGGTGTCCAAAGTTGTCATTTACATGACAACCCCCTATTTCAGGCTGTGAAAAACGATTTTCCTTTAGGTTAAGCACACACTTGCAGCCTTACCTAGCGGTATGTGCTCTGTCTTCAGTGTTTTGCAGTTTCCCATGTGCTTCACGGGCACCACCAGGTAGTGGTGGGGGGCACCAGGTTTTATGTCTCTAAAGCAAACAAGATCTTCATCCTAGAAAAGGAAGCAAACGTTTTGAAATGGATTAGGACCAGGATACTGGCACAGAGCAGGTAACAATGTCCATATTCCCCATATCGATGCGATACCAAATGTCAGAGTTGAGGCGACTAGCCACAAAAGCTGAGGGTTTTTTGGAGGCAGCCCGCAGGCACGGTGCGCGTCCGCTGCTGACCTTCCGCAGTCAGGATTCCTCGGCGCCAGCTCTCAGGCTGCCGGCTGCTGTGCCAGCATTTACGGAAAGCGCCGTGCTTTCCGTCCGAGCCGTGCTTCCCCGCTCTGTCCATGCAGGAGCTGAGGGCCCTCAGAGCCGCCGCGCCCCCGCCCAGCCTCAGCCGCGGGCCAGCCCGTGAGGGAGCGGGGAAGGAGGGCGGCCGTCCCTCACCCACCTCGCAGGGGAGCAGCGCCGTGCCCGGCTCCTCCCGGCGGGCGATCCTGCAGAACACGCACTTCCCGTCGTAGCCATCGGGGCCGCCATTCCCTGCTTCGCTCCCCTCAGCGGCGGCGGCAGCGCCCGCGGCCTCAGGCCCGGCCATGGCCCCGTTCCCGTTCCCGTTCCCGTTCCCGACCCCTCCCGCTGCCGGCGTCCCGCCCGCCGAGGGAGGAGCGCCCGGCCCAGGGAACCCCTGACGGCACCGCCCGGCTCCTCCCGCTGAGCTGGTGCTCGCCATAAAGTTTCCACCAAAAAAAAAAAAAATTAAAAAACAATTAATTTTTTTTTTTTTAAAAGTTAAAAATAATTTTAAGATTTTATAAAAAAAAAATAAAAACGAGGGGAGTAAACTCACGTGAATGCACTCAGTTCATTAAAAGTCGAATTGCCGCAGGATAAAAAACCAACCAACCACGCAGTAAAGAGGGCGGTAGAAAGATAAGCACTTCTGATGCTGGATCTTTCTCTTTTTTCACCAGAAAGTTACGTCCAGCAATTCATTGATCAATACAAACCAAGAGAAACCTTCGAGAAATTTAGACGTTCAACTTACTATAGTTAAAGTTACTTGGATTTTTATATGTGCACAAGTAATCTTAAAACATCATTTCAGCACTGTTGCAGTTTGTTCAGGGTCACTAATATAATTCCAGAGATTTTTCCAACTGAGTTCACGTTTTTTTCTTCTACACTCCCAGCAATGAGGGCTAAAATCTGATGTTAGTTCTAACTGCATAAGCTGGCAGCCCTGAAATTGTTGCCTGCTCATGACAGCTATGCTGATTCACAGCCAAAGTAAGGAATTTCATAAAATCACAGAATGGTTTTGGATTGGAAGGGACCTTAAAGTTCATCTCGTTTCAACAACCCCCCCTGTTTTAAAAGGTGATGAGATGCAAAATTTAGACTGAGATTTTCAAAAATATATGTATTTGTCTGTTTTTTAAAAGCAAGCTGTGCCTGTAGAACAGGACATGGGTGGCTATTCTCCCTGAAGCAGCTCACTTGCCAGATGTACCAACCTGCAGAGTGCTAGGCAGTCCCTTTGCAATGACCTAACCTCTGCTCCTTTCCTCTGTTGCAAACAGGCAAATCAAATCTTTAGAGTTCACAAATGAGGATTGTTCTAAATGTAAGTAGACATTCTTTTGTGCTAAAGCCAGCCTTTGTGCAAAACATCCAACACAAAACCTGCACTTAAACCAGCACCAAATAAATCATCTGCAATTACCTGTGTTCTGACAAGCCTGATTTGTGAGTGTGTGTTTGAACACGGTCCTGAATCAAAAATCTGTATCTAAGTACCACTGAAGGAACACATATTTGATGTTGCAAGAACAAGATCTTGTTCTCCCTGAGAGAGAAACCATTGACCGTAATTTTCCAGTTACTTTAGGAAAGTTGTTTCTGCCATTTCACTCAGAGCAAGGCTCATGGATAGCACACTTGTTTGGTTTCACATGTAATTGTAGTTGGTTTTCTTTTAATGCCACTGCTGTACAGAATGAAAACCAGTAAAACCCAAGAACCAGGTACTTTTAAGGTATCTCTGCTTTGCTTGGCTGGACATAAAAATATATGTGAACACTTTGGGAATATGAAAAGGGTGCATACAAAAATGATGCATATGGACTTTTGACTTCTGGGAGGGGGTTGTTCGAAAAATATAAGGGGACACATGTCATTCACTGCAGCTGAGAGTAGCAGCAAGAACTACCAGGTAAACTACTGTTTCCTGGCATTTCTCAGCCCTTGGTCACGGTCTGTCAGAGTGAATTCAAAAACACAGGCTCTCTTTAAGGACACACCATACTACACACACAAAATACCCAAACCCCAAAACCAACCCCACCAAAATCTCTAACCTCCTTATCTGTATTTGTAAAATACAGTAATGCTGAAATTCTCTTTTTATGAGGTGACACAGGTATTCGTCAGCATAACCAGTAACTTAAACTGCATCCTTTCACTGTTAAAATGCTCTAAAGTTTGTGAATAAAAGAGAAAGCATCTGTAACCAGTTTCTGAATGCATAAATTCCTTTATTGAAAATATTGTGATAGCACTGCATTACATATATTCAATATTCATAGTTTCAAGGGTCACAGAATTTTGATCGAACAACACTGTTTTGAATATAGACCACAGCGTTTAGATATGTTTTGACAAGGATAATATAATGGAGTAAGTTGTAGGTAGCAATAGTGAAATGTATGCAAAATGTTGAACTTGCTTTCATTTTGTTTGTTGTGGGGATTTTTTTGTTGGTTTTTTTTTTAATTATTAAGTCTTTTAAATGGTGGTCTTCTGCCACCATTTAAAAGAGGAAAGAGTGTTAGATATTCTGGGTATCTTCAAAGCATTATGCTGTTAACAACTTTCAAAATATTTTAAAGCATTACCAATAAGAACTTTATTTATGGATGTAGTAGACCACAAAGAAAGAGGTGTAAAAAGCTCATGTGTAGCGTGTTACAGGCTTACTGTGTATACCATTGTTTTTTCAGACTGTGAAACTTCTGTGCAGGATTAAGATTTAGAAATGCTTTTGAAAGAAAAGCAATTGGCTCTTTTAAATTATTATTTAATCTATTCAAAAAGGAAAGAGCAGTAACTAAACTGAGATGTATTACTCAGTTAATAATATTCCAACATTAGATTGTACTGTTTTAATGCACACTACTGTCTCTAAACCCTTCCTTTCTCAGGATGATGAAACATTGAAGTCTAAGGGCAGACAGCATCCTAATATTAGTTAGGCCTGGATTGTGTAAACAAAACCACAGCTTAATGGCAAAGCAGAAATCCTTAGCAAACAGTGAAGATTGCCAGTCCTCTCTCACACCCTCCCCATTTACCAGATGTTTTATAATTTTGTAATATATTTTATTCGTAAAATAAATTCTACAAATTTTGTAATATAGTCTTTGCAGCTTTGGCGGGGGTGGGGGGAAGTATCTGAAAATTTCATTAAAAACAAACAAGAATACTTAGTTGCCTGTCAAATCCTAAATCAGACTGCTGCTTGAAGTTTTGGGGTTTTTTATAGGAAATTATATATGTAATTATTAGGAAAACAAGTTTTACACTAAGGTGACCTGGCCTCTTAGGAAAACAACTTTCTTCTCTAAATCTCAATTGTATTTTCTCCTTAACAAATTCTTCAATTTGTAGAGAAATGCTCATAAAAGCACAGTGGGTGGCTTGTTTTGAATCAATTGGTGGTGATAAGAGAAAACCAGTTCTCTTAGAAATGTCCTTCATAAACAGTCAAATAATACTCAGGTGCTCAGAGCATGCCATCCCAGTTCTGTGGACTGCAGTAGAACTGATAAAGTCTACACCAGGGGTCAGTTGCCCAGTGTCTCCATACGATGCCAAAATAGTAATCTATTAACAGGAATGTGACAGCAGAGTTAAGAAGCACTATCCACCTTCTCTCTCATTTCGGGAAAAGAAAGTGAAACAGAATTATGCACTCAAGTGTTTCTGCCAAGAAAACAAACCCTCTAATTAGGGTGTAATGAAAATCAAATCTCATTTACAAAATAAAAATATAAAAATTAACTTCAGAAATCAAATAAATTGATTCAAAATAAATGCCAATGCATAAGTAACCTACCTCAACAGTAATTATCAAAATGAGATTTGAAACATTAAACAAAAAAACTCACAGCTAATACATTTACAAAAAAAATCTATTACACAGTAACAATAAATAAAATAATTTTAAAAACACGTTCCCTTAAGTGCTGTGTACACCTATTTCTGATTCTTTTCCATGGCAAACAGTATGCTGTAGATTTTGGTAAAGTAACTTTTTATTTTTGGTCAGCGTTTGCATGTTGAACATAAATACATATGGAATGTACTAGACAGTTATAGTTCTTCCACAGGATATTTTTCACAGTTACATAAAAACTTTTCAACTTATACATCATGAACATTTTCATAAGCATTGTATCTTCAATGGAAGAGTGCTGAAGAGAAAGTAAAAAACACTCCAGAGTGATCTCTTTCTGTTCTGTCTCTTACTGCCTCCCAAAACCAATTCTTTTATTCTTGGGTTGTTTGGTTGTTTTTTTGCGTAGTCATGCTCTGGTACAAACTTGAGGAAAAAGCGTGTAACATTGTGAGGCAGCCTGCACCTTCTGGATAGCTTTTAAGTGCCTAATGGATCCAGTCCTTAAGGCAGTCAGTGTTTCACTCAAATGTCCATACTTCTACATCTTGTATTATGAAATCTTCTTTCTTAGTTAAGATGTCATTATTGAAGGTGCTGCAGGCGTTACTTCGTCCATGATACAAATCTGCATCTAACCATAAACCAAACCGGCCACTAGAAAGGAAATACACAACAGATTTGGTGTTGTCTGGAACAGTAAAAGCACTGAAAGCAGTATAAACTATCAAAGAAGCGATACAGAGGAATCTAGGTGACTTTGCAGCCAGATGTGAAGAGCTCAGGGCTAGCAAAGTAATCGCCAAGAAGCTTGGGGGAGCAGTCCCCTTGCTTTTGTTTGCACCAGTGAGCGGGGGCAGTGCGTGGGACCCTGCGAGTGCCCACAGCCCTAGGTGACCCAGCTGCTCACACTGCCAGCTGTGGCCACACCAGGGCACAGACCTTGGGGTGCCCTTCCCTGGCTGTCTGGATGTGGACAGAGTACCTTCTGGTTATCCACTCCCAATGCAAACCATGCCCAGCTGTCCCATGGTGCAACTTCCAAGAAAGATTTAACTCATTATACGGCCTTAGCCTTTGATTTTGTACCTACTGACCTTTGAAACTCATGGCCTGATTATGCCCTGTCTGTATCCTTGCTCTGTGCATCAACAGGAAAACAATTTAGTAACGACCACATGATAAACCCAAGAAACTGATGGCAAAATTGCCATTAGGGATTATCTTCCAGTGACAAACCGCTTCAGCAATGACTGACGTATCTACCCAAAACATCTGGGTTTTTTTCCTGGCTAAAAACAACCCCAACTCTGCAACAAACCCTACTTGCCTAACATAGTCACTCTACGCAAACAAAATTGCTCTCAGTCTGTAACAGAAATCAGGTTGCTGAGACATCTCTGCTAAACAGCTTACTAAAAGTAAGTTCAGCCACTTTACTGGAAAGTTTTTCTTGCACCTACCATTGTCCCCATTACCATTTAAAATTAAAAAAAATAAAAAAAGCTGGCTATATGATTTGAAAACCAAGCACTCACCCTCCACCTCCAAGCTCCAGAGAGGTAGTGTCTCCATTGATGAAGTAGGTGTTTTCTCCACTCCATTTAAATACCTGAGGAGGGGAAAAAACATGAACATATTTGGACTGTGAGTATTCTTGTAATCTCAAATGACTGGGAACCTACTCTTAGCAGCTCACGGATGTGGATATCTTTTTTTCTTGAAAGGGGAAAAGGCATGATAGAAAGCAAAGGATCAATACATATTTAAAACTATGAACAAAGCACACGAATCCTTATTTTAAATCCTGCTTCTCTCTCTAAATCAAGTGGTACCCTCCTAAAATGGAACAATGTGTTCAGTACGGGAAAACGTGCATAAGCCATGAGCATCAAGGGGTATTTCAGAAGCATTCTTATCTCTGTTTTGTTGTCACTGTGATCCTAAGAATGGATGAAATTATATCCTATTCTTTGTATCATTGCCTTCCAAGGCGAGTCTTTGACCGTCCACTCCCTAACTCCTTCCTGCTTCTCCATTCAATTCACTAAAAACCCTCTCCTTACCCTTACAGACTGTCCTCTCTTCAGATAATGACACTTCTGCTTAAAGCATTGCATTGAAGCAATGAATGATTAACTGCATTCATCAACACCTGGAAGTGGAACCCAAAAATCTTATTTCAGAAAATGGACCCCCACTTACCTTGAAATGTGGACTGAATGTATAGAGGAATGTTTCACCAGTGCCATAGTAATGGTCACTAAACCTGAAGGGATGGGTAGCATATGCTCCAAATATCTGTCAGAATAAAATGATTACACTATTTTTGTGGAAAACACAGAATTCAAGAGAAAAAACCCCAAACATTTCTAAATACTTTCTAAGAACAACTGAGCTGATTTTCATGTTAGAAGAACCAACCAGTGAGGTCTATCAGATGTGCAAGTATTACTCCATGTTTTCTGTATTCTGCAAGTTAAAAGCCAGATAACAATGTCAGCAGCATTGCTGGCTCTAGCAGCTACTGAAGAATGAGACTTCCAGAGAGGCACTGCTTGTGACAGCTCCTTAACTGTACCTAAGAAAGGTACTTCCAAAGGCACTACTACACTCGCTGCAATTCTAAAGCTTTTATTAGTGCCAAAGTACTTTCCTGTGGTAACTCTAGTTTAGGTAGAAAATATAAAAGGACACATCAATGTCTTATTTTTATATGACATCACTTCATAGTGTAGTCTGACTAGCATTTCATAATAATCACTTTTCAAAATGGTGCCCTTTCTGCTCAACCCCCACAGAACGAGCGCTCCTTACCTGGTTGTCCATATCCTTGATGACAAGGAGAACTGGACTGTCGAGAGAAGCCGATTTGCGGTACAGAGTCTTCAGGCTGGTCCCGTGTTCCAGTGTGCTGTATGCCAGGCGCCACGGGTAGCCCTGCACCCGCGCGGGCAAGCGCCGGGCAAGCTGGGCAGGGAGCAGGGAATGAGGGAAATGGTTACACAAAGGCATTCCCCTAGCCCGTTCTCTTTCTCACACTCAATAGAGACAGCACCACATCTAAGAAGGAAACCTGAGGGTTTTCCAGCCTTACCTGCTCTATGTGCATGTTCTCCAGGAGAGCGCTGTGATGCTTTAGGATAGGCAAAGTATCATCATCTTCTTCTTCTTCATAGTAACTGCAAACGCTCTTTCGTCGTTTAGCCTCTTCTACAGTAATGATCTGTGGCAAGAGAACAAGTGTCCAACCTAAAGCACAGCTCTTACACTATCAATCCTCTGTTGAAGCCAATTCATTTAAAACTTACTCCTCAGCGGTCACACTGTTTGGAGAAAGAAAAGAGGAAGCAACGTGGCCTAGCTACAAAACAAACAGGAAACCTTAAACCGTCTTTTCCTTCCTTGAGTCTAACACCACAGTGGTCTTGGAGCAGGAATCTCAGGATGCAGCTGCAGAGCCCACTGCTGCTCTGCTATGCACCTCAAGGCTTCCAAATGGCTTTCATGTTACACACGATCAAGTTTTGCTTAATTCCTCCACGCCTTCAGGATCACTGCTGGAACTTGCAGAAGCTGTCAACACTTGAGACATTTGGGAAGAGTATGCCTGGAGGTCCTACACACACCTGCCCCTCAGGCAAGAAAGCAAATGCTCTAGACTGACTCCAGGTGTGGATTTAACCACACAACAAAGCACAGAAGTTTTGCATGACACCAGGGCTGGTGAGGAGCTCACTCAGCCCTAATACCCTCAGTCACACCGGGCATCCCCAGTGGGATGAGAGCTACACGTCTGCATGCACTCATATCCAGCACACGCTCTGCCTGCAGATGCTTGGAGCTGAGCAGGGCACCTGGGCACTCACACTCCAGTGCAGGGTCAGGAAAAGAGAGGAAGGCAGGATCACAAGGCAAAATCCAGCCTGCAGAACAAACACTGCTGTGTGTCCCTGCACATCTGAGCAGTTACAGGTATTCCTGCCCATGATACTGCAAGAGCTCCACAGCTTCATCCTGTCCCTCCAGCCTCAATTTTTCATACGGTCAATTTCAGAAAAGGTTTGCACTGCAAAATTAGTGTAATTAAATAGAATTCCCCCCCCCCCAACTGTTCAAAGAAAACAATCTTTTTACTTGTATCCTTATTCTTTTTTCATCGTCTGAGTGGTTTGCCTTCCCTCCTCATCTCCCAGACCATTATTGTATATATATATTTTTTAATTAACATCTTTTAGACCTGAAATCAAAAGTACACAACTCCCCCTTTGAGGACTTTATTTTAGGAATAGTCTCCCCTCCAGGAATGGTGGAAAAGTATCAACTAACACCAAATCAGCCAAGAGGTATGTATCTGTAGCAAAATACAACCAAACTCACTTAGGCAAGCAGAGAAAACCTATTAACACAGTTGTAAATTGCAAATTAGCTCCAGAGACAGACAAGCCCCCCTCCTCTTCTCTGCATACACACTTATTCAGTCTCTGAACTGCACATGTGAATGAAGTTCAGTCAACAACTGCAGAAAGAGGCATCTGCAAGATCAAATATTTATAAACCACCCAAAAGCAGAAATGGATGAAAAGAACCGACCACTACAGAAACCAGATCTACAAAGTCTTTCAAAGATTTTATAGGGCTGAGAAAGAAAGCCATCTGAGGTGGAAGTGCCTACAACCTGAGTACAGAGCACGTTTATTACTAGTTCCATCATCATTACAAGTTCCATCATCAGATCCACACTGTTCAAATGGGAAACAATTCAACATACCTCCACAAAAGGCTCCTCCTGGTCTGGTCTGGCACAGTAAATAATTCGAATATTCAAAGGCATTTGTCTCTGTTTCATCATCTCGCAGTTTCTTTTCAGTACCCACTACTCTACCCCTGCTCTAGTGGCAAGAGTTGTCAGCCACAAGAGTGACAGACAGCTACTGGCCATGGCATGCTGTGATGAAATTGCTTATAGGCTTCTCTACAATTACAGTTTCTGTTTCCCCGCAAGGGAGAGTAAAACTTTCACAGTCATCATGCCCAAATTTGGACTTTATTCAATAGAGATTTCCTGGCAGACCTACTTTAAATTGGTGAAGCTGGAATATATTGCAAATAAAAGAGACACACCTTTAAAAGCAGTTTCCAGCTTTTCTTCCTTTCAATAAATATCTAAATAAAACAATGAGAGACAAGCTCCCAGTGTGGCCAGATCTCTCCTACATGTCTTCGGATCCACTGACTCTCCTTCATTGTGGTTTTATGAAAATTCCATGCAAATTACTGAACAGTGAAATCTAGAGCAATGTATGACTCCACTCAGGTCTAAGCAAAACAAGGAAGTTGGTTTTTTTTTAATCTTTCAGCTCACAAAGCACCAACATTGAAAAGCAACAAAACTGTAAAAATATGAGCTCCTTGGGAATAGGTTGCTACATTTCAAATGACAAGTCCCACTTCCAAGCTCCATTTTTCAATGGAACATACTGTGAAGACAAAAATGCTAAAAAAAAAAAAAAAAAGAAAAAAGAAAAAGAGGGTAGTAGAATTTAAAGAAAACAAATCTATGTTTAAGACAATCAGATAACTTTTTAAATCACCATCGAGATATTTCCCATTTTGGAATTTATGTGTCTGTTTCATTTATCCCATATCCTTAGCACAGAAGGTGTTTGAGCATTGAGAAATATGATTTTTTAAAATGCATGCAAGCTTATTTCCGTTAGAAACTAGGCTTTGTATGCAGAAGAAAGAGATAACAAGCATAGGCATGCCAAGTGGCTAAAACAGATTGCAGAAGACTACACGTGAAAAAGCCAAAGTCCAATGATAAACTTATCCCACTTACACCCAATATTCAAATAGTACTTTGGTGTGCACCAGAGAAGCAAGGGTCTGGCATATCACCACACACCAATCCATTTCAACAAGCGTACAGAAGTTTGGATTGATGTTTACACGTATATATACATTTTGAAGATTTTATTTATAGCATATAAATACATTAGGAAATACATTAGGAATTTAGCAATGCTGACCACATATGCCTGTATAGCTTTGCAGAAGACTAATATCACATGGCCAAAATATTTACACAGCTTCTGCTGGTTGCACACCAGAGAGCTCCCGATTGTTTACCTGCTCTTTCTAGGGAGAGAAGAAATGAAGACTGAAGGAATATGAATACATCTGTGAGACAGACACAAGCTTTATCCTCTATATGAAGCAGTAACTTTTATTCCTTGAAAGAACAACTGCTGAGATTCTTAGCAAAGGATGCACACTTGATATGCACATGCTTCACGTAAAGGCAGAAAGTACTCACCTCCCAGCTTTTAGTAGTGGGCTCACTAAAGAAGTTGTCAATCATGTCAAGCTCCTCCTTTTCTACCACAACAAAACCTTGCTCTTTGGCATCTTTCCCATATATTTCTGGTGACCACTGAACAAAAAACGTGTACAAGTGATCCACCCTGTGAAGAGAAGAGGAGGAGACAGCCATTGTTCAGTGGTCCATGAACCCAACACTGTCAGGTAGCACACAGGTTTTGCCCAATGCCAAAGCAGGGACAGCTACACAAACAGGATACCGGTGTACCTCCACCCTCCCATACCACACAAGGAAACAGCTCCCTCCACCTGGCAGCCTGAACCACTTCAAGGTTTCTCTGCTATCACTCCCCACAATGTATTTTTCTCCTCCCTTTGCTATGTGCAAAGCCAAAGCATCATGGTAAAGCAATGTGGCTTGTCCAGTCTCACACAATTCATATTAAGAAGTCAAATTGATTGATATTAGGTCATTGTCACAAGTTTACTGTAAAACACTCTATCCATTTAGTTTGACCTCCAGCATAAAAAAAACAATGAGATCACCAGTGAAGTCCACACTACAGTTTTAGCTGCCCTTTAAAAGTTCTAGAGGCTAACCACAAAACAATCTTTATTCTCTTAGCATTATGAAAATAAGCTGTTACCGACAGCTTTGCTAATGATATAATACCAGCAGCGCATGCTCTTCCACAAATGTAGTGAGCTCTCAGACATTGTCTTAAAAATATATTCCTTGACAACCACAAAACAATTTCTGAAGAAGGAATTTATATATTATATAATGCAATTTCAAACAGGGGATCCAATATAGAAGAAGCTGAATTGCCAACAAAAAATTCAGATGCCCAGTAAAGAGGGCAGATAGAAAGATAGTAAGTGCTTATGACACTGGGTCTTTTTCCAGCTTTTCACCAGGAAGTTATGACCAGCAACCCTTAGATCAATAGAAAACAGAAAAAACCTTTCAGAAATTTAGACACTTCCCCCCCATATTTCAAGTTACTTGGATTTATATGTATGCACAAATAATCTTAAAATAGCCTTTCAGTACTGTTACAATTTGTCAGGTCACTAATATAATTCCAGATTTTTTCAAATGAGTCTACAAAAAGAATAAAGGATTGACTTTGCTTCATCATGGAAATAATAAAAAAATGAATAAATTAGCATTGCTCATAGAGGTTTCAGAAAAAGCAGTCTGATTAGCTCTTTGCTAACTAATTTGAGCTTTAACTGAAAGAGACAACTGACTTCAGCACTGTGTATTTTACATACAGTAGTCCTACTCTGGAATGCTAACTACTTTGTAGAAATACAAATCCCTAAGAAAAGATAATAAAAACAGTGATTTCTTCTGTCTGGCAAAGATCAGTTTGAAAGCACGTTTATGCAGGTGGATGAAGGAGAGCAGCACACTTGTATCTCAGAATCACAGGATGTATTTATATTTTAAACCACCTCTGGATATCATCTATGCCAGTTCCTGCTTATAGCAAAGCTAACTTCCCAGTAAGAGGAGGCTGCACATTCTTGTCTATTTGTTGGAAAATCTCCAACAGTTATTCTACAAGTTCTCCATGCATAGCCAGTCTCCTGGTTTTGGGGTTTTTTTCTCTTTTATCTCATCACTATTTCCTCCAAAGCATGCAGCACATGATCTGAGAAGGGTCTGGTGCCATCCTATGTTTTCTGTTTCCTGTCCCTTCCCCTCCATTTCTTAACCAAGTGTCTAAAAGAAGGAGGTGAAAAATGACCACCCAAGTTGTTTGGCTGTACTTCCTTACTTGAGTAAGCAAGAAGCAAAGCCTTCATTACTGCAAGGACATACCACTGACATGTTGAGTTTGCTCTCAACTTCCCCATCTCCTTTCTGGCACAGCTACTGCCCAGGCTGCCTGTCCCCACCTACTGCTGCAGGAACTGCTCCATCCCAGGTGCACAACTTTTGCATTTGCCTTTTCTGAACTTCCTGACATGTCTGTCAGCCTGTTGTGTTGAGGCCCCTCTGAGCAGTAGCCCTGCACTCCAATTATGAGCACTCTCCAAATTTTGTGTCATTCCCAAAATTTGTGCCAACAAAGGTGTGTTCTGTCTCAATGTCCATGTCACCAGTGAAGGCACTAAGCAGTAACAGTCCCCATTCACTTGTACCTCTTGCTGCCACTTAGACCAACTACCAACCCTTTCAGCCCAGTTGTCCAGTCAATTGTATAACCACCCGTAGCCTACCTGTCCAGATCATATCTTTCCAGTTTGGCTAGGATACTAGGGAAGATTGTGTTGAAAGCCTCAGTAATGTGATGATAAAACAATCCCTTGCTCTCTCCTTGCTCAAGGAGCTAGCAATCTCAAATAGAAAAGTTATTTGGTCAGTAGAAAAAATGATTTGCCCTTGGTAAATGTATGACAGCTGATCTTAATTGCTTCTTTCCCTCTGTGTGCTTGGAAATGGTGTCTATAAGGACTTGCTTTGCAGGGACTGAGGTGAAGCTGACTGCCCTGTGCTCCCACAGATACTTTCTCGATTGTTCTGACAATGGTTGCAGCATTTGTCTTTCCAATTATTAAGGAACAGTCCTGGTGAACACAACCTTTCAGAAGATGATAGAAAGCAGCTTTGTAATAACATCAACCAACTTCCTCAATATACTCAGAACATTTCCTGGCAGGCCCCATGGACTTGTGTATGTTCAGTTTATTTAAGTAGTACATAACCAAGTTTTCCTCTGCAATGGAGAGTTGATAAATAAATCCAGATAATCCAGATTTAAGAAGCAGCAGCATAAATCAGAAAAAGGTGATTAGAGAGGTGATGTCATTCTGAAAAGGGATGCCCTGCTAATAAAATTCTAACATTATGCTACAGTGGTATTTCCAAGCTGCCAAATTGAAAATATTTGAGCCAATTTTTAAATTGAAAAACCAGTTCATGAGGAACTTTCTTACAGCCAACTTGACAGCTGTGTGAAAATTTATCCTAGAACTCAATAGCTGTTTTGGTGATCACAAGCTTATGAGTGTATCATGTACTAAAAAGAGAGACATCAATAAAACAAAGTACTTGGAAAGAGACAACTATAGAAACCTGAAGTTAGTAACTCCAGAAATAAAATATTCAAAAGGCTCTAAGTCCAACCACTGCTCCTGGCCCAGAGAAAGACATTAAGCCAGAGGGACATCCTATGACTTTGATATAAATGTGCTTTACTAAATGATTATTCTTCACATATCTTGAGGGATGATGGTAAGTCGTCATAAGCTTTTATCAGCTTATAGAGACTTCTGTGAGCCCTCATTAAAAGACATTAAGCTACAGATACAAATACATTTTCATAAATTTCCTCTGTACAGTTTGATATCTTATTATCAGGAGTCCAGGAGTATTCTCCTTATAAAAGGCTAATGCAAAAGGATTCTAAGTCTTGCAAAAAAGGATGTCCTCTCAGCAGCATGATCTCAGTGAAGTGTCTTTTACATCAACTTCAGTGCAAATTATACATTCATAAACCGAACCTGTTTGCAAAACTTACACTGTGGAAAATTAAAGAGATTAACTTCTTGACTGAGGAACTAATTAGTGCTATTATTTATGAACAAAGAAATTCTGCATTACTATCTCTGTCTCGGTGCAAGGCATTTTCCCGCAAAAGGTCTTGAGGAAATGTGTGACCTAATTACTGAGATACTACTACTCAAAATCCACTAGGGCGGGAAACCTACATACCATGTAAATATAAATCCACATAGTAGGAGCACACACAGACTTACCCTCTAATACTGTAAGCTATACCCATTGCCAAACTTCCCAGCAAAATAGTCAATCTCTATTTGTGTCCAAAAGCATGGGTGCCCCTCTGCTCAGCTGAACCTGGCAAGAAGCTGCCCTACACTGAGTAATCTGTATATAAGGCAACTCCAGACACCCAGCACCCCCTCTGTGTGCTGAGGTGAGCACTGCTGTGACCAAGCAGGCAGCACAAAGCAGTGCTGCAGTCACTGATTAACTCAGCCATGCCGTGCTGGTCATGGGGAGACGTGTGCCGGGACACACACAGAGCCTTGGAAGCCACTCATGGAGAGGGAACACCTCTCAGCAGGCACAAAAGGCAAATGATACAGAAGATTTAGTGCCTTCATAAAGATTAGCAGCTTAAAAGTCTTCTTTCTGTATTAATAAAGCTTCCAGAGGCTTGCAACAAAAAAATAAATGTAAAAGGACTGGGCCCAAAAAGCAGCTGCAGCCTGCACATGGAAGAGCAGCTCTGCTGTGAGCTGTGGGCTATGGGACCAGGTTGAAATTGGAACCATTTTCACAACTGATGATAGAAGCAAACACTATCACCATGGAAAAAATGTAACTAAAAGCAAATCAGAGGAAAATTTAACTTACACTAAATACAGACATGCAGACTAATTTTTTCACAATCTCACTCCAAGTTGTTTGGACAGTTTTCTTTTATTTTGTTTTGTTGTGGTTTTTTTTTGTTTTTTAAAATTACGACAAAACATTAAGATGCTGCACAAGCTACTGTGACTGGACTGAAGGAAGTGTTTTATTTATGTTGCTTTGTGGCCAACAGGATGAGAGTGGTATTCTTGGTATTTTTCACACATGAATATAAATTGCATTCCAAGTAGTTTTAAACTTAGTAAATTATCTCATATTTTGTCCAAAATACAAGGCAAAGCTATCCCAAACAACCTACTGTTCATGTCATTCTCAAGATGCAACACTTATGTTTATATTCTACACAATACTGATGCAAGAATATCCCCAGGAGGTAGGAAGTGTTGTGTTTTGCTTTGGGAAGGCATTCAAGAGCTTGGAGAAAATACCATCTTGTTCAAGAGGCAAAGATATGCCTGGCATTAATACAAAGGAGTAGGTCTCACATTTACTTTCTGCTCCAAGATCTGTCATGCAATTCTGGAGTGTTAAAACAGGCATGAATAGCACTAAAAGGACCCAAATGTACAACCAATGATTCATCACTACTTTTGATCAAGATACAAACAGCAGCCCTGACATCAAAGATCTGGTCTGTCAGCCAGCATGGCCAGGCGCTGCTGCAGCAGCTCACTGTGGAAGTTACTTTTTTCTCATTATAAAAACTGAAATAGAAAACAGTTGTCAACACTTCAATTTATATATGGCTTAGGTCTGCTCACCATTAAGAAAGTTTCTGCTCATAAAAGGACAAGTAGAAAAGCTGTTTTCCAAGTCTGTGGCTAGAAGCTTGATAGATTTACCTGTTGCACAGAGCACTGACTAGAGACGACCTCAGCTCAGCAGCTTTATTCACTGTTAGCTGCACTATCCCCAAAACACTAACTGACCTTGTGTTGTATTACAGCATCACTCCATCTCCTTGAAGTATTTACTCAAACTTCAACCTAGAATTTTCTGAAGCCACCCTTTTGCAATCCCTGAAGAGCCAAGGACTGGGATCCACAGATAGCAAGCAAACCAAAAGCTATCCAGCTAGTCTCCCAAGGACCACATTCCAGCTGGATTAAACTGCTCCCTCTCCTCCAGTAAGAGTTCCAGGACAGCAACTTCTACACTACTACAGACAATCAAAACACTCCTTTTCAAACTATAAAACATATAAACACTTAAATCAACACACATGCTATATAATTGAAATAAAAATTATTAAAGAAAAATTATTTTAAAAAATTTGACTATATATTAAAAAGACACTTCTGAGATGGATCAGCAGTTCAGATTCCTCCTTCCTGGCATCTAATTTACCAGAGTCACTGATTTTGGTTCTTCAACAGACCAGAGAATTGCTCTAGTTACCTTACATTAAGAAAAAGATCACAAATTTGATTCTTCACAGCCAGTGAAAACTCTTGAGTGTTTATTTGGAAAATCACAGACCTCCACTCTGCTTTTTTCTAGAGTACTACTTATGCATTAATACACACCTATAGTAAAACATTTATGTTCCTCAATTTTACTGCAAAGAAACAATTTTTAATGGGACAAAAGACAAAAATCCCCACACCTGTTTAGTTAGGAGTGTTTCCCTGTCCCCATATGATGCCCTTTGCTCATGTGAAATACCTACTTTTTTTAGCACTGACACCTCAGTGAATTCCATGCCCCTCCAGCCACCGCTCCCCTTTCCCTCACTTCCTAGACTACAGCTGATCATCTCCCAGTTCTTTTATCATACGTCAGCTGCACATATATCCCTCTTTCCATCTTCAAGTGGCACCTGAGCCCTTTTTCCTTCCCCCTGAGAGCTGTATTAGACCAGCAACAAACATTGCTTTGTCGCTGGCATGCAATAAAATGAGCACCCCCCTGCTGCACTTCACACCTTGGACCGTGTAGGTATTGTAAGATTTGGCTCTAGAAAGCACAACACATCCAAAAAGTAACATATAGACATTTTTGTGCAATGAGAAATGCAGCTTACCTTTCCCGAGGAACAGCAAACCAGTACTCTGGTTGCTTTATCTTTTTACTGTACTGTTGAGACATGGTCGTGCTCTGAGACACAAAGGACTTTCTCATGGGCTTGCCTACTTTAATGCACAGAAACATTGGAGGAGTCTTGCTCTTCTCCTCTTTTGAAGGAAGCATATCTGAACAAGACACAAGAAAAACGGTCTGCTTACAGGAAAGTACAAATACTGCAGCTGACAAAACACTGTGACAAAGATTAATAATCTTGTGCAAAGGAATACTCAGAGGCACCATACACAGAATTACACCTGACTTTAACAGCACAACTGGTTTAGTAAAAGCACATTTATCCTAAACTGAGGCCATTTATTCCCATTCTGTCACAGCCTGTATCCCCCTCAGCTGTACAGCCACGTACAGAACAACCCTGTAAAGAAGTAGGTAAGATGACCAGGCTGGTTCAATACGAAGCAGGCTCATAAAGGGGACATGTTAGGATCCAGAAAACCCATCCAGGCTGAAGGGTAATCCTGTATGCACATACACACAAACACATAACCCCCAAAAGCCCAATCAGTTTCTCAATTCTGTCGGTCACACAGCCATACAAGCATCTTTTATCTGCACAGGACAGGGACAAGTCTAAAAGCAGTTTAAGCTCCTTAAATTGCTAGTGTGACAAAAAAAACTGCTTATAAAACTATACCCTCAATCACACTGATGTTGCCTTTTTTGTTTTTGGTGTACACATACAGCCAAATACCACGAGGAAGATATAAACCCTTACCAAAAAAAAGGAAAAATCATTTTAAGAACAACTGTTCTTAAAATAGACTTCCACTTTAATCATCTCCCACCACCTGATGTGAATCAAGGGTATGTCCACTGGTTCACTAAATTATCCAGAGAGGAGCAACAACGCTTCAGGACAGACGAGTGCTTAAAGACACTGGGCAGCCATAGAAATGCTAATATGTGTGCACATGCACTGAACAGAGATTTCATTCTGGTATGTGCTTTCCTGGAACAGCCTAAATTATTTCTGATAACACAATGACCATTCGCAATGACCATTCACGAGAAAAGTGATCACTCAGTAGGACTATACATGTATTCCTATTTCTCACTTCTTTTAAGAGTTTCCATAGCATGAAAGACATCAGACACATGCAAATACTGTCAAGAATACTTCGGTGCCCCCTTCCCAGAAGTGCTCTACTACCTTGGATACTATCAGAAAGAAACCCGACAGACATCAGTGAGGCAACAGTGGTTACCAATATGGAGTGGCAATTCCTAGGCCATGAAGTGTCCTTGCCAATACTGAAACTAGATGACACTTCACTATCCTTCTTAAAGCCAGCAAACAGAAGTAAAGATTATATAAGCAGTGATCACTGAATGTGGAAAGAGCACACAAGCTATTTATCAAACTACAAGCTTAGAGAATTTGAAGATAGCACATAATACAACATTGAAATACACAAAGACTAAAAATGAAACCAGGTATTACAGAAAGAAGGAATTTAGAGAAAGCTGTCAATTCAAAGGTTACCGTCATAATGCTGTCCAAGTCTCAGAGGAAACAAGGATGACCAGAGACCTACCTTCAATTGGCACTTGAATTTTCTGCAGCAGCCACAGTCTGATTTCTGATTGATTGTCTAACTGTGTTTCTTGACAGGTCTTGTCTACAGCTGGTACTAATGAAGAGTCCACAGACTCTTTCAGATCCTTTTCCTCTGCTGCTGCTGAGCTGATTTCTAATGAAGGTGCTTTCCTTTCAACACAGCAGGAATCAAGCTCCATACTTTTAACTGTATGGACTTCATTAGCTTGTGACTTTGAACAGCTAAGTGTAAGGTCTATGCCAATTGCTTTATTGTTTTCACCTTTCTGGATTTCAGCCTTGTGTAAGTCTTCAGATGACTGAGACCCATTTCCATCTTTACTGAGGTAAAATTCAATAAGTTTATCTTTCTCTAGCTCTTTCTTAGTGTCCAATTCAGTCTCCACCTTACCTGTTGGGGTACTGACACATTTGTTTACTTCTGGAATAACATCTTGCTTTTCACACAGCTCTAAGTCTAAGTCAGCTTTAGGTTCAACACTGTCCTTTTTTTCCAAGGAATCAACTGTCAAGTGCTCCTGGACTTCTGTAGTAGGTTTGGTTACCTGCTGCTTAGTTCTCCCCAAGTCCCTGGGGTCAGCCAGCAAGCCTTTCTTTACTGAGATTTTCCTGTCCAACCCTCTATCCATACGAGATGATGTCTTTTCCATCTCAGTGAAGTCATCCTCTCCTCCTAGAAGGGATTTTTCTTTGGTTTTGGTATCTGAAGCATTTTTTTCCCTGGAAGGGTCCTTGGTACATGAATCCACATCAAACTTTTCCAAATGTTCAGTGGCAGTGATGTTGTTGGGAAACTCCAGAGACTTTGATGTGATTGAGCCCACACTCTCCGATGGCTGAAGAACTTCAAAATCAGCAGACTTTTCCTTATCTGAAGGCTTTATCTGTTTGGCACCCAGAGCAATGGATACATCCCCATTCTGCTGCCTCTTTTCCTTGCTAAGGGATTTGAATTTGCTGAAAGGATTGATATCTTTCTCAGATGACAGGTCTTCCCATTCTCCTGGCCTGTACAGAGGACAAAGATCCTTTGGTATGTCACTGTCAGGGGAAATGATGGATGTACATACAATGTTAAAAGCAAAATGGAAACAGAAAAAAAAATGAAAATAAAAAACTAAATATCAACTTAACTTAAACCATGAAACTCGATGAAAAATAACTTTCTCCGAAATAAACATACAGTACTGGAAATAAGTGACTTTAAAAACAATGGAGAAAAATGCTGAAAGTGTAATACCAAAATAAAATGAGTAAACCACTTGGCAGAATATGCCATGTGGGTGAAGAGATACAACACATGTAACAGGAATGTGCAAGTCATCAGAAGTTCCTTAACAAAAAAACACAGGACATGTATTTAGCTGCTGGAATTTAATTCAAATCATATTAAGATCGTAATTTCCCACACCTTACAATGAGCCAACATCTACAACCATCCATGTTTCCCTAGTCAGTACAAATGTATTTTTGAGAAAAATAAATCAGAGATAAACTGTATCCTGTTTGAACGTGTTTACTACAGAACAGTAACAAGCAACACAGTCAGTAGCTTTCTTGTTTTATTTGTCTCCATTATTCAAACATAGTGTTTGAATGCAGGCTGCCCCAAATATTCGTTTTTAAAGCAGGACAATCATAAAACATTTCAAAATTAATAATTCTGAATAAATGTATCAGCATAAAACTTGAGAATGAGAATACAAGATCCTCATCACTTAAAAATTACTAAGAAGTTATTAAACACTCCAGAAATGAGTGTAGCAAGTATCTGTAAAGTTTTGCTTGAAATGAGAAAAGGGAGGGAATTCAATGAATTTCACTGTTCAAGCAGGTATTGCCTATAAGAACAAAGCCCTGCTTAGAACAAATAGATAAGAAGTGCCTGGTCTGTGCATAAATGAGAGTAGCCCATCCCAGAAAGTACACTATGTATTATAGATTATAACTATCCATGCATTTCTGGTTCTGAGATATTAGTATTCTACAGTCTGGTGTTTCCTTAAGTATTGAAGATGGCAGCTAAGGTGCTGTTATCTTCAAAAGTTTCAAACACTCCTCTGAGAACCTGGTAACACAATAATGGTCGAACTCTAAACCCCTTCACATCCACTGAAAGAGCCCTAGAGACAGTGCAAGACCCCAACCATGGCATATTACAAACTCTCTTATTAATTACTGGCTTGTACTGGTCTCCTTTTCACTCTGCTTCTTACATTCGTGTCCCGTATGTGTTTAATACCATTTAGCGTTCTAAAGAGAAAGTTGTTGTTCTAAAGAACAAGACAAGTGAATCATTGCTTTGCTGGCACTTTACTCTGCTGCACTGAAACTCTTCCCCTTTCCCCACCCCTTTTACATGACCCTTACTGAAAATCTGCAAATGTTAAGTTCAGGGAAGAACACTCCTTACGATGGCAATGCATCTTTAATCTTCATGTGAGAGATGTCATTGTAGAGAGCTATTGAGACAACCTCCTCCATGGGGCAGATGAGCCCATATTCTTCACAGCCATTCTCAATTACCAGAGGATCAGACTTATGTGGGTCAAACATGATATTGTTTGGAGTTACAATCATGACTCCTCCAACGACACCCTAAAACAGGAGAAGAAAGAGTCAGCACATCACATGTAATGCACTTATCACTGGGAACTGGATTTTAGGCTACTATTCTAAAAAGCAAAACCGCTTTCCTGCCTCTTTATACTGTGTCATGAAATGTTTGCTAGCAAAATACTTTGCTTTCCAATTGCATCAAGTCAGACATTCTAAGGAGAGGAAAAAAATTCTTGGTAGCATCCAAGTTTCTGGCTGATATGGAAGAACATCTGAACTATTCAACTTCCAGTGCTAACTGTTAAAAACTAAAAATTTGATTGTTAATCAAACTCAGACAAAACAGATTAGTGGATTTATTTTTTTTTAAAAACTACATAGCATTTTAATCTGGATGCAGCTACTTTGATTTGATCCATGAATTTACTTACAACCAACACACCTGCATGCAGTTTTACTCATAGAAATGTCCAGGTTACTATGCCAAGCTAACATCAATGATGCCCTTGATCTACTTTCCCAGAGGTACATGCAAAAAGCTTCTCCATACTGGGATCTGAAATGAGACAGCTTCTTCCCAACCTAGAAACAGCTCCTACAATTGGTCTAAGCATATTCTGAACAGCTGCAGAGGATGCACTTAATTCTGCAAAATGTGCCCTAGCAGTTGATAAAAGGCTTATAAAAGGCTGCTGCATCAGACATTATTTAGCATCAATCCATGGCAACAGACCATTTTTCAAGGTTTGAAAACAGGATTTCCACTGTTTTGCTTCTGGCACCCTCTCTTCCAGGTGAACTACAAAATTCACCAGACCAGCTCAGAAGCTGTGTGTAGATCATGACATATGACAAATGGGAGACAGAATCAACTGGAATGGCCCACACTGTAGATACTACTAATTATCCATGCTCATCTGCAAGGCAAGCCAAGGAAGGCTCATAAACAGGTAAAAGACCACAAGCTTGGTCTGTGGGCTTTTTTTTTTAAAGCAGTAAGATATCAAAGCTTCACACTGTCAAATGAGCACACGAATGCCTGCTCCTTTATAAAGCAAAGTCTGTTCATATTTCCCATTTGCTTCTCCTGTATGACTCAGTCCGCAAGCTTGGTTTGTGTTTGGATAACAGAATCAAAACGAAGTGCAAAGGCTTCACCCAGAAACCAGAAGACAATACATCAGTAGGCCATACTTCCCACCCAGCTACTGCAGGAAGCCAGGCAACAAGGGATTTATGCTATACTGGAAAAGAGCCATCTCATTTTTGATTGCTCTGACTGAAAATTACTTTTTTCTATCCTGTAGCCATAAAATTGGCAATCTGTATCCCCTGCACCTAACAAGCATCACATAATAAGTGACAGTACTGCCCTGATTTACATGCTAGACATCAAGTAGTCCTCTATTACATTCTACAAAATAGCAGACTGTAAAATTGCAGAGCTGTTAAATACAGTCTACATCCACTCAAAGCAAAAAGAAGCCAGAAACTGTAGGTGTAAGCACATCCATCTTACAAAAGTCAGGACTAAGGGAAAAAAAATGTTGCAACTACAATGATTAGCATCTCCAGTGTTATAAATTCCAGAGAACTTGAAAACCCAAACATGCAGACAGCTAACCGAAACCAGAGTCAACAAGGACAGGTATATCAAAGAAGGCAGTTCAGAAAGACAGTGCCTTGCAATCTTGAGAAAAGGGCTAAAATACTACCCAAGCTTTGTGCCTTTGCTTCTAAAACACAGAAATTTAGAATTGCAGTCCTGGTGCATGTTACAAGAAACAGAAAGAAAAGATTGTATAACACAATATTTATCCTTTTATTTGGTATGCACAACGTTCATTAGCAACTGCAGAAGCAACAAATATATTTGGAAACACTGCCCTGGAAACGGTTAAAATTTATCTTCAAGTCATAAATGAAATAGACTGGCATGTGCTCATTTTATAAATATATTGCTCAATTTGATGGAAACTGGACAGCTAATCCTGACATGTCATAACTCTGAAGTGCAGTTCTCTCTGTGTATCTAGCAGTACACAAGCAAAAGAACAAAATTATACAGCATATTATCACAGTACCAACAAACACAACAGTAATAGATAAAGCCAACAAAACTTTTACATTCTCTAAGAACATGAAGCACATTTTACCTCCCAAATATTCACCTCTAAATTCTCTTATCCAAAGAGAATCTCAAACAATGCCCAAACATCAGGCTCCACCTACCTTACCATCTGTGAAGTAACGACAATTCATTTTTAAAAATTTGACAACCACAGGCTCATCCTCTTCTGAAGTAGAGGACAGGACTCTCTCCACTGGTTTGAAAGCCTTTCTTGCCAAATCAGCATCCTTAGAAAACAAAAAGTTCAGTGCAGAGCAACAGGACCAGAATCACATACTTTTAGATTTTTGAAAACTAAAAGGCCATGTTCAAACAATTATTTTCTGTTTGCACAAGGAAGAAAAGCAATGGTCATGTATGTAGTATATGTACATGTACATATGTACACTTCCCACAGTATCCGGTATTAGAAAAAACCCAAATCCTTGTAACCTTGCAAGAAACTCCATACAAATAACAGGCAAAAAATTAAAAAACACCAAGGCAGGTCATCTCACCAAAATCCAATCATGCACTTTCATTAGGGAGAGGGCCTGCCCTGAGACATCATCTACACTGAAGACCTCTGGTCACAGAGTACTGGTATGATTCCCCATGCAGATGGGATACAAGTAAAGTAATTATTCACTCCAAGCTTCTCTCCACTTTTGATTTGATGTTTTTGAAATGACTAATTACTTTAACCTCAGCAGATGTTAAAGATTTTAAAGGCAGCTGAACTGCCTGAAAGTACTATTTAAAAATCATCATCCTTTAGAAGGCCAATCACCCTTCTAAAGAAAATGAAAGATCAACTATGTTGAGGCCTTTCACAAAGAATAAATCCAGCAGTCTTGTCTAAAGACAAGTCTGTATATGGATACCACCACAATTTGCTTAACTAGAAAGAAACAGACTGCTCAGACTAAACTAACAGTCTTTCCATTCAAGGACACCAGTGCAGGAACAAAGCTCTGGACTGCAGAGCAGCATAAAAATCTCCAGTAGGAAACACTAAATTTTTCATATTTAGCTTTCTATTCTTTAAAGATTATGCACTACACTGTTTTTAGTGGTCTTGATAGACTTAGGGCCCAACTGAACTTATCATGTGTTTCCACACTCAGAATTCCCTTAATTTGGAGTATTTTTAAGACAATGGTAAATTTTGTAGCACAGCAAGCTAATTTAATGCAAGACACTACACACAAGGTACATAAACTCAAAAAAATGCTATTTGCATGTTGCCTTGTTTCTCAGTTTCGGAATTAGAAAATATTTTGAGAGTTTAGGACCCATGAGCCGTGTTTGACTTACAGGGAGTTTATCATATTCAGCATCTGATGATGAAGGAGAAACAGTAGCACCAGGACTAGAAGAAAGCCTCCCAACACTTGTATCTGGCACAAAGAGAATCTAAATACAAACAAGTATTTCAAAACAGTGAGGCAAAAGCTTTAAAAGGTTATTAACTATGTTCTATTAGAAAGACAACACAATACTGATCACTTATATCTGCAATGTACACCTTAAAACGTTCAGAGAAATGAAACTAATTTCCTTATTCTCGCTTTTGTCTGCTGGGTATTCTTAAGCAAGTCACACAACCTCTCTGTGCCTCAGTTTCCCTATCTGCAAATCAAGACATTTCAACCTCCTCATGGCTGTGAAGAAGCAGAGATCTGCTCTTTATGAATCAGTTGTTAATCTCCACACTTGCATTTCCAGTCCTGGACTCTCCTAAAACATCTCTCTCCATTTATTTCTCATCTTACAGGAGACTGACTCATACCCAACATAATGGCACAAAGCCATTTCAATTTCTGTCTCTACCTCTCTAATTCTATAATGCATTATCGATTGCATTTATCCAGACTTCCCAATAATCCAACTCCCTTGCAACAGCTGTATTATCTTCTTGAACTTCAGAGTCATCTTTAAACTTTAGTGACAGTACATGAATAACAAGCCAGATATGGAAATTATAAAGCTTCCTTTCACACCAATTCCAAGTAATAATTGACTGAGTTTCACTTTGAGGGAAGGCTTTAAATTACTGTCCATTATCCTTGTATCCAAAAAAGATACACGTAAGTAGCAAGAAACTTCTAAACATATAGCAAATAATTATGTTCCAGTTATTAAAAAAAAAACCCCAAATAAATAAAAGATTTACCTGGCCTGGCACAATTGTCTGTGTGAAAAGCTTATTGAGCTCCACAAGCTTGTTTGGGGTGATGTTGAACTTTAATGCTATGCTGTTTATGGTGTCCTGATTTCCAGCCTGAAAAAAAGAGTTGATGACTAAGATACTGAACACAGCACCACACATGAACTAAACCCATTTAACAGACTGTATGCAGGGAGAGACTTGATGACCTCAACACCCCATGTATTTAATAGCTTAGGTGATAAACCAATATCAAAAAAAAAGGACAGAAATATTCTTTCACACTATACAGTAGATAAAATGGAGAAGTGTTACAGATGTCCCTCTCCTTTTCTTTTAAAACTTTAAAGCAGCACAACTGTATTTAGAACTGGTCTGGCAAGGGGTAGAAGGTCATACACTGCAAAGTTCACTACACCTCCAGCAGCCACAGCATGTCAGGCATTTATGCAGCTCCCAGCTAGGACACCACCTTCCTGAGAGGCTCTGTATGGTAGAGGGTGGAATGCACTTAGGTACCTGAGGGCTCACACAGATGTTTAGGGCAGAGCTAACACACTACTGCCCTGCTCCAGCCTAGAGGAACAGATCTCCTCAAGCACAGGTCAACTGCTTGATGACAAGCAACACCGCAGAACAGGAATATTTTTCAGAATAACAAGACCACTGCTCAATTAGAGAGCCATAATGCAGAAATAAAAATGGAACTGGCAGTTGCAAGAGGCAGAGATCCTGGGTTGAACAGAGATTCAGGATGTGACCCTAGCTCTCCCCATATGGTGGTATTTGAATGGTATCAAAAGGGGCAATCCCTTTTGAGAAAGGTGCAAACTGAGAAAGAATTGGTGCTTACAGTTTTGTGCCACTGCCTCCCCCTCAACCTCAACAACTCCACTGTCAAAAAGCAGGTATGAACACACCACACACCAGTACTTACTGTATATTCTATGGTACCATGGGGCTTCTGAGAAACCATTTTCTTCTCTTTCTTTTCATTGCTTTTGTTTTGATTGTCATCTAAAGAGCAAAAAAAAAAAAAAAAAAAATTCGAGTAATTGACTGTCAAGATGTTTACTTTTCAGCATGTTTTGAAAGAGATCTACAGTATGTGCAAATTGCACCTGTGAAGAAGAACAAGAGGACACTTTAACATTAAAATGCTTATTAGGCCTTAAGATTGAATTGTAAGGCACGAAAACTTCATCAAGTACAGCAGGTTTAGTAATCATTCAGGAAAGTTTGCAAAAGTAATGTATATATGGTACCATAGCAATCCACAACTGCTCCCATGGATTCTTCTATGACTCCTACACATTTCAGCTGCTGGATACAAGTACTTTGTACCGACAGGTGAATATACACATATCTACTGCCTTGGTACAACCACAACAAATATTGTTTAATCACCACTTCACCACATTAAGTGCATTATATTTAAACACTACTTTAATCTCTGAAGGTAGAAGTGTGCCAAGAGTCCTGCAAAGCATGCATGTATACAGTCAAGCATAAGAAAGCAGAAAGTTTGTACAGAAAACCTTTTTCTATCAGCTGCAATACACAGAACTCACTGCAGCTGCAGAAACCCTTGCAGGACCCAAAAGGTACTCGTGAGCTGTCAGCACCACAGCTCTCTCTACCAGAGCAGGGTAGCAATTTCCAATTCTTATGACAGCATTGGGTGAGCAAAGCTAAAGCTCAGGGAGGATGGAGTTTCCCAGCCAGCCCCAGCCCCAAGGGGCTGCCCTCCAAACCCAGAGCCCAGACCCACATACCTGGGGGGAGTGAGGGCAGCATGCAGCCCCAGCTCCAGGAGTGGGGATGGGGTGCCAGGAGGCAATTCATGGCTCTCCTCGCTGAACTGCCCCCAAGCCCTTAGAAAGGTCCCACTGATTCCAAGAAGACAAGGCAAGGCTGGACCAGCAGCCAGGATGAGGAGCAGGAACACGCTGTCCTCCTGGGAGGACTGTTCCTGTGGTCCAAGCCAGCAGCTCTGGAAGATCAGGGAGGAAAGGACTGGGAATAGAAGCACAGGGCTTCTGATTTGCATTCAGGCTTTGCTGCAACCTTTGCTATTTCCAGGGAGCAAGAGGCAGATAGTAAAAGGAAGGGTGAGGACTTGCCTGCCACACTGTAATGTACACAAGAAACTAGGAGGGGCCCAGTGTGCTGCACCTTACCCTTCTGCTGTCCACATGCATGTCCACAGCAAGATGAAGCTGTGGGGCTGCCTCAGTGTGCTGCTCCCTCAGTCAGATGAGACTTACAAGAGCCCTGGACATGCAGCCTGGTGTTACTGCTGGCATATCCCACCCACCACATGCCAGGGATGCAGACATGAGAAGTGCATTGGTTAGAGACACTACAGATAAGGCAACAGAGGCAGAAAGTGTGTAGAAACTAAACACAGACAGTTTAAGTACATGCACACTGTGTACATGGCATGAAAGACAGCGGAAGGAAGGGGAAGATCAAGATGATGCTGGCTTTTCCCTGATAGCATTTTGAAACACAGCATCACTCAATGATCTCAGACACTTCACCTCTGAGACTTGATACCTACATTAAAACTTTTTTAATTAGCTTTCTTACTGTGTTTTTCTGACCATTTGTATTTTCACCATTGTCACACCACCTTCTGCTGATCAAAGTGAAAGCAGTGCGTGGAAAAATAGGTAATGGCAGCATTAGCAGGGCACAGTATTAAACCATCAGAAACACTAAGGCAACATGACAGACAAAGAACCTGACAAATACTGGATTTTTTCTTTATCCATTACCTACATACAACTGCCAACTACTGAGTTCACACTGTTTTGTGCTACCACTTCAATTAGTCCAGGATAATTATAATTACAACCTACATATCACACCCATGTAGGCAAACTATCTGAACTTTTTGTGACTCTCCCTGGAGAAAGACAAAAAAGGCAGACTTCATCTTCTAGTAAAATATTTGGTCTGGCTGGAAAAAGTAGACAAGTTCTCAGATATTTTACCCTTACTTATCTCTGAAACAGTACACAGGATAGGAAACAGTTAAGAGCAATCATCTCACACTAATGAGACATGCATCAGTAAGACCTTGGAGGGGTAGGAATAAAAATAAAGTAGGCCAGAGAGATGTAGACAGAGAGAAAGAGATTTTGCACCTGCTGAATGGGAAAAAGCTTAAGTCTGGGTGTAGATGGGAAAAATAAGGATGTGCAATAAAAGCAGCTTCTATGAAGAACTTATATTTGCTAATAGCTAAACATTTTTTGTTCCAAAGCTTTGTGTTTGAAAATGGAGAACCAACCACAACAGCAACCACTATGCCACTGTGGCACAAAAAGACACAAAACAGCAATACAGAGGACTTTCTCCCCTGCAGCTTCCTACCTGAGAGGTAGGACACCTCTCTCTCTACCTGTGAAATACCAGCAATTTCCTAATCATATTTTCTGTACGTTTGGAGATTAAAAAATACTATCCAGGAAAATGTTATAACCTGAAATACTGTATTCAGAGGAGACATATAATATGGTCTAGTTCTTGGCTGACAGGACTATGAACCTGTTTGTTTAGCAGGGCCCTGAACACAAGCGTTGTCCAATAGAGAAGAGTGAATTAAATATGCACATATAGTTGAAAACCTCTAACTGCAAGACAAGAAAAAGATAAGTCTGAAAGACAAGCTGAGTTTAGATTAAACAAAATACCATGCTTTTTTGTCAATAAATGTTAATAAATCCTAAATAAGTTGAACAATTAGAAACTTTTCTTTTACACTTATATGCAAGAATGTGTTGCATAGTCTGTTTAGCTACAGGCTAAAAGAAGCAGTCATAGTCTGTGAATTTGTCTCCTGAAACCAAAATCTGGCATTTTGTATTTGAATACTTTTTTCTTCTATCCCCTACTGCCCTCTTTTTATTTTTCAATCCCAGCAACAAAGAATTGAGAACGCTGTCCATACATTATGCCTAACTACTAAACAGGTTTGGGCAAATCAAAACCACATCCTAATTATTTGAACAGTGTGAATTTTTAACTTGTCCGTGTTTTTAATTGCACATATAAAGATTTAAAATCATAAACTAAAATTTTCAGATCTTCAGAAGAAAAAATTGCACTGAATCTATTAAACCTGACAGGTACTGCTAAGCACACATACTGCACACGTGGTGAGGCCGAGGTCACAAATTGTGCTGTACATGAATGGTTTACAGCAGAGTGACTGGAAAGCCTGAGAAAGAAACACACCACAATATGCTGTCTCTCTAGTTCCCCTTATCTTCTCTCATTCCCCTCCAGGAAGCCAAACATTTTCTGACATGATCTAAAGGCAGGTAGCTCTAGTATAGCCACAAAGGCACCCAGAGCACATGCAGGCATGATGAAAGCCTCAGGAACTAAGTTTCTTTCAGTCAGAACTAGTTGAAGAGCTCCACAGGCTTTAAACAACTACCTTTGGCTACTTTTTGAACTTGAACATTTGTTTTAGTGCTGAAATGACACACAGTTTTGCCTCCTAAATTTTCCAGCACTGCATGTACACTGGAGATGGGATTGCACACCCATGAGAAGTGACTAGATGTTAATGCAAATTTGATCACACCGCATTTTTAGGCAAATGTGGGTGGACTAAACCCCTCTGTGGTTTTGGAAAACTTGTAAATTAAGAATTATGCAAAAACAGAAAAATAATAAGCAGTGAGAAGAAGAATGCCAAGTGAGAACAGGCAAGAAAATACAGGCTTACTGAAAACAGACAGGTCTAGAATGGGAATTTTTCTGCCCTTAATGATATATTTGTATCTCAGTTTCCTAGCAGACTCTTGACATTTCGTTTAGCAGTGTTACAGGAAACCTTACAAAAAACAGTTACCTAAGAGTAATTGGGAAAGCAACTATTGAAGGAATATGATAAAGAGGTTGATCAGTTTATCACCCAAAAGACCTTGACGCATGATAGGAGAATTACACCTCTGCAACTGTGTAAATAGCTCTGTAAGTAGACAGAATAGGTCAAGGAGCATCAGGAGTCTCCCTCCTGAGCTGCCCACATGGGCCATCACCACTGCAGGAGGATACCATCACCACCAGGCTACAGATCAGCCTGCCCAGCCCAAATCAGTGCCAGGTTTGGCAGTGCTGGCAGTGACAGCTGGACCTGTCCGGCAGGTACCGAGCCACCAGTCAGCCTTGTGTCTGATACTGCTACCAGGAATGCTGAAGCAAATAAGGGGAAAAAGGACTGACCACTTTCCACATCTGGCAAACAAACTCAATAGCCTGAGAGGACAGAGGCAATGGCAAATTTGGTGCAAAAGTCCATTTTACTCATTAATTTCTGTCCTACCAAAGATTTAGGCCATGTGTAAGTAGGGAAATCTTTCTCCTGATTAAGCAATCTTTAGCCCTTTGGGTTCTAGAAATCATAGATTTCACAGAGTAACAGCATTCACTGAACTGGTCTGTTCTTTCAAGAGCTCCACACCAGTTTTATGCCAATGAACCCGACACTAACATGATGCGCTTGTAAAGCAGTGCTTCCCTTCTTGTACTTCATACACAATTTCACTGAACTTCCTAATTAATGCTATTTTAAGAGTGAAAAAATAAATAGTTATTATTCACCTTCTGCATACCATTCATGTCGCGGATCTCCAGCATCTTTTCTTAGTGACTTCACTTTTTCCAACTGACTAATACTGTGATACTTTGGACTCTCCTATTTCTCTGATCACACAGGCTGGCCTTCTTGTTAGCTTTTCTTCTCCTACTACATCCTTTTTGAGATGGAGGAAGTAAAACCAAACATAGATTTTAAGCTATGATAAAAACAATAACCTGTGCTGATGACAGAAAAGAAAGTTTCCTTAAACCTGTGCAATAACTAGTCATTTTTCCTCATCACACACTAATAATTTTTCCATGCTGCTCACTGCTGTTTCAGGACATTCCAGTCCTACATCTCTATTGCAGATTTGTTAGAAGCAATAAAATTATTTTACTATAGCCTAGCCAAGTGCCAGGACAAAGCAGTGAAAACCTACAGGTAGCTTAAAAGAATCTGAAACACAATAAATTCAGGGGAGAGCAGTCATGATAAGAAATTAAGCGAACAAGTCTTCCTTGGATAAGGAAAGGTAGTTTTCTTATCAGTGAATGAGGCCTGATACCAATTATGGTGACAGAAATGGAGTACAAACAAGTATCACTTACATGATTCTAAACACAGAGATCTCAACAATATGAAAGACATACTTGGATCGATAAAGGGGGAAGACAAATCAGTTTATCTGAACAATTTTTTCCATTCCTACTTTCTACCCTGACATTTTAATAACTTTCAGCAATTCTGCTATGTGCAAAGTTGTGCATAGGATGATGTAACTGTGATTTTAAAGAATCTTTCTGGGTTCTCTCATGACTCTCAGTGATGAACTGAACAGCATTCACATTAAAATTACTAGTTTTAAATAAAAAGTCTTTCTTTCAGCTCCTGTCAAGTGTGGGTGAACCCCACCACCACAGGGGCCAGACTCCTGGTTTGGGACACCTTCCACCCACTCTGATATCAGTTTCTGCTGCAGCAGCCTCTAAGAAAGACACCTCAACCCCTTTCCCTCCTTTAGTCAGCTGCAGCAGTTACCATATAAAAAGGTTTTTTGGCTATCTGATTAGACCTATCTCCCTGAAGAAAACCAGCAAGTCAGATAGAAACATTCCCTACTCAGATTTGGATAGTATACCTCTACCATGTTAAAAGAGAAATTAAAAAAATCCCTACGCTTTCTCAGCAACTCGGGTATCTGGTTTTCTTTTCTGCTTCCCACTTTCCCCAGTCTCCTGACAAGCCCTCACCTTAACTTCTGCATATTTTTACTCTACTGAATCAGATCAGTTGGCTTCCTCCTTCGCTACTGCTGAAGTCACTTGAAACAAAAGGGCAGCTGTCATCCATCATGACCAAGGAGCACTTGTGCTCCTTCACTAGTGAGACTTCTGACATAGGAAAATAGCAATTCCCTGATCAGTACAAATCCAGACACACAGTTCTGAAATAACTATGCCTTGAACATCTTTTCTATATTCTCAATAAAAACTGATTGTCCACTAATTATTTTCCAAGCAATTCTTTCAATGGAACAAAGAGATCACCAGAAAATACAGAGCCTCAATGAAAAATGACAACCAGTTCCAAGAACGGATAAAAATGGTAGTAACTCCTTGTGCTATTAGGTATTTTTAGGCATGCTTCAATAAAAATTTGACTACTGATATTTATGCAAAAGTCACATACTGAAGCTTCTACAAGTAAAACTGTAAATATTTAATAACTTAAATTTCCTCTTTATTTGCTTCATTCCCAAGAAGTGACTTTAGCTCCTTTGTGGTCTCACATCATTACTTGTGAATCCTGTTCAGGAACATGTCAGCATCTCAACACATCTTTCACTAAAGTATTACCATTAAGTTTCTGACTGTCCACTACATCAGTTTCTCAAGGACAATACAGAGTGAGGAAAATCAACAAGGCAGGGCCGAGGGAAGGAATACTTAGTCATCACAAGAGAAAATACGGACTTTTAAAAAAAGTTAACACTACAAATGCTGGTTTCCTTCATTTATTTTGGTGCTTGAACACACCAAAGATTGCCTGGGAAGACTATGCCATGTAAGTCAACCAGGACAATGTCTCCTCAAATCAAGCACTGCACTGTCCTGTCTACTGATTGGTGTTTACAAGGTCATAGGTTGAAAGTAGAGATGAAAATCATAAAGGTTCTAAAGATACAGAGGACACATGTCCTGTTTTCATGTCTGGAGATGGCATCAGCATCTGATGTGCTGCTGACTGTCATCACTTCATCACACAGATCCTCAGAAGCCATAGAAAAGAACAACTCCTTTAGTTGTTACTAAACTATTCAGTTTATACAAGCTACTGATCCCAAGCGTGACCCAACAAGTTGCAACAGAGACATCACAACAGACTACGAAGATATTAGGAAATGTCAGTAGAGAAAGCTGGGAGCAAGGAAATTACACAATCAAAAAGATCTGGCTTAACTTGTATTATTTTATGTGTATTATTATTTAAATGCACTTGAAGAGAATGCTGTTTTTCAGAGCATTTATATTAACTTCCAGCAGTTTTTTTTCAAGCACAATATGGGAACTCGGTGAAGAAGAGAAATTAAAAGCCTGCCTTGAGGGTACCAGGCCTGAGTTATGCAGACACCCTAAAAATGACGACCTCATGCCTCTGCTTGGAGACCAAAAGGTCTGCAACATGATTTCAAATGCGCTACACTGTGCTCCTTACATATCTGGCTTATGAATATTCCTGTCTTAGAGAAGAATGCCTGAAACTAATATGAGAATATTCTGCCTGTTCCCTGAGGGCAGAAATCCCAAGAGAGCTACAGTGAGTCACTGAGAAGGAGAGAGAGCTGATACACGTGGGTGCTGCAGAGGACTGCTCTGCAGACACTCAGGGTACAGGTTCTGGAAGCCTGGGTAGGAGAAGACACAAAGGATCCAATCTGCCTGGTTGATAGCCCTCCCAGGAAAAATGGAAGAGAAAGACCTGTGAGAGTCCAACTCTTTATCCCAGCAAAGGATATACCACCTTGGAAGAGCTGCACATGCCCTGCAGGTACTCAAGACTAACTTCACAGGGCACCCATGCTCAGCAAGCACAAGACTCAGCAGGCAGCTGGCACAATCTAGGTAAGCCAGACTACCCCAGGCATGATGAGCCAGTGGATCCTGGAAATGACGAACTTGCTAATCACAAAGATATATTTCCCTTCATTATCCCTGGCAGAAATATGACAACTCTTTTTATTAATTCTCCAGACAAGCTTCCTTTTCATCTCCTGCACACACACACACACCTGTCACAGTCTTACCATGGGCTATGGGACCAATCGCTCCACAGCCTTCCTCTCTTCCTCTGGGACCACTTTTCAGATGTTAAGTGCATCTGACTAAATATAATTAGGAACATAAGTGCTCACTCTTTCTGAAAATTCAGGCCTTGGGAAAACAGACAACCCTTGGAAACACACCTGGGTCTTTCAGCAGTGAGATCAGTTTTAGCTAACCAAACACCAGCCTGTCATTCCCTAGTCTGACCTTTCCAGAACAGATCACAAGACGTCACTGTCTTAAATCTTACTTTGAGTAACTGCTATAGTGGAGCATAACTTTAAAAACAGCAAATCCTGGTATTTTTTCCCCCACAGTAACATTTTCTTAATTTTCTGCCTCAATAATTTATACCACTGCTAAAAAGATATCCCTGATTTCTAATCTCCACTTGTTTCTCTCCATATCCTGGTCTGCTGGGCCTGTCAAAGCTCTTTGTTATGACATTTCAATTACACAATTAATTTAGGATAAGTTTCTTGTGTTTTTTTCTCCCTCAAGAAGAACTATAACCAAAGTAGTCTCTCACAACTCCCTCTAGTCTTCAACATCTTCCTTCTTCCCTGAGCTGTGCCAAACAGAACTCACAGCAAACGGAGCCAGAGAACCTGAATTAAGAGCAAAAACATCCCCTGTTCCAGCATCCTGGGTCCTGGATGTTCAGAGAAGGCTAACAAGGATGTGCAAAGCCATGAAACAGCTTACATGTAAAGAATGCCAAAGATCGTCAGCCTGGAAAGGAAATTATGGGATATTTTATAGAGAGAAAAGAGCAAATAAAACCCCAACCAACCAGCCAGAAAAAACCAAAGAAATGCACAAGAAAAATTACAGGAGTTTTGGAGATGGTGAGGAGGGATTGACAGTTCAGTTTCTTATACAAGAACCCATGTCCACCCAACAAAGCCAGCAGAAGCAAGATTGCTCTTCAAGAAAATGGTAGCAAACCTGTGCATTCTTCACCAAAAGATACTGCAGAAACCTGCACAGGCCCAGGGAGAGGCAAGATAAGCACTAAATGTATGAACTACGAGCAGCTCAGAAGAGGACAGTAGAGTGGATGCTTTTACAAAATTCACTGTGTTCATAAACTTCCCCAGACATCCAGGTGTGGCCTTTATGGGAGGACATACACTTCACTAAATGGGGTCTGGTCTGAAATGGCATGGGCTTTCCTACTGCCCCTCTAGCACTTCTTCACCCTGGAATCACACACACCACCATGCTTGGACACAGCGGTTCTGCAGTAATCACACAGTCACACTGCAGTTCTTTTACTCACTTACATAAAACTTTCAAGTACCTATACTATTTTTTTTTTCCTGCAAAATGATGTTTTCCGAGCTTATGGTCAGGTAAATAGGCACATCAAGTACCCCAAGTAATTTTTCATAGTTAACAGGCATCCTGGATTGCATTGTTCTACAACCTACCTTTAAACATCTAATCTGCCTGTACTCAAGTTACCACTCAATTCACATAACTCAGGACTGGTAACTTGTGATGGGCACTTCCTCCCCTCACCTATTAAGTGTTAAATCACACAGAGAGCCCCTTCAGAGCTAAACACCCTTGGTCATCCTGCCAGAGGGACCTACCATGCAAATTTTAAATTGGAGACATTCTAGAACATAAACTCAAGGGCCTCACAAAATACTAGTACATGACATCAGCAATGTAATGCTTACAAATGCAATTTGCTTTGATTGACTATTTGAAAATTAAGGACGGAATACAAAAATCTTATATCAAGGTTTTTTAAAGGCTTACTGAAAAAACCCACATCAGTCATCATGAATTCAGCTCTGTCAATAAAAAAAATATTGTATCTATTAAGCTATTGTTTACCTCTTTACCTTCATTTCTAAATCACACCACAGCATATAAACAGATCAACTCTCCCGTCCTTTCATCTTCCTTGCTGTCAGAAGCACCAGAAAATATTCAACTACAAGTACACATACTGAACTAAAATTAGTTTTAGTTTCTCTTTTGTTCTTAACACAGTTAAGAAATCTCTTGATTTTTATTTAAAAAATGTGTTCCTGGACAGTTTTCATGTTCTGTCCTTTACTTTCACATTCAATTCCTTTGCTTCCTACTTGAAACATACATTAGATTATTATCAACAGGTAAGTTTACAAGTTGGTTTTATATATATCCATACAGCTTCATTTCCTTCTAACACCAGACTTGATAACAGCTCAGTCTTCTGCCTTAAGATTAGGTTGCCATGTGTGCCACTGGGTTTAGCTCATTTGCTTTGAGCATGGTGCTAATAATACAAAGGTTGTGTTGATGGGCAATACCTATTACATACAAAACACCAACTTTCAACTATCTGCATCTTTGACTTAGCTTAACAACAAACAAAAGCTTATCCACCAAGATGAGGATTTGAAGAGGTTGCCACACATGGAGCAAGAGCTTGCCCACTGTGAAGGCATTTCCACACAAATTTTCAGAACTTAAATGCTAACAACATTATTACTGTTACTTACTGCTCAGATTGAATTCTCCTGCCTATGGACAAGGCACCCCTTCTCTGTGCAACTGTTTCTAGCAAACATCGGTTAACAGCACAGCTTGAATATAACCTAACACTGGTGACCTTAACACTGATCCATCCACTGGGATTCAAGACCATTTGTTCTCATTCCAAAACATGTCACCTGAAAACAGCTGCCTTTCAATTATTTGTCCACTTTATCCTTTCCAGTGCTAATAAACCAGCCTCCTGAAGTTTCCCAACCAGCCACTGCCCAGTCAGTACCTCCAGTTTATCCTCATGTGAAAGTTATTCCAATCCCCTTTGTATTCTACACATGCTATTATAACCAAATTGACTTCTTCCTATGCTGCTTCAATTTCATTTGAGATCTTCATTCTGAAAGAAACATATTATTTCGATTTTCACCCCTCTTTATATCCACAGTCATTTTTGGCCTGAAGCACACACACTAAGGCAAGGTCTCAGAACATAAGAAAACTTAGATCCTGTTCTTACTGTTGTATTAAGCAACTTAACACAACACTGAGTAGCCCACTTTGTAAATCACTTGGATTACCTAGAATAGAAAGTACTTTGCTACAGAAGTAGGGCTGACCAAATCAAGCCCCCAGAGATTAGGGCTGCTTAAAGTTAGCTAGCTACAAGCAAAAATTTATATGGATTTTCTCTTCATTTTTTTTCCCTAAAATTCTTTCTTCTTTTTTTTTCTGAGTAGCACTTAACTAAGTCCTCAACTACATATTACTGCTCTGTACCAGGTAATACAAAATACAAAACCAGATGGAAACAGAAAGAAGTTTCCATTTTTAACTCAATATGTATTGAAAAGTCCACTTCAGATTAAGCCTACTTAGCAGATGACCTAACTATTATGCGATGTGTGTTCTGTAAGTGTCCCACCATTTCATTAGAAGATTTAAATTCTCTATAAATTTGCACTGCATTTCAAGCAACTTATATCTTTAAAACAAAGTACTTCTGATATCACAGGAGCAGCCTCTGCTGTTTCTGTGCCACTCAGGGCTAATCTCACCACATAATGAGTAATGAAAATTGCTACACCCTCTCCACTTTACCTACTAAAATTTGCTCTTGGTCATTTACCCGGAACATTGAGATGCTTGGTAACCACTGCACTGCTCCTGTATCATTCCCTGCTCAAAGGACGGCAGGAAGGACAAGTCAAAAAAAGGCATCTGCCTTCTGCCTCATGGCAGATACTATAAACACCATGAGAAGGAAAATGGTATATGCCCATTTAATGTGACAGTATATCATATGTTGAGCAGGAGGTGCCAGAGTCCTGCTTGTTTTCATGTAAATCAGAGCTACAATAAGAGAGGGCTTTGTTACTCTCACTTCCCACTCCTGCAAAAATTGAACACCACACAGTTTGTGGGAAAGGATGGCTTTATGATTACAGAACAGAATGAGAAAGCTAGTCAACAGGATTTTATTTTGCTGACAAAACTAACTCTGTGACATGGGACAAGCCACCTAAACCAAACTTTTATGATGTATTCTTTAATAGAGACCAATTCCTCACATATGTTGCCTGCTTAGATTTTCAAGCAAAATCAGTGTAATCCAGGAATATTATGCACACCTGAAAGACACGTTATATCATGCTGGAATAAATATATGGATGAAATTCAGTGTTGGTTTTGACCATTGTTTTCAGAAGCTCACACTTTTACGTACTTCAGTGTCTTCAGTGGCACAACACTAATGTTTTCATCCAGTCCAGCAACTCCTGACAGGAATTGTGGTTTCCTAATCTCACAGCATTCAAACTGACATCTTTCAATAAAAACAGGCTTCCCAGAAAGAGCATGTCAAAACCAAGCAGCAAGACTGCAAACCCAGGTCAGCTGGGTTATCCCAAGAAGAAGGGAAGAGCATCCTGGGCACCAAGTACAGCAGCCAGAGCACCTATGCAACCATTGTAGTGTGCCAGACACACAAATCCTCGGAAGTCTGAGAGCTGTTTACTGCAGCAACGACAGCAGAAAGAGTAAGACAAAGTTTAAAAGCAGATTGCCACATGAGCCAAAAGATGTGGCAAAAATATAGAGAAGGAAGTGTTCCTTCCATTGATCTCCAGGAAAAAACAACAAGCACTATTAGCATCTCTGTTGTTCCAAGGCAAGAGAACAAGGGCTGTATCTGCAAGGCAATGTCTTACAGGATGAGATTTGGAGACTGAATGCTGCAAATTATTATGGAACTTGCACTGAAGAACAGTACAGGTGCTAAGAGGAAAGGAAGCTATGAGACTACCCTGGAGAAACTTTCTGGCAGTAGGACCTATACAGACACTTAGCAGTGCCTCAAGCAAAATGATCATTTCCTGCATACCTTCAGGTCATTTGTAAGGGTGCCACCATAGTGCCAGCCGATATGCTGGCTGGGAGAGGGATGCTGGAGGATCCCTCCCTAGAGGATGCCCCTGTCGCTCCTCCTTGGCTCGGCGGTGCCACCCGCCGGCTGCCGGCATCAGCACCGCCCCGCACCTGGATGTAGGAGAGGAGCTCCTCGCTGCACCTCCACCTTCCTCAAATAATCCAAGTCTTTAATTTAATAAATTTTTCTTCTAAGAAAAACTAAAATATTTTGATAAAGTGCAGAAAGCATTTCAGGAAAAAAAAAAAAGAAGTAATTCCTGTGTCAGATTTTCATAAAGTTACAATTATAGCACTGTTTGAGTTGAAAGGGACCTTAAAGATCACCTAGCTACATCCCCCCTGCCATGTTCTAGACATTAGTCAAAGCTGGATAGTTGGATAGAAACAGGTACCAAAACTCCCATGCCCTACAGAAAACAAAAGTAGAAAAATTACTATCAGAGAGAGAGTGCATGCTTTTTACTCAGAGCACTTCAGAAACATCAATAATGGGACAAGTCAAAGGGGAAAAAAAAAAACAGGGAAGGGGGGGAGAGGAAAACAAGGTATATATGTATCCCTGACTTTAAATAATTAAGACAGATGTATATGGATGGATAATCCCTCTCACACACTTTCATATGAAAGCATATCAACAATGAAAAGATAAAATCTTTACAGATTTGGCAGTATCCTCCCACCACTGCAGCTGACACATCTTCCAGCAGAGAATTGCTGAATTCACCTGGCAGAACTCAGCTCAGCAAGGCAGATGGGTTTTTCCTCTGCCACAACGTATGCAGGTAAAAGGCAAACTACTTAAACGTCCAGCTCTTTCAGACTCCTGTGGATGTAGAGACAGCTCTCAGAAATGACTCAGGATGCTGGCAAAGGTTTCAGCTTTCTGGAGAGAAGCAGTAACAAACAGCTAAGCAGATAACCTTGGGAGTTATAGCTGCAGTGGGTGACAGCAGTGTAAGCCATGTAGCCAGTGCCATGGCAACTAACAATTCTACTGGCAAGACTTCATTTTAAAAGGTGCACATGGAGCTACTGCACTTGTTTCACAATCAACTCTTTTCTGCCTCTATTTAAACTTTCACTTCTGCAGTTTGATGCTCTGGTTGGGTTAAAACCCTTTAGGAATAACCAAAAGAAGGCAGTTAAACAAGAAGGAGGTTTTTATCTTTCTGGATTTTGCTGGTTGGGTCTGTGCTCAGCATTAAATTATTTCTCAACAGAAAGTCTGTATTTCTGCAGAATCCAGAAACTTCGTATATCTACATGATGATCAGTAGCATTTAAAGTCACCCTGTAATGACGCCAGTCCACATGAAACTAGGGAACACTTACAAAACAGATGTAAGTAAAACCTGAGTTTTACATCAAAGACATCTTTACATTCTCTTTAGCTAGCACTGCCACACTTTTCAGTGACAGGGTGTGATTCCATTGCCCCCTGTCTTGCCACCCCAAGTGCCAACTGTTGCAGAATTTTTTCATTTAACTCTTGAAAAACTTGAGAAGCAAAATTCAGCTGCCTCACAAACCCCTACACTCTTCTAGGTACAAATCAACAAATGCTTCTAGCAGAAGCACTTTACTGTGAATGAAGCAAAAGTTTATATTTTGGCATGTTTGGGGCTTTTTTATATCAGCACAGTACCAAAGCAGAAAGAATTTACAGGTTTGTTCATTAACAATTCTCTAGTTTTCCTTTTACAGACTTTATTTCCAGAGCAGTGTGGTCAGAACTTCAGACAGAGAGAAGAAAGTTTTCTTCTAGTTCTCAAATTATTGATCTCATCACACGCAAACCTGCCGAAAGTTACAGCCTGATCAATGAATCACAGCAAATCCTTGAGCTTGCCAGGAAGGATCACTCCAGGGTTTATCTTCTTTATGGTAAGGCCTATATTGCCTCATAAAAGGCACCCTTTGGTTGTGGGGTAGTCTGCATGACCACTCAATGCATAACAACATTTTCACTGCAGATTTCCTTTTTTATCCTAAAGAGGACTCCTTCTTCGGAGTCAGCCATTCATGCACACACTGTGTGATCAGTAGCCTGCTTTGAGGATAGCTACAAGATGGAACCAGAGTTCTCCAAATCTAAGAACTCATTCCAACAAAATACCAAGACGAACTCGGTATGAGAAGTATTTAATAAATCATATCTAAAATCAATAAAGAGTATCTAACAAATCACTATCCAGAACTGCAAAGAGATGTGTATATGACTCATCTCATATATTCGTGTACAATTAATTTTTTTCTGAAGCACTTGCAAAAAAAAAAAAAATCTAAAAAGGAATTTATAAGTAATTGAGTTACTTAGACAGCTGGGGGGTGAGGGAGAAACAAGCCACCAAACAAGCCCTTTGACATCTTGTTTAAAAATATGTAGTTAATTTACTTCCTCACACTTCAACAGACAAACATGAATATGAATTAAGAGTGAAGCCTTAAACAGTACACATCAATTTATGAAAGAAACAGCCCTGCCAAAAATCTGAACCCCATAAAACATTGAAGACTTATCTCAAAAATAACTAATAAAATGCTATAATAAACTAACTGCTGCCTATAACAACACTGTGTTGTTTTAGAACTGAGAAACAAGATACAGGGTTTTTTTGTGGGAATGCAAGGTTTCAGTTAGTAGCAAATATAATTCTATTTGCTTTTAGAGGAAAGATATCCAAAGTTAATTATCCATTTAAGAAAGGCCTACAGAATACAAGGAAAATACATTAGCAAGCTATCAAAACAAACATATTTTAAAATACTACAGCATTAACATAACTCACCAGTACTGTAGTATCTTTTAAGTTCTGTGCGTCTGATGTCTTTCAGTTGATTGTACTTTTTCTTTTTCTTTTCCTTGTCTGGAGCAGCTTCCTTTTCCCCAGGAAATTTACAGTTGTCTTCAGAGGAACTGATTTGCTCCAAAATAACTTTACTTTCATCATCTTTCTCAGGAGGTGTTTTGGAAACAGGAGATCCAGGGGAATTGGCAGAGACAGCCTCGGTGGCTTGTTTGACTTGCCTTTTCTTTTTCAGCCTGTGCATAAAGAAAAGAAACCCACATTAAGATTTAGCCGACCTCTAGAGACAAGTTAACTCACTTTCTAAATTGATCTTTCAAAAAATGAATTTAATATCAGAATTCCTTACAACCCTTTAAAAATCACACACTTGGCATCACTAACTTGATAACTAAGATGATCCTACCTCATACTCTTTCTTCCATTATATCATAATCTCAAGAATAACAAAAAAGGTAGTAAAGCTTTTACTGCTGTTTATTAAGAAGGAACAGCGAAAAACAAGCAAACCACTAAAAAGCTGGGTTTTTTTTAAAGAACAATATAGCTAAATGTAAAAACAAGATACTGAATTCATGTTTTCAAGGTGAAGCTTGGTACAAAATAAAGCCTCAGATCACAATGTACTATAACACAACAGGTAACAATAATTCAACACTCCACTGCTCTTGCTTTATAAAACCATCTGTTCTCATATAAACTTGTTACTTTTTTCAATTTTGTCCAAGGTTATCTCCTAGAGGCCACTCATGCTACTCCACAGCTGTTCAGGCACAACCCACACTAGCTGGTATTCCAAGTGTCACCCAGGAGTTCCTTCTGCAGCATTCTCAATGTGGCCACAAACTGATTGTGCCAGAACATTTTCCAGCTGCCTAGGTTTCTTCTGAGAGAAATCTTAATGAGCTGCCTATAAATCTTCCATACATATCGCTTTAGCAACAAGCGTATTTTCTTTTGAGAAGACTCCTTAAAGCACAGTCCAAGTGAGAAAAATGTTTCAGGAATCCTAACAAAGAATTTTCTGCTAAATCAACATCTATAGCACTGAGTTTGCTTAGTGAGAGTGAAGACTGACTTTATGGGTTGAGGGTCACTGTGACTAAAACAGCTCCCAGATATTCACTGACTCATACCATACAAAATGAAAAACTAATCTATCTAATGGTCCTTCTCTTCAGAACATTAACTTCTCAGTTACGAGGTACCTAAGGGAGTGAGTAGTATATAAATCTTGTTGATGCCAAAAACTGTGTTTTGTGCACAGGAAGAATTATGAATAGAAAATACAGACAACCAGTGAGTCACCACAAGTGAAAAGGTTACACGAGCTCACAGGATGAGCTTATGTAAGTGAAAACTTAATACATCAAGTTATTAATATAATGTAGGAATTTCAGAGATTCTTTCTTCCACCCTTTTTTATGTTTATATGCTCACCTTTTATGTTTCTATGCTTTTCATGTATTCCTTTAGACTACAACTATTAAAAAAAAATACACACAGCAATTGCAAATTTTAGAAAGACATTTCAGGCTACAAAGTTTGGGGTTTTTTTTTTAAATATTAAAAAATATATTTTTTTAAAATATTAAAACCAGCTCCAAATTTAGGATGTTTTGACTGAGAAGGGTCAGTTTCTCAGACTACAAGTGACCAACACTTTCCAGTGAAACACTTCAAAATACTGTCTTACAAACTGCATCTATCACACATGTATGTATACATATTTCTTTAATGCTTCCCAAAACAGGAAGATTCACATCCTGCAGCCAACCTAGTGAGGATGCTGTGGTCCCCATTCATTCAAACCCTGTAAGACAGATCTGTAAGACAACTCGTAGTAGCAGCTCATGCTCTGCCCAGCAAGAGACAGATACTGTGTATGAAATTTATGGATTCAGTCCTGACTACATATGAAAACACCATACAGGGATTTATAAAAGTGATTATATAAGAAATTAAATGTTTGAACTCACTAAATGTTAAACTAGACTAATGAAAATTTGCATATGCAAAGAAGACTAATTTTTAACTAATAAGCCACAGCCTTTGTGAAAGGCTGCTGTAGCAATCACAAAACATTATAAACACTTTGCATGCACAATGTGTATATTTAGCTCTGGTGTAAATCTTGGCAAAGCAGCCCTCTACGCTGAAATGGCAAATTCCTACCATGGTTATACCCAATTACAGACTGCTAAGTGAGCCACATTCCTGACTTTTGACTCTAGTGACTCAATGGCCTTCCTGGTGTGTGTGCATATCACAGGATATCCAAATCACCTGCTTCAGTAGATGAGAATTAGCAAGCATCCACTGGCACCCTATTTCTACTTACACTGCATGAGAGACTTCTGTCTTCAGATTCAGTCTATTTGTTTTGATCACAAACTCTTAAGTAAGCTTTCTCTAGTATGAATGTAGTATCTCAAAACAACAGAGGAGCAACTAATAGAAACATAGAACCCTTTTTGGCAGGGGGTAAAAAAAGAATAAAGAGAAAAACCTCTCTAGAGGTCAACAGTCCTTGTGACAATACTAACAGCTTTTGTCAGTACTTTCCTTGAAACATTCTCATTTGAACTGAAGTTTTCAGAGATGCCCCTGGCAGCTTTTAGAATAAAGAGCTAGAACAGAACTGGTCCATTAATGATAGAAAAACAGAAAAGCAGAAAGGAGAGTCTGAACTGACTCACTGCAACGCAACTGACTGGTTCTTGTCCTCAGTGTTTAATCTTGCTGCATTCCCACTATTACAGCACACTGGGGGCTCATTACACAACGTACAACATCCCCAGCACACAGCTGCTGCTGCTGCTGTGGATGGACAGTGCCACTGGCATCTTTCAGGTACAAGTGATCAAGAATCTGGGCACTCCATAATTCTATTCCATCCCCATGGCAGAGATCAGATTTTCAGATGGTACCAAGCTTACTCTTCCTGCTCACTGCTCTGTTTCAAGGCCATGACCATGCAACTCCAAAAGTGGTAACCTTAGCACTAGGAGAAAAGACTAAATTAAGGCCAAGTATCCATGACATTCCATACAGGACTCAGAGTAACTGCAACTCTATCTAGGGTTATGATCTCTGCATATAAGATGCTTCTTCCAGAGGTTTCTAAAATTTGGCAAAAAATTATGCAAACCGCTCCAATCCACCACTCCAAAAAAGTCTTGCCTATAATATCCCAAGGAAGCAAAACAAGCCTTCAACAGCATTTAAAGCCATAATAGCAGCCTCAAACCTACTGTGGTTTTTGACATTATGCACCCTCTTAGTAAAGCAAAGCCCTGTATACACACGAGGCAATTCATTATTGAGGGGAGCAGCAGAGATTGGGCTGTGAAGAGGACAGCTGGAGAGTTTACTGCATCTTAAACTCCATCCCCTTGAGGTACCTCCTTCAGCCTCCACTCACCCTTCTCTCACACTGACCTGTATATACCACACAAGCTGCCATCCCTCTCCTGCTCAGATTTCAAACCCATCACCTCCTAAAGAAAGTAGGGACTGAAAGTCTAATCTACTATTTTCCCAGCTCTCAGGTATTTCCCAACCTCCATGACAAGAGCTGCTATGGATGATGGTTTTAAGAACATAATTTGTTAAATTATTTCTTTTTTCAACTACTTCAGAAGATTTTGAGTGGATTTGTTCAGTTTTTAAGGGCATGTCTGTGAACGAGTCCAACATTCAGTTTTGTCCTAATAGTTATGAAAGTAAAAGCAAGTTGGAAAAAAAATTAAAAAAAAAAAATTAAACCCCTCAGTTTGACCATGTTCTGTAATTAAATCAGCCTTTCAGGCAAAACAAGATGCACAAAGTGAATTCATAGTGTTGCTGCAGAAAATGCTTAGTCTTCAGTATCCGTTGATGGATATGTTGTGTTCCACTAAGAAAGCTGATGGGGAAGAAAGGAAAAAGAAAGAAACAAGGAGGGCAGGACAAACAAACATCTTATCTGTAAAAACACTGCTGTTTATGAAGAAGGTTTTATTAAATTTCATTTAGACACCAGATAATATTTTTCAAGCTAACTGATTCTGACAGGCAAAACATTTCTTCTGAGTTTATACAGAGGGATCCCTTTCCAGCCCCTCAAGTGCTTTCTGAGCAAGCAACAACCACTAAGCAATTTTCTAAGTTTGTCCAAATACGAAGTTTACCAGCAAAAGCAAAACTTACTTCAATATAAAGATCATTTAATTTAATAAAGGCAAATGATCTGATATGGACACAATCTCACAGTAAGCAGGTAAAAATGCAAGGTTAGCATTGCTTACTTAAATTAATTTGCAACTGACTGTTTAATACCTTGGGCACTGACTTACAGGAAAAGAGCTAGGGAAGATTCCAAGAAATAGCCTACTTCATCTTCCAGACCCAACTCTATTTGACTGCCTATGAAAGGCAAATAAATAGTTTTTAGAATAAAATAGCCTGAATTTCCCATTACACTTAGAAGGTGGGTGGTTAGAGAAAAAAGAAAACTGCTCAGAGAAAAAAAAAAAGGGTGATGCTATCTGCCCAACTTCTACTAGAAACTACAAGCAACCAGTAAAGCAACTGAGACAATAAAGACATAAAAATCTGACAGTAACTTTTTTTCTAGAAATTTCATTTTGTTTTGCTTAACACTTTTCCAATAGAGGTGTCTAACAGACAATTCAATAGGATCTCATTCAATACATAATCTCACAGTAAGATATCACTTAATATCACACACACATAAGAGCACTAGGTCCTTATCATAGGATGTTCTAAAAAACTCCTGTGATGGTAAGGCATGGTTTTATGGTGTATTAGATTAATAAATATCATACACCATGTACAACTCTTGCTTTAGAAACAAAAGCATCTAAGAAAGTGGCCCTGCAAAAATATAAACAAAAGAAGAGAGAAAGGTATCTTTTTATCTTTCAGCTGACAAGCTGAAGTTTTCCTTTTTCGAAATTTTCCATAATGTGCAATCTCTAAAATGTGCCTTGATATCTGGCATACAATCATCTTAACATGCTGCAGAGCACGAACAGATCATATTCCTCAAATATGATGTTTTAAAGTCTATTTATGCACATATACAATAAGATTACCAGAAAACTCTTTAAAATATTTCAAATACCTTAATCTGTTTTGCTTCCATTAAGATTCCTTTATATAAAAATGATAAACACCCCAATTATTTCATTCAGTCAATCGTTTTAATCTTGATTTAAATCTCTGCACTGATTATAACATATACTAGTTTCTTTCTACCCTCCATGCCTTTCTCCACCCAACCGGAAGAGCTAAATAAATCCAATTCATGTCAAAACCCCTCCCATATTTGCCTACAGAAATCTTACAGCAAAAATTCCCATTAGGCACCCACTTGTCTGATCTTAATCAGCCATTCTCTCCCAGCCTGCACAGATCACCTCTCTCCCCTTCACCCAGATCAGTGCCAGTACAACTCAGCCAGCTCCAGGCTGTGCTCTCATTCCATTCGATGGAACTTGAAGAATAAGCAAATCTCAGACAAAATAAATCATTGCTTCTTGCAAAGCCAAAGGAAGTCAGACTGCTTGCCAGACCGTAACACTTTACCCAGACCTCCCCAGTGTGGCCACTTTCACATCAGTACAGAAACAAACACAAATCCATTCACCCTCAGAAATCTTCCTAAAAGTGAGTAGCAAACACCCCACAAGGAAGCACATTCCATGGAACACCAGCCATTTCAGGTTGGCACATGTCCTGTTTTGGAAACAAGCAAGCCACAAGGCTGAATGTTTACTATTAAAACAGACTATTAATGCAAATGTAAGGGAGAGAACACATGTTTTGCCAGATATTTAAAGAACTAACCACAGAGAGAAAAAAAACTACAAAAAAAAAAAAAAAAAATCAGTTCTGAAAAAGTTATCAAGGACAACCCTGTGGTTTCAGTATGGTGGTTGCAGACACTCAGAAGTGTCCCGTAACCTGGTAATTCCAAAGGACAAAAAACAACTCCTGAAAGCTCTGATATTAATAGCACAGGTCAAAGCTGGAAATTTCCACTTTCATTGGAACTTCTGTTACTGATTGACAACAAGTACCAGCAGCAGGCTTCACAGATGGTCAGCCAGCAGCAATGCTCAAGAAAGGTGGCATGCTCCAGAGAGAGAAGTGCTATAGTGACAATCCCGGGTATGTCTGTTATCTTCCCAATACTGCCATTAGCTTAAAAACCAAGTGACTACATCTGTTTCATCATCTGTAATCACAGAGGGAAGGTTTTGTAGTAAAGTTGTTCTGGAATTTTAAAGACACTACACTTTCTGATAAAATGAGTTCTTAGATTAAGTAAAATATGTTAATCTCCCCTCCCCAGTTTTCTGACTTAGATGAGAAAATTTTACGTAACCCTTCTAACATCTTTTACGTTTATTTAGGGGATGGGAATAATCCCTGTTTTCCTGGGTAAAAATGCAAGAGGGTTTTGAGCTGTCAGAAAGTTTTTACTTCCCAAAATTTAAGACTACAATATTCCCACACATCTTAACAAACCTTCCATTTTCAAAGGCAAAAGTATCCCCATCTTTTGTGTTTACTTAGCAAAAGAGGTTATGATGTATTCAGCACTCTGTTGCTATGACAACAATTTAATAAAATCTTTTCCATAGGAAAAGGATTCTGGAAAGCTATTTTGCTTGCTTTTGACATGTACTTGATTCTCTCCCTTATAACCTTAGTTACTGCAAGCTCTCAAAGAACAGCCTGAGGCAGAAGGAAAAATGAAGATATCTTTTCCTTAGGATGATTCCTTTAACAGAAGTTCACTTAATAGGTTTATTCAATTAGAGCAGCACCACAGAACTGTTTTGTCACAAATACCAACTTGATTTTTAACAAGCTCCCATCCTGCTCCTCCTGCTTTCTTCTGCTGACAATGCCAGATATGATCTCCTACTGTGGTGTTCATTCATCACCCCAAACGGCTCCTACACATGCCAGGAATTCTTCCAGAAGTGGCTCAACAAGACAACCTCCCTGCACTGAAACCCTGGCAAGGCAGGGACGATCCTGCCCTGTCACCTCCGGACAGTGCTGGCTCCCAATTCTCCCCCACTTAATGCCAGCCCCTCCAGCCACCACTCCCTTCCATATCAGCAGAGTGAAACTGCAAGACAAAGGAACTGTAGCTACACAGCAAAGCAGGATGTTACAAAGAAGCTGCAGAGAGTGACACCACAGCAAAACTTTTATTTTGATGAGGATAATGAGCTCATAAAGCTGGCTGACACACATCCCAAGTTTCTCCAAAACTTTGATAAACTCCTCACTCCCTTCCTCAACTGAACACTCTTCAAAAAACTCAAATTATGTGAAGAAAAGAGGAAGACCCTTCAAAATTAGTATTTAATTAACATAGGGAAACGAAATGCAAGAATTGAGAACAACCCCAATTCATCAATAGGGTACATGGAAAGCTCTGGGGGAATGTGTGCTGCTCCATAAAGTGGTTGCTCCACACCCATTTTCTCAGATCACCTATATAACAAAATTTCCTGATAATAGAGAACAGATTTAGTATTGACTAAACTGACTGAAAACAGTCAGAAATTTAGTGCTCAGTGACTCAAATGGCAATAAACATTTGCAAGGAAGCAATGAAACAGTGGGTGAAAATCAATGGTCATTTAAAGCAAAACCCACAGGAAATGTTCCACACATCGTGCGGCAGTAATGTAGCTGGAACCCACCTCCAGGAAAAAACCCTCGAGGAGTGCTTACTGTTTTCTATATGAGAAGTACCAAAACCACCAAATTAAATTCTTTCAAGAATTAGATTCAGATAAAAGTGAAATGCAGATAAAAATAAATAGCATAGGCATGCTGTTTGCTAAAGATGTAAAAAGGTACAAAGAGCAAATATGAAAAATCATCATTCAGGGTCACGGAAAACACAGTGACAGGGATATGGTAAATTTTGGTGGTTTGGTTGGTTTGTTTTGGTTTTAGGGGTATGTTTTTTTCTCAGAAGCAATCTACATGGCAAACTGTTAGAAGGCTGTACACATGTGGGCAGACTCTTGAAGGATACCTCTGTAGGCACTACCTTTTTTTTCCTCTGCCCCTCATTCTTGTGCATCCATGCCTGGCCCCTAGCAGAAATCAAAAATGGTGAGTGCAACAGTAACAAGGCAGAAAGCACAGCAAACCTCCAGAGCACAACACTGTTTGAGGAAAAGGAGACTTGTCTCAAAGCCTGTAGTGCAAAGAAGCACCTTTAAGCCACTTCTCTTAGCAAAAGAAGGTGCCTCTCTGCTCACCACTGATTCTGGCCCCAGGAGTTGTCCCCATTCTTGCACAAACCTATTTGTTGCAGCTGCACAAGGACCAGATCTGGGAAACTATGTAGGTTAAAAGTAACCCAGCAAAAATACCAATACATGAATTAATTTTTCAAAATTGGATTACTCCCCCATTAGATCTCACTGGGCTGTGCTTTTGTGTGGTGTCAACACAAAAGGAGAAGGCCAGAAGTAGAGGCAAGATTGCTCCTCCAAGCAGGCACTCCACTGAAATGGAAGGGTTGTCAAGCAACAGCCTTGGCTGTTCTCTGTTACTTGAGATCAGTAAAAAGAGGATGCCAGAAAGCCAAACCAGGCACACACCACACCATGCCCAACAAACTTCTGCACAGGAGCACTGAAGTGGTCAAGGCAGATTATTCCCACTTACCCAGAAACAATGCTTTGATGATGGGAAATTTTCATAAGCTTTTGGTGCTCAGAGGGCTGGAAGATGGGCAGCTTCCCCTGCTACAAAAAGGAAAACAGTGACTTTGCTTCTCCAACAGCAGCAGAGAGAGAAGAAAGTGTTGTTTTCTGCATAAAAAGGATCTTAATGTTGAGTAAGTTCACAACTCAGTAAGTGAAGTCACCTGTCAGTGTTTTCTGACCAAAAGAGTTGGGGTGCTCTAAAAGTGGCTATGGTTGAAAAGTGACCAAAGTGAAGTCAAAAATTCAATTGCTTCTTTATTTAAATGACCAATAACCGAGATACCTCAGAGAGGGAGACAACTTGGATTTGAAGTACCTGTCTTTGCATGAGCCTTTGCTTTTCTAAAGAAAGTTACTTTGCAAATTACTATTTAAATCTCAAGGTGGTCTGCATCACTGCACTAATCTCTATAGCATCAATCTATCAATTTAACTCAGCTGTAAACAAAAGTAGTTAAAAAAAGGAAAACCACAAGGGAAAAAAAACCCCACACTTCCTCCTTTTTATTATTAATAGACAAGGCCAAGGTTTTTTTTCTTTTAAAAAAAGGAAGCCAAACTGATACCTTTAAATGCTAACTTTAATAATAACAACACCAAAATTATTAAAATGTTTATCCAAACCATATATTTCTCAAGGATTCTCTAGGTAACAGACAGAGATCACAGTATGAGATGCTGTGCACAGGCCTACAAACAGGTTGAAAACTTATCCATTCAGGAACAAATTTACAGCAAAAAGCACTGCAACATGAGTGAAAAAAGGTTTCATTTAAAGTATTGCAGAGTAATTGCTAAAAACAAATCTCGCCCAACCAACTGCATATCTCATATCTGTGTTTGCATTCATTGTCCTCAAGCAACTTGCAACCTATTTTGCATGTTGAGCAGTTTAATGGCTTTCCTGAACAGACTTCCCATTAAGTGTCGTGCAGCACAGAAGAAATGTCCAAGTGCACTTTTAAGATCTTGTTGCATCGATTAAAGTTCTGAAAATACACGCAGCCATGCTGACATGGAGGAAAACAAAGGAATCTGTAGTTTCAGTATGTAGAATAATGGCTGTCATTGTCTTATACAACAGATACTTCGTAAGTGAGAATCATGATCAATCTACACCCAGAAGAGGTGTCTGCATCATCTTCTGTACAAAATAATATGGCACCACCTTTTTCATACTGTAGTGGAAAGACCATTAACCACAGGAATAAAGCTGACAAGAGAGGGAGAGCTTGTCTACATGGGCCAGTCATATGGCAGACACATACAAGTGCAACTTCTAACAAGCATATAGATTTAAATGAGAATTTGACATGGTGTGATATTTTCCAGCAGCTGTATCAATTCAGTAGTGAAGAAGGTTTTCAATTACACTCATAAGAGATAAAATGTGTATTAATTACTAAATTTTAAAACTTCTCTGTGGGTTTTATATCAAATATTATATTATTTATGCATTTATTTTTGCCTGAAGAATAGTTTACATTTTTTCATTTTCACTTCAGCTGAAACTTTTAACACGCAGTCAAAATGTATATGACTGGAAGGGAAAGAAGCAATTACTTCAGGGAACATGAAAAAGTGAAAAGTAAATCTTGCCCTCCATCAGCGCGATGGAATATCTGTCAGCAGGAAGACACAAGAGGCTCTGCTCTATCTCCATGTTCTCTGAACTCCGAAAGTTCATGAGGTCTCACTGCACGTGAGGCAGTAGCTGAACTAGAATAATAAGCTGAAGAAACCAGGAAGTTACAGTGCTCCTGAATTTAACCCTGTAAGGCTTAAGTAGCCTCGCTCCTTGCCACAGCACACAGGCTGCAGCACACTCAGGAGGCTGAGTGCTGCTGCCTCCTCCCTGCAGAGGGAGAGCAGGAGGGTGGTGGGGAGAAGCAGGCCAGGAGCTATCTTCAGCCTCCGGGTATTTCAAGGACAATGACCTCCTACCAAATCCAGCCAGCCCAAGCCAGGTAAGGGAGGTGCTCTGCGACATTCTGCCCTGCTGCATGCCATTATGCCCACTAGTCCATTTCCTTCTGGGTTGTGAAGGAAAGCTTCCTGGCATGCTGGGTCCTAGTCCTGCTATGGCAGGTGGGGAGGGAGCTGCTGGCCTCCCCTCTCCTCCCCTCCGGTGCTCTGGCACTTCTCCCTGCAGCCACAGTGCTTTGGACCTGCTCCCACCACTCGTGCCTGGACAGCTCAGCTCCAACAAGCAGCTTTCACTGTTCTCTAACACCTACCAGTATGGCTCTTCACACGCATAAAATTGCTCAAATGCATCCATCCATGGGACCAGTCATATGCTCTAGTTTTGGATTGCCAAAAAAAAAAAAAAAAAAAAAAAAAAGAAAAAAAAAAGAAAAAAAGGTTTTGGCAGTATTTATAACACAGAACATCTCTCTGTAACAACAAAAAATCCTTCTCAACCTCAGGCAAGCAGAATTGCTACATGCAGCACCTGCTGTAGTCCAGGTGGAAAGAGCAGCATCATCTTTTTAACATTATGTTCACTAACAGATAGTGAACATAGAGATAAATCTTCTGCTTGAGGAGATTTGACTTTTAAAGATTGTCTGAGTGAAACATGTGATTAACACCTTCAAGCCATTTATTTATAGAAGCATTACTGAAAGTAAAAATCCATGGCAGAAATGCATGGCAGAAATGCCAAAACCATAATAAAATTTAAACTAAGCTTACCAGTGATTAGCTAGCTGCTAAGCTTACACCTACTGAAATAAAAATAGCCAGTACAGAAAAATAGTAGCAAAGTTATTAGCAGTATATTAAGTGTTATACAAGACAAGTTCTCTGTGCCAGAAACTGCTGTCTCACAGGAAAACAGTGTATTAAGTCACCCAGAAAGCTGATTTATGGCTCATTTACATTACAAAGATTTTCCAGCATAAGGAAAATTATCTCCCTCCTTCCCAAATTCCTAACCACTCCTGCTGCTCTCCTTGGAATTTTCTCTCACATAAATCAATAGGAGGAATCCCACAAAACTCAGTGGAATAGCATGAGAGACTTAAAGCATAGCTAACATACATCTTCAAATTTCAGATGTCCCTAAGAAACACTCCTTGCTCAGACTACAGAGTAGGACAGAATAAAACCACCAAAAATCTACACTTACAACTCACCTCCACATAATCAGACTGGCAGGCACGGGGTGGAGTGGACGAAATCCCTCCAAACACTGTCTGGAAGCTGGATTAACACTGAGGGCATGAGAGTTTACCATGGGGAACCTAAGGCCACCAGGTATATCCATGCAGCCTTGTACCCCTTCAAAGCCTCAGGGCAGAGGCAAAAAGCCTCATTTCTTTGGGGAGGCAAGAGTGGGGAGCCAGTGCCTAGAGGCACGCAGTAAAATCTGCAGAACATGCAACTAGTAGTTCAGATACAGTGCAAGCAGACAGGTATCCAGTGTACCCAGAGAGGATCCACAGTATTTCCTCTCAACAACAGAATTCCTTTAGTTAGCTATACAGTGCTTTCTAATCTGTCAGACAGGGAAAACTGCCCCTTTCCAAAAGCATGTTCCTGCAGGTATCATACCTTTCCCCTTAGACATGCAGCACCCTTACCAGAAATAGACTATACAATGTAGCATGGCACATGGTAAAACCATACAGGCAAAAGCCTCAATTGACAGCAGACACAAAGGCAGGCAATTTTATTTGTGAGCCAGAAACACCTTCCCTGAGGGTGCATGCCTAACTTCATATCTACTTGTGTTTTCTTCAATCCAGCAAACTCTAACAGAGCTCACAATGCCAATTGTTCTCCTCAAAATACTGTACAACCCTACTGCCCGTGGTATAAAGCACAAGAGAGCTGTCCAGGACTGCTGCCAAGAGGAGGTAAGACAGTTGCATTTCTCAGAGCATGAGCAGAAGACAATTAACAGAACCACTAAAAAGTCAGTACCACTATGCATCTCTTTAGGTGGCTTCTTCATGCTGGAGCAGCTCACTGATGACAGCTCTGTCATCTGTAAGAGACATGGCAAAGCCACAAGGCTGACTGTGACCACTTCCTTTCAGCAGCATCTTACACAACATCACTTTAGAATCGACCATGCACAACTACACTTCTGCCAAGCATTATGCTATATTTCCACCAGCGTTTAAGCTAGACTTAATTTTAAAACAGTTCACTGGGGTTATGCAGTAGATACATAAAGTGCCTAAGAACAGAAGAGAACATACATCTGGGAGGCTGAAAGGACAAGACCATATCTGCAGACACTATAGAAACAGTGCAAATTCAAAATAGAATTGTATCAGATACAGTCAGAAGTCTGTACCTCACCTTGAGAAGCCTACAAATTTTGTAATTTTTAAGATATGTCTATAAATCCCTCCAAGAGCAAAAAGGTAAATGGCATGGCCCACCAGGAACAGCCAGTACACCTCTCAGTGCCCAGCATTCCCAGCTGTAGGCTGCAGGAAGCAGAGGAAGACAAATTATGTAGCAACTATGTTAATAGCAATTCTTATCAAAACTGCACAGATGTCTACATCAAAAGGCCCATCGTGTAACTATTTATGTTCTATAAAGGCTAAGTAAGTTTCTTTTTTAAAGGCTGATAAGAGACACCCAAAGATCCCTTTGGGAAAAGCAAATTTAAGGTCATTGCATGCTTCTGTCTAACAATCCAACCTTACAAGAATCTAGCAAGGTGAAAAATTGTGAAATTACTGGTGTGACACAGCACATTTGAAGACTGAACAAAGTCTATTGTCTGTCTAGTCTGCATCACAGCTCTCAGAGAAATCAAGGACTTCACAAAACTCCACCTTTCTTCTCTGTCCTAAAAAAAAAAGCCTCTTCATACAGAGGCCAGACTGTTACCCAAGTCTCACTTCACACACAGGGGGAAGTGAATGGGTGAGGAGGTTAACCATACTTCCTGTCTTACACAAGCTTTGTATCTCCATAAACAGCATGTCTAGTACTGGAAAGTTTTAAAGAAGCCTGAGGAAACCCTCAGTGCCCCATTAAATACTTTCACTAATTCTGTTACCAGTAACAAAATTCTTCTTCAATCCTAAATGACTCCACTACTCTTGAGGATGAAAGCACTGGAAAGAACTAAGACCTCTGTCTTATGTTTTCCAGAGGAAGCACTCACACTGGGAATAATTCTGTGATTTAAAGACTAAACAGAAAACGGTGATTCATGCTCTTTTCCTGAATTCTATCCTGCTCCATAGAATTACAAGACTGCTCACACAGAAACCTTGGAATCCAGAAAGCGACTCCAATGTGAGATAAAGAAAGAGTTCCCAAGATTAAAAGCTGTTCAACTTTTCCCAGGCAACACTTCAGAAAAAGATTCAATTTCCCTCCCAACTCTCATTTCCCAGATTAACACCTATGATAAAAAGAAAACTTCATATACATATATATATATATGCATACTAAAAAGTTTGTAAGCAATGAACAGCAAGTCTCTCTCAAACATTTGAAGGACCTAACCAACCTCCCAAAGCTCTACCCAACAGGTCCCTGTGATGCTTTCTCTGAAATTCTAGACACCATTCAACACCTTACACTAACATAGCTGCAAAGGGCAGCTAAAATACTGACAGAGCTCTGGCACAGAAGACAGAAAGTCTGCTAAATGCATTGAAACCCTTCAAATTTAAGTACCTGGAAGGTAAAAGCATAATACTGTATGTTTCAGAAAATATTTTATGTTTTTTTTTCCGCTATCCACCATAGCAAATCAACTATCCAGCGCACACTCCCTAAATAACAGAGCAAATAATAACTATTGCACCCCATAAATGTGAAGTAGTGATATATTCAGCCTTTTCTTACAAAATAGAATGCCTCAGGCATACACAATATTGCCTGAAACAATGTGAATAAAATGCAGTACTATTATTCAGTTTCAGTAACTGGATTATGAGGCAATGTTTATATATCTGGAAGCAGTATTAAGATATTTTCATTGTACAGATGAATTGAAATGATGCATTATTTCCTAGAGCCATTTAAAAAATATTAAAGCATCTCCAGGATCTTGGCTTGACTGCTCTTCACACCAAAGATAAACCTCCATGATGGTTTGTTCTGAAAACAATGTGTGGAAAACTTTTCCTCCCAAAAGCAAAAAATAAATTCATGGGTGCTACAGGAAACCCGAATAAACATCAAAATGTTGGCTCAGCAGAAATTGCAAGAATTGTTCTTGCAATTAGAACAATTGCAAGCAGGCAACTGCTGGAGGAATAGTGAGCTGAGGAGCACCCAACACTTGAAGCCTGTTATATGGATACAATGAGTCTGGCCAACAAGAACCGCACCTAACAGAAAAACTTATGAAAAGTTCTCACGTACATGAGATGCCCTCAAGGAAGTATCTTTGTGTATATATTTCTTATCTAGGTTTTCCTCTGTCCTAGCCACCACTGATACCCTTTTTCCACACAGTCCCTCTGTGCTTCCTGCGTTTTTATTTCATCACCTTACTGTGTCTTAATAGCCACAGAATAAAAGATATGAAGCACACAATTACTGAATATTGGAATAAAACAAAAGACAGGAAAAGTCCAAATGAGATGCTTACAAATCTGACAGCTTGCAATATGTAAAGGACTGACCAAGGGAATGACCGCAGCTTGTCAGGCCAAGAGTCTGTGCAAGCCAACATCCTGTCTGCAACAGCTGCTAAGAGCAAGGATCAGGGAAAAACAGTAACAATGTGACAATCACATAGAATACCTCCCCCAGCTAAGCTTTCCAGACTCTAACTCAGTAGCTATGTATCAATGATTCCTACTGTTGGAATTTTGTTGTGAATACTTAAGGTCATAATCAACTATGTAATTGAAAAACTGTACACCATTTGTTGTATGGTTTTATTTATTTTTAATTATTAAAAAAAATTAGAAGGAAAAAAAAAGCTGTAAATTTGAGCTGGTAACAAGTAAACAACAACTGCAGTAAACACATTTATCTTTTTTAAATTTTGGGTTTAAGGTTTTTTTGTAAACCTTCATCTGTATGGATGCAATTTTAGGTATCTAAGCCAAGAACCTAAACAAACTTAAAACATGCTGTGAATTCACTTATTTCCCTTAGATATTGACATCAATAAGGAAACAGGAGGTGAGCATCAAGTTACACAACTGGCTACAGGTTCTGAGAAAGTATTAAGAACCTGGAGCTAAAGGGAAGTCTCTGCCTACTGGGATGGCCTTGGGAGCATGTCCTAGACATTTATGTAGTTTTCTCAACAGAATGTTGGTAGCAAGACCAATGTAAATTCAATAAACATAAAAGCACCCAAATCCCAGTGAGAATATTTTCCCTAAGACAAGTGCTTCATTTTTGGCTTCAGAAATCTAGCTTTCAGTGGTGACCAAAAAAGAAATTGAAAACTGAAATTCGTAATTCCCCTGGAAACTATTAAGAAATCATTCAATGTAAGTATGAATGTACAGTTGATCTCCAATGAAGTACAGTTCATCTCCACACAGATTGTTCAGATTAATGTCACCACAAGTTGAAGACTTAACGATTAATAAAATTAATGTGTTTTGGTCAACTTGTTGAAAAGCAGCATTTTTTCAAATAAAGTATACTTATTTCTTTTCGCTAAGACAGTAGTTGACATATGATTGTACAAAGCATGGAAAATGTTCAGTTAACTTGCTGTGATGAATGCTGAGATCCAGGAATATTGAACCTGAAAGAATCTCTTTTCTAATTCTTTCAAAAAATTATTCAAACTATTCCCTTTTATGATTTCTCATATCCTGTAATTTCTTGTCTAAAGACATCCAGTAACACTTAAGAGCACATGCAAAATATATTCAGTAGCATACAACAGCACATGCAAACCAATTCCACTTTCAACCTGTACATTCAGCCTTCCAGACTACCAATTTATATCCAAGGCAATCCTTTCCATGTAACACACAACCCTCATTTTGGTAGTTTCTTCTAAATTAAGTTGAAATTTTAATGGTTACTCATTTTATGAGATGAAGTACCCCTGAACACCAGCCTACACAATGGGCAAGGCAAAACAGAGAGGCTCTACATTCCGTGAGAGGGAAGATGCACAGGCAGCGGGAAACAGGAAGTTGGATCTGGGTTCATGGGCACAATATCACAATAAAAAGCACCAACTCTCACAGTAGAGACAGATGTGCTATACACAGATGTGCTACTGTACATCCATTACACTGTGCCATCTATTTTTGGACTTGCTGAATACCAGCACCGGTATCAGTCCATTCGGAAGCCAGTCACACAGAAGGCAAGAGAAAAGCCTAAAAACATGGTTGGGAAAATAAGGCAAGAAAACTTAACTACACAGAATAGTCTTTACGTAGGGGTAACAGTTAAGTAAGGACCTATTGCATAAGAGAAATTTATGCTCACGTTGCTCTTATACTTTCACTTCTTGCCTGCTAAACTCCTACAAGCAATAACATTTTATCTACACGAGGAAATCTAAACCACTCCTCAAAACGTTTTGAAGACATTTCTATTTTGTTCGAAAAAAAATCACTTTTTTTGTTTCCTGACAACCAAGGCAAAAAATAAGTCCTTTAACACAAAACACAGTGGATAAAACTGCATTTGGCCCGATGAAAAAACGGACGTGGAAAGTTTTATTTCAGCTTCACTTGCCACAGGGAGGGGGGAAAGACCTGGCAAAAACTGAGGCACTAGGCCCATAATTATCTGTAGTGGAAAAATATCATGGCTGAGTGGGTCTCTTCTACAAAGCAATTTCAAATATTTTAAAGGATAAATGTGCAAACAATGCTACATTTAGGGGACAGAAACACAGACAATTTCATGTTCTTCTTGATCTTGCAATTCAGGAGCTGGTTTGTCAGCACTTATTTTGGGATTCTCAAGCTAACCCTTCTAAGAATTGCAAGCATAACCACTCAGACAGACAATGAGCACCACCCCTACCAAAAGCTGTCCAGGAGGCACCAAGATTACATGACCCTGAAAGCCAAAAGCCACCTTCTGATAGGAAGTCAGACACTTTGGGATGCTGGCAGGGCAGCGAGGGAACTGTTTGTCCCACTACTCATGTTCACATGTTCCCTGGCTCTGCCAACAGAGAACTTGGGTTTCTGTTAGCAGAAATGTAAGAGAAAAGGCATCATTTCACACTTTTCAGTTAATGCTTTTGACCTTGTTAATAACCTTTCCCCTCACATGAAGGAGATTTTCTATTAAAATTTGTGTATTTTCATTTATAGGTACTTGGTGGACTATATAAAATATTTTATTCCACCAGCATTGAATATAAACGCTTTTTCCCTTTATAACCAGGATAAGAGCAAAAGGGATCCTTCTTCTCAGCCCTGAGTGGAGTCCTTTTCCCTACCCTTCTAACAATAAGCACAGCTTTTCCTCCTGCTAGCAAAAAGCCTAATCCATTTCCTGTTCTCTTCCTTAGTAAACATAAGAGTCTCCTCCCATAAGTATCTGATCACAGGCAAAAAAACCCCAAGATTAAAGTAAAAGTGAGGTGAAGAGTCTTTGCTTCATGAGAATGTTGACTACAAATAAATTTAGATTATGTAAATACTACTCTTATCTTAGATTCACAAAACATCCAGTAAGAAGACAGAAGGGGGAAAAACAGTAATGGCTGTACAGAGGCACACGTGATTGGGAACCAGCTAAGGTTGCTCTTTGCTAAATAGATGTGAGCCCAAGCTGGCAGGAAAAGCAGAGTGTTTGAAGCAGCAATCAAAACTGTATGAGAACCAGAACTTACCAAACTTTGGTGCTTAAATTTAAGGACAGAACAATTTTCCCACAAATTCTAATGTACAAAACAACCCAAACTGATAGCAACACCAAAGCATGCACCTGATTAAATTATCTGCATCCCAATATGAGGCACCTAATCTGGTAAATGCTGCGTCAAGTCAAAATCTAGCTTTTGACATCAAGTCAAAATTTTAAACAGTTAAAAAAAAAAAGCAGGAACATTGTTGGAACTGTTTTTGTTCTAAAGGCAATATAACCTGGCTATTATTTTCAGGTACTCGTATGACATTTTTCTGGGTCATCATGTAAAGCATTTAAACCGTTCATCTGCAAGACCCTGTGGCACCTGTTCACTACAGGAAATGCGCTACACTTCAGATGCTAAATGTAAATTCAGTTCTGCTTCTGTCCCTGACTGCACATGCAGACAATGTGCAGGGAGGAAAGCAGGGCATGACACCTACTGACAGACTTCAGCTTCTATTAGCACATGACCTGAGGGTCTGCAAGGACATTCTTGTAAAGTCTTCCACGAGTTTGCTTAGAGTGAGGATTAAGGGCCTGCAACCTATATAAAGAAAAGAGATGCAAGCTGGGAGGGAAAGGAACAGGTGACCTCCCCAAAGTTACACAGCAGCTAACTGTTAATACTATGAATTGATTTTGCATCTTTTTGAACCTTGCTCACTGTCCTATGTCCATACAAGACATGCTGTCCCTGTGAATTTTTAAAAGAGAACACTCACGAGATGACAGAGAAAAGCAGATTAAATACAATTATCAAGGACTTTCTGAAAGCCTCTTAAGGCTTTCCACTTGTTTAGCAGACGGCTCTTAGAACACAAAACATTCTCAGTACTAAAGCATCTTACTCGGACATCCATCTCAAAGCCGGAGTCTTCTTTAACACAAAATTACTTGTTCATTAGTACAATCCCTTTAGCTACTTCTGCTTTATCCTTCATAATGCCTTCTCTGTTTTAGGTGCCATTATCCATTTCCCCTTCTCAGAGTCCCAAACTGCAACATTCTGCCAATATCAACAGAACTGCATTTCTCCAAATGGAAAGCAAGTCACCAGACATTAACACATGACCAAAACTTCCTCCAGTCTTTAGCCACCGTTACACAGAACCTGAATAGCAATAAAGGAGCAGCAACTTTTCCCCACACTACTTCTAAATGTTGTGACAGGCATGTCTCTAGATATCTGCAATGCACTAAGGCTACAGTAATTTAGTAGTGAGTGGAGACAGGATATAATTCTCCTCTTCAACAGAACAGAAAACATCCTTGAGACAAAGATGTTTTTAAAACCTATTTCATGTCCCTGCCCAAGAGTAAGTAAGCTTTGGTTCTTCTTGTACATCAGAGCTCAGAAATTATTAGAGACTTGCTGAATTAACAAAGACAAGTTATTAGGAAAACAATGTCACTTATTTCTTAAAAATCATCAATCATGAATTCCAAACGATAAAAATGATTGACTGAAAACCCATTGTTTTTATTTACAAAGATGATACGGTTTAGCCAGCTTACCCTTTCTTAGGTAGCCTTACCCTATGAGATAATACTGCTTAATCTGTGCCTTATTTGAAAATAAATAAACTTCAGGTTTAGACACACATATGTTTCAGATATGCTTGCTTTCATCAACACTGTCCAGGAACTTGATGCCAGAAGCTCAAATACAGTGCAATTTGACACTGAATACCCCAGAATAGTTCAATATTACAAATTAGAACTATAATTCAAGTTTCCTCTACTACTCAAAAGAAAAAAAAATCACCACTTAAACATTAGGGATACAGCAAGGCAATCATTTTCACTGCAGCATGGGTTTCACTTTTATACATACTTAAAAAATCATAAAGCCTCGTTAAAAAGGCAGAATAAGAATTTTAATCAACGTTGAAATAAGCCCTGTAAGCTTACCGAGCAAAATAGCCTTGTCGCCGTTCCTTCTTCTCTTCCTTGGTCTCCATTATTTACAGTCAAATGGGCAAGGTGAGCAGCCAAGTGTGATGCTCTTTTCCCATCAGTACCTCATATCCAGGCAGAGTCTCCTGTATATAACAGTTAAAAACAGGAAGTTCATAAATCAACAGGTCAACAACATCTATAAAATCAAACAGGTTGTAGAAATACAATTGACACAGTGACAAACTGAAGAAAAAGTTATAACCAATGTTTGCTGTGTAATATCCATTTAGTATACAATGAGAGAAACCAATAAATGCAGTCAGGCCAGTTTCTCAACAGTGGAAGAGACATTTTGAAAAGCAGGTATCCCAAAGAGCAGCATCAAGTTTTAAAACTCTGGAAAGATTAAACTACTTTCAAATTTATATCAAAATATCTTCCACCTCTCATATGTTTCCTAGACAGGCAGATCAAGAGAAACTTCAGAATTATATAGTACGAACAGAACAACCAGCAAGACACACAATGCTCACTTTTAATTTAAATTTTAAATTACTAAAAATACTATAAGATTGTGAGATATCTGAAAGTCTTAGAACAATGTAAAGGAAAAAAGTGATCTGTTTTCTGCACACTGTTTGACTGTTGTGATCAATATACAAGTTCAAACAACCATACATGGAGAAATGAGATGGACCTCGGGCTCTCCAGATTAAATGTAACCACCTTGAAATAGGCAGGACTAGGGAAGGTTACCTAGGTTATCAGAGAAGTGGAGGGGGGAAAAAGGAAAGGGGAAAAAAAAAAAAAAGAGAGAGACCAGTAACACTGGATTTTGACATGAAAATCACCACTTCTTGGCAGAATGCTGTACCAAGGCACTTGAAAAACAGGAGCTGAGAATTTCCAAACTGCAAACTGCTTTATAATTACTGTAATTAACAACATGCCACATAAACTGCTGTCCAAGATTCCTGCCAAGATGTTTTATTATTTTCCCTTCCTCAACATACATTTAACCTACCCTGATGGCTTGTGCACATGCATACAGTAAGTTAACTTCAGAGCTTTTATCAGTATTTCAGAATAAACTCAAACCAGAAGTTACTACTAAACATTTTAGTCTAATGGACTACATAACAAAGAAATGGAAGCCACATAAATTATGATTCATAGCAAAAGAAGAAAAAATCCTCTGGGGCCTAATTAGTTCGCATTATTTTCCCTTGCATTAAAAGATCACAAGCTACAAACTGCCAGATGTCAACAAAAGAGATGATGCAGCAAAGACAGACTAATCTACTTGAAAAGCCCAAGAACAAATCATGCTAGATGCTGCTAGAAATACTTGCCACAATTTTCTCTCCTTACTGATGGATGATTAGTCCACAGCCTATGAAGCCCATTGTTACAAAATGCACTTTTTCTAACTCATCAGTTTTGAGTACATCCAGTGCATCAAAAAGAATCAAGTTGCTCTCATTTTTACACGTCAGATAGTCTTACAGTAATAGGTACTCTTTACATGGCAAATATCTGACATCTTTAGCTTTATGGAGAGAATACTACTTTACCTCTGCAAGGTAGCACATGATGTAGTCTTCAGCTGGACACAGAAACCTACTTGACAGAATCATAACAGCAGCATCAGAACAAACTGGACTGCTCAGATGTTCAGCCTGTATGAAGATACCATGTACTTCCTCAGAATTCTGATGCATCTCTATCTTCCCTGCTAGGGCAGATTCTTAGATCTTTAAAGGATCAGAACTGGCTTCATTAACACTGCTTTTAGAGTTACAGTAAATCTTTCCAAGTATACAGCTACAACCTCTACAGCAAATTACAAAAAGAGCTCTAAGGAAGAGGAACCCTTCATGTGCTTTGCCCTCACTACACTGTGATGTGGCATGAGGGCACCAACAGGCCAGAGCTGAGTCTCACACTGACACCAAGAACTATCAAATAAACCCAAAGCATCAATATAGTACTAAAGCCATGACCACAAGGACAGCAGGACCCATGAGAATGAGGGAAGAGCTCCTCCCCTCCCTGAAACAAGAACAGTTGGGATGAACAGAGGCAAGAGATATCTGTCCTCACTGCCTAATGCTGTGCAAGAGCCAGTGGTATGCTCCTTCCATTCATTCTCTTCTCCCATGATCTGACATCCCCAGCCAGAGAAATAACTGCCCAGCTCCAGGCTGGCAGACAAAGACAGTGCTGCTACCAGGAGGAGAAGCTCCTGCCTGCCCACAGCCCTGTCAGGCCCAGTGCCAGAGCAGCCACCCCTGCTACAGCAAAAAGGGGCACAAGAAAGGAGACGGGCAGATCTGTGGACCTAACCACAGATTCTGCAGGAGGTGCCAGCACCATACCAGCAAGGCACTGCTCAGCTCCCCGAGTGTGAGGGGTGAGGTTTGCCTTCATCAGTGCTAAACAAAACCAGCAATGCCAACAGGGGTATGGAGCCTGCTCTTCTCGCATCCAATAAATGTAACTCCAAGTCCTTTCACATGGTGAGGAGGAATAAATCAAGAATTTAAAAAAATTAAATAATTATATTCATAACAGATGGGCACTCAGAAAATTGGAATATTATCCACAGACCAGACACAGAAAAGGCATTCTGGCAATTTTTTTTCCTTTCACTAATAAAAAATATACAGTAATATAATAACCAGTCACCAATTAAAGTAAATTTCCGTAATAGCATAATGTCAGATCCCACTCTGCTGAACTAAAACTTACTTAGTTTACCTTCTTAGAAGAACCAACGGTGTTATTCTAGAAAGGCATATTAAAGTCTGAAAATTATACTTTGAAAACATAGTACTAGAAATAGCAAACTGATTAGGAATGCTGACCTTTTAAGTTCTGAGTTTACTTGTGTTGTTGGGAATTTTCTACTAGTTGCCTTAAAGGAAAAAAAAGAGAAAACCTGACAGCTAGGAGGAACACAGCACAGCCTGCAGCAATGGCTACAGAAAACTAGTATTTAGCATTTCTGAGAGGTCCTTTTCAATTTTAGTTTTTTAAGCAATAACAGCACAAAAGTCACATTTACTTTACAGGATGTCACTGACAATTTAAAGTTACATCAAAAAAGGCAAACCAACTCCACACATCTCCCTTATCTGTCCTTTGATATTTTACAAGAAAAAAAAAATCCAAGGTATTCTTTATCACCTGCTTAAAATGTTATTAAGGATAAATGATTAAAATTAATCTTGGCTTCTTGGCAGCTCCTTTCTGGTACAGATGAATACTGAATCAGCAGACTATTAAAAATGTACATATTTGGGGGATATTTATATGCTGAGAAACAGACAACTTACTCATATATCATGAGTTCAGTTCAAACTCAAATGATGACAAAGCTGATTTTATACAAATTTTAGGCTCAGTTTAACCTTTTCAACACACTAAAACAGAAGTAGACTGTGAAAAGCTTATATAACATGTCTACAGCAATGCTAACTCTTTAATTAGGCATTTTCAAGGCAAACCAAATAATGCATTTCAGTTAAAAACTTGCCGCTCTCCAAATTTAGCCAGTGTCAGTACCTCATAATTATATAAAGAAAATAACAAAATATATAAACATACACCATTCTTTCTTATCTTAGTCCTACTGCTTTTACGCATTTCTGGATACTTGCTTTGTCTATCTAGTCTTGCTGCCAGGGAGTTCTGTTGCTGAAAATTTGCAATTAGAATGGGAATGCTCCAACAAGGCCACAAAAAATAATAAAAAATTTAAATGTTATAATCACAGGAACACACTGAAGTACTGACTGTGGATACCCACACCTCTTCCAACTGTCACCCTGCTCCCAAGACCTCCAGAATCTGCTTCCAGGTCCTGGAGCAGGACCTGCTGTTCTCCCTGCAACTTGACACTGCAGGACAGCAGCTTCCTGCACTGGTACATTCAAAGTAGCAGCAGAAGATGCTCTAAGTGAAAGGATAAATAAAGGGAACGGACGATTAAAAGAAAGTTAGTGTGTGAATAGAGCACCCTTTAAAGATTTTGATAAATTTACCAATTTTTCAAAATTATTTTTTCTCCCTTTTCCTCTTCTCATGCATGAAGAATAGTGTACCTTGCTACTTGCAGTTTAAGTAGTTCACATTTTCATGAAACAAGAAAAAGTCCTGCTTGCTGTGCTCAGGCGTGAGCACCCAGAAATCCTGTCTGCTGGCTCTAAAGCATCAACAAGCAATCCTTCAGTTGTGGGCATTACTTTCCAAAACCATGCACATAAACAACAGTACACCCAACAGCACAGCATTGCAGAAGACAGTGAAGTATCTGAGTATTTTTAGAACATTCAGTGGACTTGATAGCTTTACTCTGGCCATCTGTGCCTGCTGCAAGTCCTGGAAAAACATACAAAGAAAAAGAAACCTTCAAGATCATGCAATGCTCTAGACATATTTTTCATGATCCTGCAGAGTCAATACCTCTCAACCTCTCATGAGGTAGGAAAATTATGTATATCCCTGCTTTGCAAATGGGGAGCTGAACCGTAAGAATTACCTCCACATACTCAAATAAGAGCAGAAGAGCAACATGTGCAAGTATCCTCCCAGTAGCTTTAATCCAGCCTCAATAACCACCAGCAATGAAAACATGAGAGGAGATTACTTTAACAAGGAGATAGTTATTACTTTCTGTGAAATTTAAACTGACTTTGGAAACCAATAGCACAGTCTCAATTTTATCTGGCTGTGTGGGCATAGACATAAGAATCATAGCTCAGATCCACAAAAAAATAAAAAGCCTTACTCTAATTTCTCTGAGGATCCAGGCTCACTCAGCTCCTTCAGTAAGGAGCAAGTACATAAAAAAGGCAATCAATTGACTTTAGGAAAACCAAGGCAAGGGTAGTGTATTCCATACCTTAGCAGAAGCCTCATAATGCAAAAGACATTGGCAACCATCACACTGTGAACAACAAGCTGGGAAAGTGAGTGGACTGCACACAAATTTTCCAGTTAGGAAGGCAGAGCAGATGAAGGCATAAGACTCCCAGTGAGACAGCCAAGCAGACGCATCCACAGCAAGGATGCAACAAGGTGACCCCACTGTGCTGAGGGAACAGGATGCTGCCCAGACCCACCACGTAGCTCTCATCTGCTCTCTGGTACAGTGTCCCACACAACAGTAAATTTTTATTTTTGCTTCTCTATTAGACCTCTGCCCGAGACTGCAAACCCCACATCTGTTCACAGGACTGCACACTTCCTATCACCTGCTGTAATACCAAGATTCAAAACTGGTCATACTCAGACACGAAGCATTACTAATGATCTGGCTTAGGTCTGCAACTCTGCAGCAGTGCCTTCTTATGAATAACAAGTCTTCTGGATACATGTGCCAATTCTAACCCCTAAAAGATGCAGCACAAGAGATGACAAGGGTTACACAAATAAGCCAGTACTAAGACAAAAAAGAAAAAAAAAAAAAAAAAAAAGTATATTTGTAGTACTTCAAGAGCAATATTAAAAATACCTCTCAAGATGAAAGAGTAAGAAATTGTAGAACAAATCACAGACAGAAGGGGAGGAGTTTCAGTGTGTTAGACCTGAAATTAAACCCTTGGGAGTTGCTAGCTGTGCCTCTGATGAGCCCAAAGCAGTTACCAGAGCACTGTGCAGATGTAAATAAATATAAACACACACCATCTTTAAACATAAGGCAACAGAAACAGTTTAACATGGAAGAAGAGACACTTTAATTTGCTATTGGTCACATAAATGTCTATTATTAAGCTCCACAAGCCAAAACACTAATAATAACTCTTACATTCATTTCCATAGACTTCCCATTTTTAAAACCAGGAAAGTGAATGCACAGTTGCACTTTATGAGAAATGCTAAACTTTGCAGCATTTCATTAATGCCTCACTGACTGGACTAACCTGGCTGAGTTCTACTGCTTTTAGGTTCTGCTAGTGTATTTTACTTGGTGTAATAGGAAAGATAAAAGTCTCTGTATAAACCCTACTGCATCTCAAGATGAAACATAACAGAAATGCACAGCCAGCAAAGAGAAGAGTAAATTACAACTTTTTTTGTCTTTTCTTTAGGCAGAATGACCTAGGAAAAAGTGAGATTGGAAGCTTTCAGAAAAGAACCCAAGACAAGGAAGTAAAAAAAAAAAAACAAACAACATAGCACACACTTAATATATTCAATAGAATGGACAAAAAATGTTTATTCTAAAGCTATCTGAAATATGGAATTATTTTAATACAATTATAAAGATACACTATAGTTATGATGTATCATGTACTGTTAATTCTAAAATGTTAATAAGCTCTCAGTCCATTACACAGAACTGGAGGGTGCTAAACTAACCCAGGAGAGCTCCTCCACCTGAGGTTCATTCAACCCTTGCTCAAGTGAATAACCCTTCTTTATGCCTTTCATCTTTGAAGTATTACACCTGCCACGTTTCTTATGACAAGGATGCACTCTTAAAATCCATAAAAAATGAAAATACAAAAATTAAGAGATGGAAAAGTAAGTTTCTAGGCTTCTTGTTCATATTAAATGCAGAACAGTCACAATTTCTTTGTCTCCAAATAGAGAGAAACAAAGAGATTCAATGTGGCTATTTGCATGCTGTGGGCTCTCAATGACAGTGAAGATAAGATTTGGAGATAAGACAAGCAGAGAAAACAAACACCCTTGCTCTTGAGGAACAGGATAACAATGTTTAGGAGGTTATTATCACCCCTACAGTGGTGTAGTAAACTAAAAGTTCAAGCATTTTCATTCCCTACTAAAGAAGAAAGAAGAGGCTAAGCTTAGAACACCTTCAGTGCCCCTACTGGATTTCCAACAGTCTGTCCATATAAACAAAACAAATAAAATAAATGACAATCAGTGTAGCAGAAGCATTCCTGATTCAGAAACAGAACAGCAACAAAACTTGATTCAGCTCCAAAGAACTCTCCAGACAAATTATTCCTGCCTTACTCGGGAAGAGGCTTTAACCCACTAACTCAGGCTGTCATGTTTCACACAGAGTAAGTGGAAGCAAATGTGCTACCAGAAATTCCACATCACCAGTCAGGTTGTCACAAGACAAAAACATTGAGACTTAATCTTCCCTCATTGGCAGCTGAACATCACCAGATGCATTTTCCATAGAGAACAATGCATTTTACTGTTTAACTCAGCTTCAGTTGCTAGACAGAAACTGGTTACAAAACACAACATAAACTATTAACAGGCGGAGTGCTGTGCTATTCCAAAAGTAAAAATGCAGTGCTGTTGGAAATCAGGCCACCTGGGAATATTTTCATTTTTAGGTCAACAAGAACATTGCTGCAGATGTTTTAAAATAATTAATACCTTCCTCTTACTGAATCTTCTGTTTCAACCTACCCCAGTTCAATTAAGCATGAAGTCCATGGCCTCTGACACCGCAGCTTTTCACACTCACATTGTACAAGGATACACACTGTTGCCCTCTACAACTACCAGAAAGAAAGAGGTGGGGAGGTGGCAGTTCAGCCTCTTCTTCCAGGCGACCAGCAATAGAATACAAGAAAAAGACTAAAACTATGCCAGGGGAGGTTCAGGGGAGACATTAGGAAATATTCCTTCACTAGAATAGTGGTTAAGGATTGGATTGTACTCCTCAAAGAAGTAGAGTCACCATTCCTGGAAGTCTTCAAAAAGTGAACAAACATAGCACTTTACAATATAGATTTGGTCGAAGATTGAGTTTGATGATCTTAAAGCTCTTTTCCAACCTTAATGACTCTCTGATTATATGAGCCACAGAAGGATGAAGTTTACCATGCCCAGAGAGAGTACCAGGGATATCACTGTTCCCTTACCTCTGCCTGGAGCATGTAGGCATATACATTAAAGACTTTCATGTATGTGCTCCCCAGCATTCAACTAAAACACTGAGTACTTGACGTTTCCTAAAATACAAAAAACTGATTAATGTTCAACACATCAACTAGCATTTAGACACTCCCCTTAGCATTACCTTGCTGTTTTGTCAGTCGACACTATCATGTTCCTTGCTCATAACAACTAGTTTCAATATCTGTTTAGTATTTCAAAGAAAGCCTTGCACATCTTTTTTGATAAGGTCAAGAAAGATACATACAAGCAACCACATCATACCTAGACCCAATGAATTACAGGTTCTCTGCCAGGTTTATAAGGGCCATCATCAAGTCCTCCTTAGATTCCCCTCTTCCCATACTCAGAATGCTGCTAAAGGCCACATACTGCAGTCCTGGCTGGACTCCAGAGCTGTTTCTATGAATTAGCTTACACAGGCCACAAAGTGGGATTTGCACTGGCAAAACAGCAGCATCACAGCAGACAGAGGGACAGCAAACATCCTTTGGTGATCAAGACAACCCTGACCGGTCGAAGTGCCAAGCCAAAGAATTTAGGCTTTCCGTTGCCTCAGAGTGTCAGAATCTGTCCATGGAGCAGGCAGCTGTCAGTTTCAAGTATTATTGCCCTTTGTCTCTCTCCCTTTTGCCCACTTCAGCTGCTTTGTAACACTCCTCCACCCGAAATTACCACACCAATGATTTGCAGTGGACTCAGCAGAAGTGGCTCTGTATCTACATTTCAGTTTATATCCCACCATGCCAATTCACATCCCCTTCCATCAGGCTTTGCTGCACACAGCTGAATTACAAACCCACCCTCACATCAGACAGGCAGAAAGCTCGGGCAGAAAATCATTAGTGTGAATCTTGAGCAATGACTTTGTTCTGTGGGCACTAGCAAGCACACATATGGAAAGATGATTGCCTGCATTCATGGGATAACAAACAGACTACAAAAGACAAACACATGACCTCAGCTTCACAGCAAACTTGCTCTCTTCTCAGCTCTTTTCTCACCAACACAAAAAAGGCACTTACATGAAATGTAAATAAAACTGAGGAAGAGCAGAAAGAGACTGGTGCTTCAAGACTCTTAAATCACAAAGAACTGGCTTGATGCTTGGCACAAATATCCATATTGTCAATCACAGGTACCATAAATCACCTTCTGCTTTCAATTAATAATTAGTTTAGGTTCTGTAGGTTTATATTAAATATTCCCATTGTACAATGAGACTTGATTAACATGTTCTTAATGACTTACAGGACAAGACCAAGCAACAAGAAACCAATGATTAACAAATCTGTCAGTCGAACAGAAAGCACTAGAAATGGTCAGGCTTTTATGCTAAGCACATTTCCAGCCATATACATAATCATGCTGTGAAAATTTCTGGAAACTTCTCTTTAAAAAGTACCTAATCATTTTCACATGTTTAGAAAAAGAACCTCAAGTCAACAGAACCTCAAATCAACCCAGAGACACTACATTGTGAAAGAGAAGTACTAAAACACTTCATTACTTCGAAAAAGCAACTAGTCGCAAGAGTTACTTGAAGTTAAAATTATAATTTTTAAGTTTCAGCTCAACACCTCTTTTTACCATTGACCCTGATTCACGCAAATTCCAGGTCATTGCTTCTTCTCTATCATCTATCTCCCAACTGAGAAGTAAAGAAGCTGAGGAGTAGGGGCAGAAAGGAGTCTAGCAGTAATGCAATGCAAATGTTTTCCTATCCGAAATACTGTTAACAGAACCAAAATGCCAGGTTGCCATAGCAACCTGAACTGTCTCACATGCTTACACCGTATATTAAGTAACATTGAACAGTTTAATGGTAACATAAAATCCTGTACATTTACAAGGTTCAAAATTAACACCAGAAACCTTCACTATTTACTTTACATTTGCTTAACCTGCAAAATTTATTGCAGTCTGTTGAGTATGACCTTGAATTACACCTATGCAGCTTCATAGGAGCTACAATGCTGGCAGTGTAAAGTGCATCAAAATTACAATTATCAACAATAAATCAAACTCTCTTCACACTGTATAGACTGAATTCTATTTTTAAAAGCAGCAGTGTTTCTAATTCTTTCTTGCAAAATCCCTTTAGGCATTATTTAACAGAAGATTATTTAGTTGTCTTGCCCTTCTGAAACATCATTAAAACTTCTATTATCTTAGCTTCTTTCCTTCCTCCACCTCCAGATTCCTATAAACACTACACACAGTTGCTGACATTGTACCAAGTTACCTTGAGCTATATGCAATGCACAAAATACCCCTCTCAAATGGAATTCCCCTTGCTATACACCAGAGCACAGTCACATTTACCTACTAATTGGAGAGCGACCCTTTGAAGACCTGCTTGCTTCTTCAGAAGCAGAAATAGAAAAGTTCTTTATATTTTTCTGTCTTCTAACGATTTGTGCACAGCTAACTCCTCAAAATTATTCCGGTAAGTAAAGTTACTCACGTCTATGTATGCAAAAAAAAAAATATAACAATGTTATGATTCATGAAAAACTGTTCTATGCCATCCTTCCTTCAGCAGATCTAATCAGGCTTTTACTTGCTCAACTCTGCTTGCATTCAATCAGTGAGATGGTTCAGGGCTTAACTAAACAACAAAAAAGTTAAAAACACACTTGAATTAAGCTTAAGTACTGTTGCATAAAAAACAGATGTGTTGAAGTTTTCTGGTGAAGCAGTAGCAGAATATATTTTACTTTCAGATTACTCAGGTGTTTTAAACATTATTACTGAACTGAGGTTCTCTTGTTGAACCAAACAGACTAATTTTGAAACTAAAATTCAAATATCTTACACTGATAGTATGAACAAAGTAACTCAGCATTCTGAAGCTAGATATTTCTCTTTGCTGGGGAGGGGCGAGAAACCAGGCACTACAAAATCAGGAAAATGACAAATAGCTTCAGTTCCTCCAGTGTTGCATTTTCACAAAAGCCATCCATCCCAGCCTCAGCAACCAGGTGCCACAACAGACTCCAAGCCCTCTGCTCCTGTAGCAAGTGCATTCAGAGGGACTACTCACACAAATTACGTTGGTGACACCTAAGCACATGTGCACAATTGTGGCCCAAAGATGAAAGCCGCTAAACTTCTGTTCACTGCAGGTTATATCTGACATAGCTGATGATGTTTCAAACAAAACTTCCTATTCTCTTGTTTACAGCTACATCAACGTACTTGCTTGCACCTTCTCAAGCTGAAGCCAGCCAAAGCATTATGCATTAACTAATGCATAAACAAGTTTTGGACTTGGCCTTGCTTTTTTCCATGGAAAAGCACCTATTTTTGAGGGGCCGTAGTCTTTCCATTTTTGGTGTTAAAACTTAGAATTTGTCTTTGAAAATCTGTTAAAACTGGATAGATATTTATACTTAAAAAAACCCCACAAAAAGCAGTTTGCACCTACCCCATCAGGGTGCATTAGCGAATTGTAGTTAAAAAGGACTGACACATTACCTGCGAAAAGGGTATTGCCTCAGAGATTCAATAGAATCTCTATTACCTTCATAGAATCAAGGATCATTCAGGCTGAAAAAGATCTTTAAGGTCATCAAGTTTAATCATAAACCTACTCATGTTCTTGCCAATAATTCTAACAGGACCTAGGATTAAAACTCATACATCCAATCCCAAACACATGGCTGGGCTGATCCTCATAGTCTAGCTTCCACAGGTCAAAACTGGCTTTTCTAAGAGATCTGCATGCTGGACTCAGGGACGTAAAAAGAAGGGACAAAAAAATAAGTGAAAAGAAGCAGGAAGAGAGCTAAGTTTCAAGATCAGATGAAGTAAATTCCAATTTATAACATGGGATTCTGTCATCCTAAAGTCCTACAGTGAGAAAGTTATTCACAGATCTTTCATCACAGAATTCACAAAAAACAGTACATGGCATGAAGAAGAAATCAAAACTTACACAACAGATGTAAAACACAATACTGTAGAACTTTTTATTGTAATCACAATGTAACGCTCACAGCAAATCAGTGAAGATTTGAAAACTGTACTCAGTACTGAATGTAAAGTCCTGATTCCAGTGATAACTATGGAAGTCTGATTCTTTACAAAGCTTCCAGATCAAAAAACCCCCAAAACAACACAACCAAACCAAAGCAAACAAACAAAAAAACCCCACACCCCCCCCCCCCCCCCGACATCATCAGAGGAGAAGCTTTTGAAGGACTATTACCATTTACTAGGGGATGACAGTACTCCACAAGAAACCCATTTTGTAAATTGGAGCTTTACATCCCAAACTCTACCCTAGTCCACAACAAAATGAAAACATGACAGTTACCAAGTAAAAACAAATACATGTCTCCTCAGAAGCACCTTAAATATCAGGTTTGGTGCTACAAGAGGCTCCGCCAGCTGCACTGCCTTTCCTTTTGCAAACCTTCTTGGCTTTCTGCTTGCATTTGCACGCACTACCCACAGCACCCTTCAGTCATGGCTCATTCCTAATGGAGCAAGGTCCCATTCTGCAAGGAGCAGCATCACTCTGCTCTGCCAGGTCTGAGTCTGCATCTCCTTCTCTGGAAGAAAACAAAGAAATGAAAGCACCTGCCTTGCTCTTCTCATAATCTTAACTTGAATTGTGTTCATAGTTGAGCAGAAGGAACTGCTCTCCTGGATGTAGTGTTAACCCACAGAGGCCAGGAGAATCCTCCAACTCATGCCAGTGCATAAAGCCTGGTTCACTCCTAAGGTCCATGTTCCCTGCTCTTTCCAACCTCCCTGTAGAAGATTCATTATTTCTTGGTTCTGCTGTACCATTTTGGTTTCAAGATCATTCTCTAGTCCCCTACCCCTAAAACCTGCCTATTATCTGCCAGGCTCAGCCTGGAACTGGGAACTATCAGAGCAGGGCTTAGAAAAGGACACAACTAGTTGACAAAACACTGAAACTTCTCACGCAACAGGGTCAGGTGCACTGTGTCAACAGTGCAGGAGAAAAGAAAACTAATCTTCATCTCCTCAATCTCTTTTCATGACAACCAATGTGTTACTTGTACTAACAGAAATGATGCACTTACAAACAAAATCCAATTTTCAAAACAAACAACCCACTTAAAAATTTGTCCACTGAGTGATCAGTTAGCAAGAGACCCTTTTTAAGGAATCTAGAATTCCTGATAGAAGGAAACAAATGGACATTTGATGTGGTGTGATGTGAGCAACAACGTGAATACAAGCCCAACAAAGGAGATTTTCCATCTCATCCTGTGAGTATGACTGCAGCAGGACACAAATGCAGATACCACAGGAAGTTCTTGCCTAGCTTCTGCACACTGATGAGATGTTACCCTCTATTCACCACTAACTAAAAGGTACACCCAAACCAACACTGCCCAGCATCATACACTAAAAAACCCCAATATCACAGAACAAAACCAAAAAACAAATTACCTGTAAATCAGATGAAATTTCTTCAGTGGACACCTAACCACAAGGGCTGGAGAACAACTCGTGGTACTGGCAGAAAGCCACCATTGTCATTCCTTTGTGCTTCTCAATTTGTCTCCTTACTGGCCTGATGATGACCCAAGGCTGCTCGTGACCTGACTGAACACATTTGGTGGCAAGAGGACTTTCATGTTCATCACCTGTTAATCATTTGGGGCAGATCTGCACAAGTGACTGGCTAAGAGCAGGCAAGTCAATATGTCACCGCATACCTGGCCACATTTCAGCACACTGCTCCGTTACAAAGTACAAGTTTCCTCTCCTTGGTTCCTCACCTATTGTCACCAAGATATCACCACTTACACCATATAGCTACCAGACAAAACCTGCATTTCAGAAGTTTTTGGAGCTGGGACAGAAGGCACAGACCAGACTTTATGTCATGGATTACCACAGCTCCTACCTTTAGGAGTTTTCAGCAGCTTCACTACAAAAGACTTGATCAGCAACAAGGACAGAAAAAGGGAGTACAAAATGTTGAACACTGCTTATATAAGACAAGAATTTCTTTTTACTATAAATTCTAAATATCAGGCAAAAAATCTTCACATATAGAATTATTATACACTTCAATGCTTCCCTGAATTATCTGAACTTTTGTGAGAAAATGTGAAGGAAGAACTCAAGACACTGGCTGGCCTACAAAGTTTCGTTGAGCTTGCTGCAGCTACCAAAATCTGCATACAGATTAAACTCAGCTTTATCACAAGTACCCAGGTCTTTGGCATCAGTACAGCTGCTTAAAAAGCATCCTAAAAATGATACTTCTTAAGCTGAGAGTAAAATAAAAGCCTTGCCACCAGACTGGGGCACCACTTAACCAGGAGACAGTTAACTACAGCAAAAGCCTACTGCCACAGCACAGAAGCAGTGCCAAGCCACTGACAAGGAGTTATTACACGCAGCACCTCCTCCAAAGTAACAATCTAAGCAGACCCCAAGATTTTCTGCAATCACAGCATCACCTGATCTGGCAGAAAGCCATCCACACCCTCAGAATCAAGGTAGAAGCGATGTTTTGTGAATATTCATACTTCTTTTCTATCTGCTGCATTACCTTAGAGTACTTAAAAAGAAAACAAACTAGAAAATAAGACAGATGGCATGTGGGGCAGAAAGCAGAAAAAAATAGATGGAAGTAACAGCAGAAAGAAGGAGCACTGCTAGAAAAGGTTAAATTTACTTGAAAAAAAAAAAGAGTCAGGGAATACATTACCTTTTCTCAAGATAAGGCTGAGTTCAAGGAAGTAACAGCTCTCACTGTGAACTTCTCTAAAACAAAGCTGTGATTTCCTTTATCTGGTGCACTGGAACTGATCCTTGCCTGCAGTGTCTTAGATTTTGAGGAAATGGCCCTCAGCTATCTTCAGAAACACTACGAGAAGATCCCCAAATCAGTCACTAATGGATCAGAGTACGGTAAGAAAATTTCCTTTCTAGAAATAATACTAATAAAAAGCTTTTAAAAAGTGAGTACAAAATTAAACATAACCAATACTACTTTTACATTGTAACCAAAAGATAAACACATACCTTGCCTATATAAACAGGTATAATTTCCCTGCTAAGGTTCCATGTTTTCTGTTCCTGTAAATCAGTTTGATATTACCATTACTTAAACATGGGTACTCATACAACCCACATTTCAAGAAGGATGTTGAAAATAAACCCCTGCTACTTATGGAGTAGCCATAAGAAAAGCAACAACAGGGAAGAAATGCCACCTCGGTGGGATCTACACAGTGTATTAAAGAGAAGGCTGAACACTTAATTACAGCTCAGGTGTAGGGAACGGCTTCACTGAGTTCTGACAGGGGCATTGGACCGCACAGCACCAGGAATTTGAGGCATGCAACTGAAGGCACAGTTCACCTCTTATGATAAGTAACAATCAGAAAGGCTTACTGAGATTATGATGAGTACTCTACGCATCGGAAAATTCAACACTAATCCAGAAGTTTTCCTAAAGCATGTACTGTGGTTCCATGACAAGTCATTAATGCTCAAGTAACTACAGGGAGGTCAGGAGGATGCTATATGGTACTGAGCTGAAATATTGGTACTCCTTCTCCAAGCTTGGTCAGAGACTGGGAGCAGCGCAGGTACAAAAGCAAAGCAGGGGAAGAGAAAAGCACTGCACCTGGTTGTGGGCACTTAGTTCAACCTTCTGCACTGCAACCCACTGGGAAGCACCACCAGACTCCTCAAAGCCTGCCTGTACTCTGCCCTTGCAGGCAAGCTGGGAAGGGACTGCAGAACACAGCCATGGTCCCATGCAAGGCTGCAGAGTGCTGCCCACCCCAAAACTGAACAAACAGTTCCCAACATACAACTCCCAACACTAGCACAACCACTCACACCCACCTGACATTTGACCAGACAGACACACAGCTTTCCACTTACAATAGAAGGGTTTGCAAAGAAATGCGTGAAGAAAAAAAAAAATACTCCTCTGTATGTGTTTAATATATCAATCTGAAACATTTTGTTTGGGGAGGAAAACATAATTCCTCTAGCCTGCTGTGAATTTTGTCACTAATTCATTGTTTCATAAATCTGGCTAGGGAAAAACAACAAGGGAATAAGATTTTAAAAAGGGAAAAAAAAAAAGGAGAAGCAAAAAAGAACTGAAGACTTGTTTCTCCTATGCTGCTTTCCTTCCTAGTCAAAGGAGACCACTTGAGTGAGTGCTCTTAATGCTGACTTCACTCATCAACTGTAGCATTACATTTCCTCTTTTTGGGAAAGCGATCTTAACCCCCAGAACAAACTCACAGCAGAAGTGGCAGCAACATGACTTGGACATTTTCTTCCATGAGCACGCAGATCACTCACGAGAGGGAGTAAAAAGCCAACAACTTTGTGGCAGGCAGCCACCCCCACCATCAATAACTCCACCAGCAGGTGAGTATCTCACTAAATCAAAAGCTACACCTATAAAGCCTTTGACTTTTTTGGCTTATTGATCATGATGAGAAAGAGTCAGCTGCTTTCTGGGTAATGACACTGGATTTCTTCTGCCAGATGAGCTGAGGACTGTGACTGCCTGCTGCTGAACTGGGCGCCTGCTGAGACACAGAGGGCACAAGCCAGGGGCTGGACAGAGAGCTTTACCATTTTTCTTAGCATTGGTTATGTTCCAGCTTTCCTTTCATGCCTGTTGGACAGCAAAGGGAAATTGAGTCCCTTTGTCCTTCATTTCCATAATTATTGTTTGTGAGCAGCTCCAGCTGCCTAGAACAGCAATTTCTTGTGTCACATTTCGCTGCAGAGGCTCACACTACGTTTTCACCTTTGAAACATCCACCCAAAAGGGTGACTGCAGGGACTCACTCTGGCTGCAGTAACTAGCCACAGGAGTCCCACAATTTGTTTAATTACCTTTCTGAAGACGTTATCCTCCAATCCAAACCACTCTCAAGTGTGGTGGAATTCACTTCTGTTAGAACAGAGGGGCTTATTCCCTAACACCTAAAGAGATTTGTCAGCTGTCCCCTGAAGCCAGAACCATAAGGTAGACAAATATCTACTAGAGCCAACCTCCAACCAATTTCAGCATTCTCTTTCAAAATCATGCATACACAAAGCAACAAAGCCATACTCCTAATAACACAAGGACTGTTCCAATCAATCCTAACTCACATCATCTCCAAAGGGAATCACTTATCATTTCAGCAGCAGATGTGACACATCTAAATGGGAGTGTGGCCTGCAGTAGGAACAGGGCATTGGGCAAAGCCAAGGAATGAAACCCAGAGACTGCCTCATAACCAACTTGAACAAATCAGATATTCCAGAAGTGTTTTTTTTCCATAACATAATATACAACAAGGAAAAAAAACCAAAAAGGACACAGAATGCCCCTCCAAGCCCAAGATTTTGATCCACTATCTAAGGAATAAACCCAAACAAACCACGAAGCCATCAGACAGCATTTTGGCTACAAGAATGTACTCCAATACAACTCTTCAAAGGATCAACATAACATGACTATTTAGGGCCTTAAAATATTTTGTTCATATTTATGAACATTTTCCAGGTAAAAGGATGAAAGAAAAGGCAGTCTAAAATGCACTGCAACTTACATATTTTCTATCATGATTTACATTTAGATATATATGCCTGATAAAGTAATTTTCATTCAGAAAGTATATATTCATGCATACTTATACATATATTCTTGGCACTTTCTATTGCTTTCTCCATTAATCTTCTGAAAGTCTGTGTGTGTACACTTAAGTATTGGATGGAACAATATCAGGAAATTATTATTTCCATCCTGTGTAAACACTGGCTGATACAATATGCTGGCAGAGTTCATCAACACGCATTTTAAGTATCAAACACAGGCCCTTAGACTGGGTCATAGCATTTGAAGCAAACCGTAATCGATTAATAGGCACCTACCCATCTTAAAAGTCCACCACTGTGCATTAATACAAGAAATGTATGACTACCTAATGGGAGAACAATAATTGTAGCATGTAAAGTAAACACATGCTAAAAGCCTGTTACTGAGGCGAAGTGTTCATCACCTCATTTCATCACCTAGGGGATGCACAGTTACTGCATCCTTTACTACCAGGATATTGCACACACATCACCCGAGATACAAGCATGCCACTCCACCCGTAAAGCAACTCTGAAGCAGAGTAGTGATGAAGGACAGAGAGGAAAGTCCACTGCACTGATTAAAGAGACAAAAATCAATTACTGACACACCTTTGGAACCCGGTAGCACTTCGCAATCAGTACAACCTAAAGCTATATAAATTAATATATAGAGAGAGAGCCTGGAACATTCCAGTAATTCATCCGAGACCCTGAGAGGGAGGACATAAATGAGGTTCGAGGCCGCGAAATCCATCTGGGCAGCAGCGGCTGGATAGCGGCGGCAGCGGAGCACACTCCCCCAGAGCAGCACCTGGGGCGGGCGGGCATGTTCGGGCAGCCGCCCCGCGCCCCCGCCCGCACGGACACACCTCACCCGCGGGGCCGCCCCGCGC
>CM031859.1:50779341-50816577 GCA_018697195.1 Certhia americana | reverse complement strand
GAGCCCGGACGGCGCTGCCCCCGGGCGCTATGCGGGAGGCCGCCCGCCCTCCGCCGCTCCCCCTACGGCCACAGCCAGCGCCGGCCCGCCGCCCACTCGCCCGCCCCGCGGGCAACCGCCTCCCTCGGCACCGCCCGCGGGGACAGCGCGCCGGGGCACCTTCGAGGGATCCGAGCCCTGTCCTGGGCAAAGGGGCCGGTCTGCGGAACCAGAAGTCCTACGAGTCGTTAAAGCCCAAGCGACGGGGTCTTCTTCTGGAGTGGGGGTTTCCCAAGGGCGGTGCTAAAAACAAAACAGTTTTGGAAATTGAGGTTAACCAAAGCCTTTAGATCCGTGGGAAACTGAAAAGCCTAGAAACCTCATCTGCTCTTTCTACAGTGCCCGCCAGTAGGCTTCTTCACCCAATCCCCAGAAAACAGCACCCGCTATATTTACCAGAAACTCCACTCCCTTACCCGAGATAACTGCAGGTAACCCTTTCAGACCTTTGTGGCTAGCCTAAACAAGATCTAGCGTCTTCTTTCTTCCTTAGGAGAGTAATCAGCTCTGAAAGACTGATTTCAGTCTTTCAGGCATTGTAGCACCATTAAATTCCAAATTCTGCAAGACAATTAACTCAAGCCTGAAGATAGGCAGATACCTGCATAAATGAAAAGGTGACACAAAGTGTACACATACATAGAGAGATGCTAAAAGAGTGTGTCAAAATAACAAATGGTGCACAGGGGTCTCAAGAACAATATTTTTTACTTATTATAATATTACGAATCCAATGGGTTTTAATTTTAAGTATGAGATTTGTCAGAGACTTATTTTTTTAATTTAACAGCTTCTTAGAAGATTCATTTCAAGAATGTATCGTTTTCAAGACCAACTGCATCTCCAATACAGACACAGCCATCTCTCACCATTGCCATTATCCTACTTGTAGCATATGCTTGCCACCACTCAGTGTCACTACTGGAACAACTGTCTCAACTGCTCCACTAAATTTGCTGCTGCACTTTCAGCTAAACTTGAAGTTTCCATCTGATTTTTTTTTTTTTAACTGAAACAGTTTCTTCTACAAGAGACAGATTTTCTTTAAAATGTACTCTGCTGCTTAAAGGATACGTTCTGATAACACACCACATCTTATTATTACCCAGCTAAAGATGGATAAACACAAAGTTACTTTGGTTAGAAATCTTAAAGACTTCACTAGAACAAGGCTGCTCTACCACCACATGGAAGAAAGGGGCCCTGCTCTCAGTTACTCTTCCAGCAGTGCTTAGATAACAAATCTGGGGAAAAAAGAGCAAGAAGAGTAGTACTATTTACCCAACCTCCTTTGCCAAATTGCAGAAGCTACAAAGCCCTATTCATCAAAGTGGTGGAAACCCCATTTATCTCTTAGCTGCACTTGTACAGCAATGGCAATGACTAACACCTTATTTTAGCTCCAGAAAAGCTAACCTTGTCCTAATGTACCAGTTTGCTGTGCATCATCATTCCAAACACAGTCACCTCTATTGCACAGTGTAGAAAGCTCTAAAAAGACAATGCATAAACTCCATATAGCAAAGAAATGATATAGCATTTCTACTTATGTTGCCCCGAGCATATCAAATACATATTCTAGACTGCTGGCATGGGGAAGAAATCACTCAAATTCCTGTCAGAGCAGCAGGATAAGCAGGCTAAGACTGGGACAGAAGCTTTGTACAAGTTCTGGTTATGGCACTGTAGGTTATTGCCTGTGGCTCAGCCCACAGAGTTCATGTCATTGGAAGAACTTGTGTGAGTGGGATGTCAAACTCCCTTTTGTTTTACTGAGTCCGAAGCACTAAGTAATGCCTGCCTTTCTGTTGCAACGATGAACATGAGATAGGCAGATAATAGGTAGGTTAGACACACACACATCACCTTTGAGACAAAATTTAGTTTTAGTCTCCCTACAGTATAGAGGATACCAGACAGTCTGATTGGTTTGCTCTTTCCCATGGCAATACGTTTCTTGCCAGTTCATTTGAATACAATTGCTCTAACATTATTTGATTTATTGTCTTTGTGGTATCAATGCTTAGAATATCTTTACCAGAGAAAATCTTAAATTCATGTTGCTCGTTGATTTCAGGACTGGGCAAATTTGTTTTATCACTGTTTGCATTATTTTGATGGAAACAAAATGTAAATTTGCTATTTTTGTTCCCTCCAAATTGTGAGTTTTTACCCTAGAAAGAGATTTCTCATATAAACTCACATGTATAACCACACATGAAAGACCGAACAGATTTGGGACACTGAAATACTACATTTGAATAGGTTTCGATCTTCTGCTTCAGCATACATTAACAGAGTTACATACATTCAAGAGAAAAAACTGCTAGAGGCACAGTATGTTTATGGCCTGCATTGAGATCAGCTTACACTAATAGCAGAAAAAAATACTGTATTGTTCATGTAGTTCATGTAGGTTTTGTTTCTTTTTTTACATCTGTAATTGTTAGCTTACAGCTCATTTATTTAAGGCAACCTGACATAAAAAATTACACTGACAACCTTGACTACTATAACAGTCTAGTTTTGAAAAGACATAAAAATGAAAGTGACACCAATCTTTCTTTTTTTTCCATTATGAGCCCTTCTGGTTTTACCTATTACTCTTACCATTATTCACCATGAAGTAGTCACAAAATAGGTTTCATACAGACAGACTTTTATGCATACATAATTGAGGCTCTGCTTGATCCTACTGCACTGAGGGCTATTCTTAGCCTGGTTTCTTCAGTTTATGTAATGATGAATTTTCAGAGTGTCCCCAACTCACCCTCTAACTTTGAATTGATTGTCTAGATATAACTCAATGTGACTGAGGTAGTGAAATTTTCCACAAGTTTTACAAAAATGAGAAAGAGACCATAGGTTTAAAACTTTTATAAGAAGTTCTCCCCTAATAACTGATTCTGTGCACCTATTTTTCTGTCTAGAAGAGCAAACCAGAAGCAGCTTCCAAAATGCTTAGTTGAAGAAAGACTATAAAAATAAATGGAATTTTCTGAGATACAAGAGGAGATGACAAAAAAGTCCTCTTTGTTTCAACTAAGGTAGCTCAGTAGACATTGGAAGGAGCACCTCATCATCACACTTTATCCCAAACCCCAGAATCACGTGCATTTTAACATGGGTTAAAAGGGAAAAGAAACTGACTCAAGCTTTTCTAAGTCAAATGCAGTCCCAAGGGAAGAACGTAAGCTGAAGAAAAAGAATACAAGAACGTGTGAAAGTGTTTATAAAATATTGCCGGTTGCTCCCCCTCTCGTTCTTCAGGATCATTAAAATATCCCCCAGGACAGGGACTGCTGCCTGTCCCCGCGTCGCGTCCCCTGGCGTCGCCAGCGCCACACTGCAGGCACAGGGAGCCAGTCGCCGCAGGGCCTGGAATGTGCTCCTGGAGCTGGGAACAATGTTTGGACAATGCCTCTCCAGGTTTTCCTCACATTATTTCCATCAAAACACTACTGAGGTTAAAACAGATATAAGAAGTACAAACTACAATAGTACTTTTCCCCCAGAAAATCGTTATCATCCAACAGTCAGGTCACCAATCTGACCATACATGGAAATTAAACATAAAACTGCAAAAGACTGTGCATCATCTCTTCCTTCCCTCCCCTTTCCATTTCCTTGAAACTGGGATGATGTACAATTACAAGTCAGGCGAACTTACAGAAGAAAATCTGATACCAAGACTTTCCACATGAAACAGACAGTTGAAGAAAGAGAGGACTGATAAATGCAGCTTCTGCGTAGAAGGTTTTCACTAGAGCTGAAGCATGTACCCCACGTACTAAAGAAAATTTGTACTCATTACTTATTATATAGTAGATACATATTCAAATTATATACTTTCCATAACTTAGCACATTACTTTGATGTTATTCTTATTCATTTTTACATTGTAAGCCTACAGTCACACATCAATCAGCGTGTCAAATTGAAGTAATAATATGTGATGTATTCATATGGAACAGACAAGTTAATTGCATGTTGCTGTACAGCTTGCATTTAAAGGAATTGCTCTGATCTTTCAGGTTCCAAAATTCAGCCTTACCTACCAAACTATGACACCCATGATACAGTACCTCTAACATTGAATGCTACTCACTTGGTTTCACAGGCACACCAGTGCTAAGGGAAAAGAAACATCAGCCTCTGACATTCCTTTCCTGGTGCTTTCGGGAAGATCATTCTTCTCCAGCTACCATTTCAGGGATGCAGGCACAGGCACTGGCTGCCTCTGTGCTGGCAGGAGGCTGAATCGCTGACAGCTTCACTGATGCACTTCTCTATCAGATACAGGAAGCCAGAGTAGAGGCAGAATCTTTTGTCAGTGCACATGACTTGTACGGAAAAGAAAACCATTTCTAAAAATAACTAGGCAGCATATGACTCTCAGTGCTATTTTCTTGGTGGTCTAGTGGTCAGCCCTCACCTCTGAGGTTAACATCACGGAAAAGATTTCTTACTTCAGTAAATTTCTTAAGTACATACCTTAGTTTTCACTGCTCCTGTGGCTGTAATCAACAACACTTTCATTGCTCAAGTGAAATTTAGTAAGATATATTACTCATTTGGAAAGTGATTTGCTAACTGTCAAGCACAACAGAGCAGGATTGCCTTGTTTCTACATCTAACAGCTTCCTAGGGCACGGACAAAACATATTTGCCCACCCTGCCATCAGCATAAGATCACCTTTTTCATAGGCTCAGCTACTTTTCTGAAATTGTCAGGGGAGTATTTTGTCTCCATCACTGAGGCAGCTTAAGACTCAAGGGGCTCACCCCTGCCTTCCTCTGTGGTGTCATGTAATAGACACTCCTAAGGGTGGCAATGACCATTCTGTAACACACACCTGCAATCCTGCCAGTGCAGCTGCTGTGGGCCTGGCCTAACTCTAACCTAAGTGCCTCCAGTGCTGCTAACATCATACCCACAGAAGTCAGTACCCCTCCAAAACCCACCTGAGAAGCACCCAGAGTGGAGAAGCCTATGCTTTTAAACACAACACTGCGGACCTAGTGGAGTATTCAAACTCTTTAAGGCTAGCTCAGTTTCTGCAGTATAACTGCCTCAATATCTGGCCGGTGTTCCTTGCAAGGTTCAACTCTGTAGCAAACTAGGTCCCACTTCGCCTTTCTCCTCAGCAGTGGGCACAGATGACCTGCCGGGACCAGGTGACCTCTCTCACCCAAGCACAGCCACCGCTTTGCAGTGGCCTCAGGCCACAGAGACACTCCAGCCCGACACAGCTCCGCCTCCTCAAGGCCTGAAATGCCTTGGCCTTGACAAAGGGGGTGCTGCCGGTCCCACACACGAGAAAAGCTGTTCCCGCACACATAAGACATTACAGCACATCTAAGAGGGCCTGATTTTAACCTCCTATTTTGTGATCTCCCTCACTGCACCGTAAAATTGCTGAATTTAGGCCAAAGAAAGCTCCATCACTATCAAGACACGCATTTTGCTCAAGACTGCTCTGTTTTGTGATGAAATGAACCATTGGCTGAACACGGATGCTGATGAGATGAAAACCAAACACCTTCAACCTCCTTTATTCCTTCCAGAAGAAAATGATCCCCTTAAGTTTGTTTTCAGACGCTAAAGACTTCAAAGATCAGCTAATGCATATTTGCACAGTCCACAAGCACAGTCTGAAGCTGATCTATCTTAATACAGACAGGTTTTTGGATTTTAGAGGCAAAGGCCCTGAGAACTAGAGAAATTGGCTTGTGCAGAGCCAACCCTCCTGTATCGTTGGACACTGCCTAAATAGGGAATATTATTTTCACTAGTACAGCTCCCAGATCTTCTATGTTCATGAAAACAACACGCCAGAGGAAAGAGCTTTTTCACAGAGGTCATCTGCAGCACTGGCCGTTTTCATTCCGGTCACACAAACCTTACCAAAAAACACAAGGTCACAAATTAATATCTATCGTGTGAGGAGGCCGCGGCAGCTCAAGGCAAGCAAACACCGACCACTGGCTCCCACCTGAGAGAGGCCTTTGGACCCGCTTTCCCCTGCCGGCCTAGCCCCGGAACCCGAACAAGCTGAGGTGTTTCCACAGCCTGCTCGGGGAGCGAGCAAGCCGGCGCGGAGGGAAGCGCCACGTTCCTCTCCTGCCGGCAGCCGCCCGCCGGGATGTGCGGCGCAGAGCGCTCGGCTGACGAGGCCCCGCCTGCAGCCGTGACAGCGACCCCCCGTACGGAGACGATGGTGTCACGACCGGTTTGTAAAGGCAACACGAAATGAGGGAAAACCACCGCACGAAGCCCGCGCCTCCTGGGAGCGGCGGGAAGAGCACTGGCTCTGGAGGAAGAGAGGGAGACCCGGCCCCGGCCACGGCCGCCGCCCTCCTCCGAGCCCCCCCGCCCCTATCGCGGCCGCGCAGCTCTTGCCTGTGGCGCTGTGGGAGCCACCCCCGCTCCCGCTGCGGCACCGCCGGGCTGGCCGCTCCTTCCCGCCCGAGGCTCCGTCCCGCTCGCTCCCCCACCACCATCCCGCCTCCCGCCCACGCCGAGGGCCCTTCTCCAGCCTCGCCTGGGCGGCCCCCTCTCCTCCCCACCCCGCCGCCGCTGTTCTTTTCCGTGGGGTGGAATAGAATGTCCCTTTCCACACGCAGCTGCTTCCAGGACTTGGCACTGCCTGGAAAATAGGAGCAGAAAGAAAAAGCAGCAGCACAACAAAGTCGAAATATGGAGGGAGAGCTCGCTGTCATTGGTTCTTTAGCAAAAAGTGGGAAAGCTTTCACAAGGATCCCTGGTGGTCTAGTGGTTAGGATTCGGCGCTCTCACCGCCGCGGCCCGGGTTCGATTCCCGGTCAGGGAAAACTAATTTTTTTTTTTTTTCTTCCCTACCTTTTACCCTTTCATCCTTGTTTTGTTCTAGGATTTTCTCCGGCCCTCTTCTTTCGCTTTTACAATTCTGGGACCATCGGCCGGCTGGTGTGCGAGACCGAGGCGCGGGAGTTGTAAGCCGCGCCTGACAGCTTGGAAGAATGGTGCAGGAAGGCCGTGCAGAAAGTCTCAGCGCCCCGTGCTGGTGGCAGGGGAAGCCTCCCCTCACAACACTGCCTACAGGCATCCCATGCCCACCCAAAGGGATTCTAGAAGTCAGCAGAGGCCTGCCTAGAGGGTGACGTGCAGTTAGAATTTTTTTTTTTTTTTTTTTTTCTTTTTGGTCTGCTTGCTCTAACAGTTTAGGGTTTTAGGGTGTTCCCACACCTTCTCCCCCACAGGTGAATGGTCACCTAGTGCTATTACGAATCTTTGAACTGTGGTAGCAGGGACCCAGCAGGGCCTGGAGCATCTCTCTTATGAGGAAAGGATGAGGAAACTGGGCCTGTTCTGCCTTGAACGAGACAGCTGAGAGGGGCCCTCATCAATGTCTACAAGTACCTGAAGTGAGGTGCCAAGAAGATAGAGCCAAGCTCTCCTTGGTGGGCTCTGATGCAAAAGCACCACTGGAAATAATGCTTTGTCTGCCTTTCTCAGGGTGTGCCAGAGCCTAGGCTGCCCTCCGCTGCAGATAGGAGTGTCTCATGGGAAAAGTCCTCCACTATATTTTTTATGACAAAGAAACTTCAAGGAGGTGCAAAAGAAAGGGATCACCTTTGCTCTAAGGCAGAAAGCAAACAGTCAAAAGGGTTGTTGTCCCCTGTTAGATATGAAGAAAAGGTGCCACTAAATTATAGTTAAACACCAGGTCCACAGATTGCCAGCCAAGGAATTATTGCATTCCTGTGGCTGGAGGTTCTTAAGAGTGGGCTGGACGAGTTATCAAGTCTCTCAGACTCTCATTCTCAAGGGGAATGGCTCAGTGGATCCCCTAAGATCCTGAAAGTCACAATTATATGATTTCATCCTGCACTTTCCCCTATAATTAGCAGTTTACCTGTTAATTAGAACTGTGTAGGGCTCTGAGATTCTTCTCTCCCTCTTTGATCTCACTGAAATGCCTTACCAAATTGGTGGAAGAAGTTGCTGCTTTCTGTGTCAGAAAATGCTGTGGAATTTTAGAAGCAGATAAAACTAATTTCAGGTGTTGACTACCTTGCAAGAAAAGGCATACATATGGTTTTACAGAAGAGGAGGGAAAGAAGCAGTTCCTTTTGGTTTAACTCATCTTGTAGTAGGACATTTGCACATTCTTAGCACTGTAAATCCAGCTTTGGAGTCATCTGAGAAAAAATAGGCACATGTAAGGTTACAGAAACATGTAAAAAACCCCAGAATAACTCTTGCACACAAAGAAAGAGTAGTTTTCAATATTTTGTTAGGAATGCTGCGTAATCTCTGAAGAAGCTATCTAATGGCCTTCCAAATGCCTTTTCAGTCCAATGCCAGACTTGAAACTTGTCCTTGCAAAGACAGCAAATATTCACCTAGCAAGGAGTAGGAACCAGTCCTCTTGGCTGGTGTCCTTACACTTAAAGTCCCACTGTGATTAAAGGTGTCCTGGTCTGGGATGAAAAGAGCCAAGATCAATGTTCACCTTGAGCATGTGTTGAAGAATGTTACAGCAGTTTCTGATTCCTTGTTCCAGAACTTAGTAATGGAGGGAAGGATGTGATGGAGGGAAGGATGTGATGGAGGGAAGGAACTGGGTACTTGTTTTTTAACGAGTAGAAGAACCATCCTTCTTAGAGCTTTTGTTGATATTTTTGTTTTACACAAAAGGTGACTCATGATGAAGCCCCAGAAAAGGTGGGCTGTTTTACAGAGTTTGGCAGTGCAATCAAAAGCACATCACAAAAGTGACCTGGCTACAGCAGAGGTATTTCAAACAAATATGACATTATTAATAACACATCTTTAAAGTGTACTTGAATTCACTTCACACTGTGGTAGATTTTGAGATACCGGCTCACAAGTATTTTCACTTTCATTTCTGTTCTTCCTCAAAACTGACCAAGTGCTTTCCATGTTACAGCAAAGGTTTATGGGAATGAACTGCAGAAGAAATAAGAATGATAAGGAAGACAATATACCTTAAATCAACTTCAACCAGCAACTGAGTAAACTTTTCTTTCTTGCTACCTCCTTTAAGTTACAGCCCTACATTAGTTCCACTTCTTTTTTTTTCCAATCTTATATGAAGTATCTTGACTATGAGTGAACAAAAAATTTTGCATGACTTTTACAACTAACAATTCCTTGGAAAATGAAAGTTCCCACCTTTTTTCTTTTTTTTTTTTTTTTTTTTTACAGGCATATTTTCTACTTGCCCTCATATTTCACTTCTGTCTGAAGGGCATAGAGTCATGCAGTCGTTAGATTTATTCTGTTCCCAGGAGATTCTCTTGGCGGCTTATCGCCGTTTTGTTTATTTTGTTGTGGACATAAACAAGCGCAACTCCGTGTATCCTCCGCAAGGCAACGAGGCGTCGCCTATTGATATAAACATTGCTGGAACACGCCAGAAGGTGGCATCCCGGTCCTGTGTTTTCCACCACCCGTCCGCGGTTCCCTGAGCAGCCCCTCCTCTGGAGGTTTCAGACTCAATTCCCTACGTTAACGTTGTGCCCGTTTCATTCCAATGAGCTGTCGAATAATGAACGATCTGTATTTGCTGATAAAGCCAATTTCGTCTGCAAATGAAGCTTGTATTAAGGCAAATTATTGTATAGTTTCTGAGTTGAATGCTGTATATGGAAACTTTACAAGCTGTCTTTAAACAGTGTTAATATAACATTTAAAAAAATAGAAAGAAAAGATGTCACAAAGTATTGTCAGGAGTGTGACTCAGACTCTATCACCTCGTCCTGTTTGTGGCATTAATACAACGATGATACATACCATTATCAGAGTGACAGAGGACCATATGTCCCATGTCCCTGAACAAGTTCACCCCCACAGCCACTATGTTTGGGGTCAGAAATACCTCTGCTTTTCACCTGTAGGTTTTAAACTGAAGGTCATGCAGAAAATTTGTGCCAAGGCGAAGAAGAGAACCACAATTTCTGCATCCCATGTCAGGACACTGGGGCATCAGCTTCCCAAGGACACAAGACAAGGTCTGGTTTCTTTCCCTTCCCTTCTGCATGTATTCACAAGGCTAGTGAGCCATGGAAGAAGTCTGTGCTATGACATTAATGCTGTCACCATGGCAGTCAAAGGACACAAACAAGGCGAAGTGTTTATTAAACTGGTGGGGTGGAAGGAAAAACAAACCCAAAAGATGCTTTCAGGCACACAGTCCTTTTTCCAGGCTTTTTCTCCCTGTCCTATTATCTATCCCAATATTCGTTCTATATAATATTGATGTCTTAAAACATAACTGTGAGTCTCTTCCCAAGCTATAGATTCACCATGAAACACCTTCTGGACAGTAAGATAAAAAAAATACGACAACCTCACTTCACATCCTCCTAGGACTGTTCCTTGAGAATTACAGTTGGAAAATTTACTCTGAATTGTGCTTTAAGAGAAATTACTTTGTGCATACCAAGGCAGTTTATTTAAGGTAACATCATTATTGAAAGTCAAATGCAGATCTAATTACCACTCATAGATCTAGATAATACTGTCCAAGGACTATTTTCCAGCCAGTCCTTTTACAGGAACAGTTGCCATGTCCTATTAAGAAGTACTCTGATCATGAAATTACGAAAGCTCTGATCCTTTTAAAAGTCTGAACTTTTTCTCTTGCATGCTGCAAATCTGCTTTCTAGACCATTTTTATACTGCCTTGTGGCTACAGTCAATCATTACCTTCTGCCTTTCCATGCTTTGTTTCCCTTGTGCTCTTTTGATTAATCACACTTTAGTAAACTATACTGACAACATTATTATGCTGTGCCTAATTTTTGTCTTGCTAGCAGAAAAACAGAGCTGGGAGGTGACAGTTTCCCCCCAAAGCAGGAAAATAATAACAGGCTATAAATTGGTGTTACAACACATGCTCTGGCTGGTGGTGCTGTCTGCTGCGTGTCACAGGGAATAGCAGTGACCCAGACAAGAACAAGGCAGCAGGACTGATGGAGGGTGGCCACAGCAGGGTGCTTTCATGGCTGTCCACCCAAACTGCTCCTGCATCCTTTGCAAGGGATTTTTTTACAGAAATTACAACTCTCTATTCCATAACTGGCATAAGGGGTATTGTGTAATCTGCAGTTCTGTGCAAGAGATCCAGCAAAATAAATGAAAAAAAATAGGAATGATCTTCCTACTTGCTCAGATAAGAAACCATCTGCCTAATTCTATCAGGATGAATTCTTGCAGTTTGTTCATTGTCTGCCCCAAGCCAGGTAGTAAGTCTCAGTTTCAGATTTGTTGGGATTGTGGCCATGGTTCAACCAAAATGCAGTTCCTTGCTGTAGCCTGCGAGGGCTTTCATCCCTCCTCCACCAACATCGTGCCCATCTCCCCTTAAGCAACCAGGCTGGAGTGTGAAGCACATGAGAAGACGAATATGAGCTCCTGAGATTCTCTCACCATGACTCCCCTGCCTGCTACAAGGCTCACAGGGAGTCTCTGTGTACTTGCCAAACCCAGTTCTGATGTGGTCTCTCTTGGGTTTACCATCAAGATCCCCCCAAGGGTGTCTTTGGTGAGAAAGGGGTGGCAGTTGGATGATGGTTCTGCTGTGGATGTGGGCAACATCCAGGTATCTTAAGGATAAACCAGGTATCTTAAAATCTCTTGTGCCTACTGTTTATTACAGTTTGCTGATCCTCCTTTAAAAGTAAAAAGCCAAAGGATTAAATGTAATTTAATGAATTCTTCTTTTCTGGTCATACGTTCAAAGGGGCTTTTCTTCTATGTCATCCATTATGTCATCAGAAATTTGCCTCCCTCAGCAACATCTGGGCTCCAGGAGAGCTACTATCTTCTATTAACTAAAGGCTTATGGTAAGGGATAGAAACTTGAGTTAAAAATGCTCCCAAGATGATGGTGAGTTAGGAGCTAATCTTTCCCCTGGGGTCTGAGGTCTAATTAGACAAGATCAAGGATAAGAATTAATTAACACTATTCCCACTTTACAGGTGAGTAGCCAAGAAGTGAACTAACAAACAAGATGTATTTCTGATGTATTTAAACACTCAGAAGTAGTGTGCCACCCAAAATTTTAAAAATCAGAACAAAAATGCATCCTCTAAAGTTTTTGTCTTGCAGGGGGCTTAAAAGCATAAAGAATTTTGTTTATACAAATAATCACACTGAAGAGGAACAGTTCCTCTGTTTCCTTCAGATGTACATCCTTAGTTCCTTTGTAGGACAAGTCCTGAGTCATATCGTTGATGAACTATAACACTGATTTTGAAAAACAACAGGGACTGAAAAAGTCACGCATGTCAACAATAGCTAAAAAATATCTCTAGCATGCCTAGTTCTTCACTTTAAAGGTTATATACAGGAGAAAAAGAGCTTTATTTCCCCCTTTTTTTTCCTCCAGTTTGAGCCACAGGCACAGAAACACTCCACTGCAAAAGCTGAGAATATGGGCAAGCACATCTTACATATTGATATTGAACTACTACTTCTCTTTTGTTTTGCTGGTGGCTACTGCTATTGGGCATCCTTGAGTTTTGACGGTCACATCAAAGGAGCAGCTCTGGCGTGAGAACCGGTCAAAGTGAGCCAGATAATTAATGGATTTATTACTGAGGTCGGTTCCCATGATTGTCAGTGGGCAGCAGCCACTGCTGTGTCGTAATCCTCATTCTCTTGGTAAGGCACATACTGCCTTTAATAGGTTTAATGATCCAATAGTGATTTACTAATGGGAATCTTTCTTGTCGGTTTAGCAGGCCTTCAAGGAGGACAGGGTGGCACATGAAGGTCAGTTTTCAGCAGTATCAAGAAGTGCTTTTATTTGTTTTGTTTTGAAATTCCTGTTTGGAGCATTTTTATTCACTAACTGCAATAATAAATTGAAGGGTCAAAGTCATTGTAGCTGGGCAGGTATCAGATTCTTGATAACATGAGGAGGGAAAAAAGACAGACATTGGTCACAGTGGATTGTGACTGAAGGTCTGAGATAATGATCAGAAAACATTCACTTCAGCTTTTATGATCAACAAAATGAAAAAGCGTGCTAAGAAGGACTGAAATAGCCTCATGAAACCACAGGCTGGCAGCTGGTCGTCGCCACCAGCCCCTGCTGGGGTGGCTGCCTGGCAAGGACCTTTCACTAAGGTTGCATTCCCTTTCTGCTGGGAAAGGAGGGAGGGGGGACAACCAGTGGGACAACTGCCCAAAAAGAGGGCAGGGGAAGGAAAAGGAGAGGAAGCAGCTTTGCCTGCCCAGAGGGAAGGAGATGGTCTTGGTGCCCAAGGAGCCAGCGTCTCCACGGCTGCTCCCCCTTGCCACCCTGGTGCCTCTCCAGAAAAACAAACCCCAGAAAAGCCAAGAAAAATAAACTTCCTTCTCCTCCACCAAAATACATTTAGAAAGTGACAGAGGGAGAGGGGGTGGGGAGAAAAACAATGTTACTTTATTTTAGGGCTGATATAATAAAGTCAAGGGTTGTGCTGGCAAGAGACATTAAGAGCTATGAGAACAATCTACACACAACAGACCTCGTCTTGTTAATCAAGTTGTGAAAGTGTACCTTAAATGTTTAACTTTTGTTTTAAACTCATCGAGGGAGGGAGTCCTTTTTCTCAAGAATTTAAAGTTACTTTTCTGTCTGAGATATGAAGAAAATACAGTGTTCTGAGTTAAACCAAAAGTAAGGGGGGAAAAGTGTATGCCTTTACATAGCTACAATTTTGTCTCCTTGGGTTTATATATTGCCTTGTAGTCATTTCACTAGATTTTCACTTACCACATAGTAATATCTATGGGTATTCTTTACAGGTAAAAGAGTTTTCTTTACATCTTCCATTGAGACACTGTTTCCTGGAGTGGGTGCAGAGGTATTGCAGTTCACGTAGGCAGTGTTCAAAATGTCCTAGCAACCACAATTTCAGTATTGCATCAAGGTATTTTTTCATCCTGAAAACTTTCTTTGTAGAAGAGAAAAATCCTGAAAATTAACTGAGTGGAAAGCAAACTTCACTCACTAACTCAGAAGGACTTTCTTATAGAGTAAGTAATAGCACTGTTCAAACATTGTCTAAAACATTTAGCTTTGCTTGAATTCAATATTGGCAGTTGTATATCTGTAAAAAAGGAGTCTGCCTCTTCAGACCTTGAAAGTAATTCAACCAGACATATTTCATTTTATTTCCCATAATCACTTCCTTTTGCTTCTGGTGTTTGAGTATCTAGGGTACAACACTAATGCATGTGTCCCAGATTCACATTGCCACCATGAATGCAGAAAAATATCCCTTTAAAAACAAATTATATTGACATCATCCTATAATCACCACCATGCTGAAGTCAGAGCATTAAGAGAACTTCTAAAATTAGTGTTGATTGAGGTGTTGACTGGTCTTAGTTTTATGGGAGTGATAGATGATAATGCATTATCACCAAATGTTTCGATACTGTTCTATTGTTTCTTCTGGTGAGGCATCTGATTCTTTGAAAAAATTAGATCATATGTGAAATATTACTAAGCTTCAAATCTTACATCTGCAAAGATGATGCAAGGCAGAGAGAAATTCACTTGCCTGGCCATACATATATTGTGCCTCTTGGCATTCTTGGATTTCCCAGGCATCTGCACAGGACTGGCAGAGGTGACACAGGACACAAAGGAAACCTACCCCCTCCGAAGGGATAGTTGGAGCCCAGCTTAGGACATGGCAAACATTTAGACAACTGAATGATGACTAAGTGATTGTGTTTGCACTTTCATAGCACATAACAACTTCCAGTAGTAGCAATTACCAGGATAAAAAAACCAAATCAAAACCAACCACACCTTCTCCCAAAAAAGAAAATTACATATATTTTATGGAAATTATCTGTCAATTATCTCTAAAAATATTATTTCATTAATAAATCAGGAGAGGTTTGGTTTACCCTTGAGTGGAGATCTCAGCATTTCTAGTACCTGCCTGGTGCTCTTCTGCTTATCATTTCTGGTTATGATCAGATGTGCTGCTGCACTCATTCTTTTGAGACTCTTACACACTAGTATCCAAGTGTTTGCTGCGTAAAATGATGAAGCAGAGAAACAGAGCATGAGTAGAAAGTTCAGTGTTGAATAAAATTATCTCAGGTTCATACAGTGGCCTCACACAAATGAAGCTTGGATACATGAAGCTTGCAAACAAAGCTATACCAATTCCTTCATCTTTTCTCAAAGTTGAACAAAACTACCAGTTCAATCCCTCAGGTCCTCAGTTGTGTGATCTCAGGCTATCCATGCCTACAGAACCAGATGACTAATGAGGCTGGTGACTGCAGAGGTGGTAAAAGTCCACTTCACATGTCGGTATGTTCTGATGTTGTATCTTTTGACTAAAAGATGCTTGTGACCTTTTCCTGTTGTAAAGAAGAGATTCCTCGTTTACACTAGCCCTAAGAATGTGCCAAAATCCATGTCCCAGGCTTATCTCATGACATCCTGATTTAAGTACTGTATTTCAAAATAGCTGCAAACATTTTGAAGGTTCACACTAAGGAGGCAGCAGTATGAGCTGGCACCTCCTGGCAGTTGTTCAGACAGAGGCAGTCACAGCCAGGAGACAATTATTCTACTTTGAATATACGCATTCAGCCCTCGGCCACAGTAGCCGGTTTTTCTTCTAGGCAGTACCTAATGCCGGATTTCCTCCACTTGCAATCACAGCAAAGGGAGGACAGGCAGCACCGCCTCTCAATTGCCTGTCTCCTCTCTAGGGTAATAATCTTCTCTCAGCAGCCTAAGTGCTTTTTATTTGCATTGCTGAGGGCTAAGGTTTCGAGCCTGCTAATGCTGAGTGACAGAATTGGTTTTTAGTTTTTTTCCTTTTAAGAAAAACATTCTAGGAAATTGCATAACCTGCTTTGATCCTCTTGATAACTGGAATTTAAAGTTGTAAACCCACCCATTGAAAAGTTAGTCAAAGCCAACTACTAACTGTTGAACAAGCAGCCTGACTTGTGTTCTTGTGGTATGTGCCATGATCTACTCTTAAATTATATAAATTACTAACTTTATTCTTCATCCAGGTCTATTCATCATTGAATGCACAATAAAGACGGAAAAGGGCTGAAGTAAGGTTGCACGCACACAGGCACGAGTCCTAACTTTTGCATCTTGGTTATGCCAAGTAAACAGTTTTCCCTTGCTGTTTTAAAAACTGCATAGATGCCTCAGCTTTGTTAGCACAGCTACAACCAAAGCCACCAGAAGCTATTACCTCTGATGTCTTTCCAACAGCACATGTGAAATATGCGTCTTTGTTGTTAATATCTCACTTGGAAAATCTTCATCAGCTCTCAGAGAGGTAATGTTCCAAACAGCCTAGAAATAAGCAAGCATGAAGAATGAGCTCCTCATAACCTCTAGGTGATTTGAGTCAAACCAAACCAAACCAAAAGATAACACAACAAGAAATACTGGAGACCAAAAGCCAACACAAAAAGCAGTAGAGGACACATCAGCAACTCATGGATCTGGCCTGTTTTTTCAAAGTGAAAATGGGATAAGCACAAGCAGGCTGCACAAATCTATCCTTGGGGTGTATCTAATCAGTTTCTTTTCAAACTGCCATTTTTTTAGAACGAGGCAGAATATTGCATTTTGGAAAACAAATTATGTTTTGAGGCACATCAGTTAGATTGAAGACCTTAGTCAGAACCAAGTCAGTTGATCTGAAAAATAGTCAGGTGCCTATTTTTAAGGTGATACATACCTGAGAGACCTCCTACCAGGCTATTGGAAGGCAGGTTAATAGTTAACAGCTTACAGTGAATAGGGCTGCAACCTGCTCTTTCATGCAAATAAACCCCACTTTTTATCTACCAGCCATTAATGTCCTCTTTTTTCTTGAAAATACACATTTAGAAAGTGAATATCTCATCTGTATGCTGCTAAATATGCCAGAACAGCAGTACAGCATTTCTGCCCTTAACAAAAAAAATGTCATATTCCTCCCAAACAACACTACTTCAAAGAATATCAAGGTTGATTAACAGTGTGGGGGTTGCAAGACTTCTTCCCTTCTTTTGTCCATTTTTTCAGGTGAATGAGAACTCCTCCTTACTTAGGTGCCAGAGACCAGCTGATTGAGGCAGGGATGGTTTCCAGGTTTAATATTTGTGAGAAAGGATGATAGGGAGTGAGCCACTGAGCTGAGGCTGCTGAGGCTTTTGGTGATGGGAGAGTCTGTCTGGCTGTAGTGTGATCCCCTTTTTCTGTGCCTCAGTCTTGCCAGCTGTTATTTTGGCATTCAGACATGTAAGACTTTGTCCTCATCCTTATAAACAGAGCTTTCCAGACTTTCCACAGAGGGGCTTAGCACGTCTGATGAAAAAATAACAAACCCTTGCCTCAGTGAGAACTGTCAAATTAGAAGACCAGAACTTGAGGTAAAAACTATCTCTTCTTATTCCATATATTTATGGATTAATGATGTCATTGGGTTAACATTTTCACCTTCTAAACCCTTCGGAAAGCTAAACCTAGAAACATCAATGATTTTTGGGGCTCTCTGGGATGAACAAATATGCTTGCATCATTAAGCATACCATCAATGTAGAGCCAGTTTGCAAGCCTGAAAACCAGCGCTGCTTTGCTATTTTCCCCTGCCTATTCCAGAACATGCTGGACAAGATGGGCTTCCTGGCTGAGCAAGGGGAGCAGAAGACTGCAGAGAAGCCAACAGGCTTGTTAACAGGGGCAGAAAACAGGCCACAGGTATTCCTCAAAATCAAACAAATACTGCAACAAAACATCAATAAAACGCAGTCAAAAAGGACTTCATTTAATTAGTGATATGTAAAGAATTTTGCATAGAAAAAAGGTTAACAAAGTAATGCATAAAAGACCGACTAGGTACAGTATTTTTAAAACAAATATTTTAAAGTATATTTTGCATAATGTTTAACATTTTCAATGCTTATTGCTTTCTCCACACAGCAGAGAAATCAAGTGCATAATAATACATGCTGTGTTTTATTTTTTATTTTCCTTTTTTTTTACATAAAACCTCTAGTTCTTGACTGGTTGTATTAAAATACTTAGGTTATTTTAAGTCACTGTAATAAAAAAATGAAAGCAAACAATTTTATGCAGCACTAGTTATCTGGGTATTGACAAAATAATTTACTCACATCCCATTAATACATTCATTTTGGTTTGGAATCAAACCCACATTATAATGTTGGCATGTTAATAGCCAATTTAAAAATCGTCCCTACCATAACTTCATTCATACCCAGAGTGATCATTCTCCCAGAAGTTGATAGTGAAAAGAACAGGGATCTTGCACTGAATCGGCTAAAAGTTAATGTCCAAATACAACTAAATAAGTTAAGTTGAACTCTTACGGCACTGAGTCTCTTGTATTGGCATGAATCAACTGTATCCAAGTGTGCACACTTTAAATAGGTGGCTACTTCTGGGTGCATGACAAATTCACTGTTTGTGCAGATAGGAGCTAGCACCATGTTTAAGCCATAAAAATGGGTGCCTCAGGGCTCACAGGCAGTGCTGAAACGTTCATTAATCCCAGCACTGATAAGATAATTGCTTTTGCCAAAGCTATGCTAGACGTCACAATTTGGCAAGTCTGTACAAAGAAAGTGAACTAAGGAAGTGAGAACTAGGCCTGTCAAACTAAACATTCTTCCTCAGCAATCTTTTGGCTAAAAAACCTCTCCCCTTCAAGAGCACGCTCTGCCCTGGAAAAGTATTCTAGTTCTGAAGTTGAAGGCAGAATTTCGCCTCTCTCCCATACTATTTCCATACCTGTGCAATGTTATTTTTTTTTAGCAGAACACACACACACACATATATATATATTTATTATTTTTTTCAATGTCAGGCACTTATGAAACTGGAACTCCTTTCCTAGCCCGGGGAGACCTGATAGATGTGATCCCTCACCTCTCTGCCAAACAAGGATGCATAGCTGGGGACCTATTAGATCTAATGTCTACGTATTTCTACGTATTTTGCAGGAAACCTCTACATGCCGATATGGTCACACTGTTACGAAAGCCATTGCTGCTCGCTCAAGGTGCCTCCAGCAAGACAAACGGAGAAGAAGAAGAAGGAGAAGGTGTCTGTCCATGTCCTCTCCGACACCTGCAGTGAGGATAATCGCGCCGTTCTCGGTGGGCTGGCCGGTCCCTCTCGGGCCCTTTGGGCGAAGGCTGAGCAGGGCGGCCGCACCGAGTGCCGAGGGCTGGCTGTGGGTGTGGGGATGGTGGGATCGCGGGTGTGAGCACAAGAAGGCGTGCTGAGAGGGAGACGAGGGAGCTGGAGTGGGAAGGGCTGTGTGTGGGGGGAGACTTAAAAGGCTCCCACTTCAGTCCCCCAGGGCCGGTAGGGTTTCGTGCCGCCCCCGGTGCCAGCCTGCTGAGGGCTGGCAGTGGCCGACACGGCCAGCGGAGGGGAGATGGCGGTGGCGGCGGCGACGGCGGCGGCGGCCGCGCTGGGGGGGAGCATGGGGAAGGTGCCGGTGAAGGAGAGGGGGAAGCTCTGGGCTGCAGCTGTGGCTGCTGCTGCCGCGGCGTGAACGGTGGCCGACAGGGACAAGAGGGAGGTAGAGAGGGGAGGGACGCAGGGAGCGATGCTGCCAGCGGAGGGGACTCTGAGGGCGGCATCGGCGTGGGCGAAGGTGGCCGTGAGCAGGGCGGAGCCGTGCGGGGGCACGTCGGAGGAGAGTCTGCATGGGGCGGCATCGGAGGCGTGGAGTCCGTTCGGCTGCAGCAGAGCGGCCGGGAGGTGGTGGAAGGCGGCTGCCCAGTGGTGAGGGTGCAGGGGGTGGTGGTGGTGGGCCATGGAGGAGGTCATGGCAGCAGCTTCCCTCTGAGAGGCACAGGTGCTCAGGTGAGACACGAGTCTAACGCGCAGGGGGTCGGATGTGTCGAGACCTTCCACCGAAGTCAGGTACCTCGCGACTTCTGTCAAGCACTCCCGGAAGCCGATGCTCATGAAATCCATGGCCAGGGAATGAGCGTCAAAATAACCTGCAAGAGGAGGGCAAAATACGTGTTGAATGTGGAGCTGGCCGACACAGTCCTGGCTCAGCCACTGCATCTCCCGTTTGCCATTTATGGGTTAAGAAGTGCAACAGGAGAAATTGGATCTCTGGTCTGTAAATGTTCTCTGTGACCATCCCTGTAATGTAATAGGGTGCAGTTGTTTACGCAGACAATATACAAATGAAAAGAATTAAGTCCATAAGACACTTAAAAAGATACATGATGCCTCTCCTGAAATTCCTCAGCAAGCTGCTGCAGTGCAGTGTTGATCCTGTATGTGTGAATGAGATGCTTATCCACACAAAGAAACAGGCTGGAGATCAGAGAGCTTGCATGTACTACCCTGCCTTTTCTTCCCTACACTGGCATTCATCCTAAAGCTTTCAAACTATTTCTTGACATTGTGAGATGGTTGTTGTAGCTGCTGTCGGGGTCCCATCTACTTCACAGAGTCATTAAGACAATATGACATACGGTGTTGCTTAACTACAAACAAAAAACATCTTGCGATGACTCTGCACACACACAATAAAAAGCTTTACTGAGAAAACGTTTTATGTAATGCCATTGCTAATTTGGAGATGGAAGACTGACAGTCATATGGCCCATGAGGTATTTCAACAAACACCAACTGGAGCTCCACAGGCTTGGGACACAAAAGCATTTGAAAAAAAAGCGTTATTAAATGCACATGAAAAGATACTCCCTTTCTAAAAGGGTTGAGCATAAAATCTTGTGTTTAAGTTGCAGCTTTTCAACCACAAAAACCTATTCCACTTTTTTAAAATTTCCTATTTTAGTTTAAATGTTGTGTCCATGGGGAAATAACATCTTATCCACTCCCAAGTTGGCGTGGTTTTTCTCTCACTTTCTATGAAAATTTTTAGGTATGCATAACTGTGATGTGTGTCAGTATACAAGTGCACCTCTTATGGTGGAATGTGGCAGCAATGCCTTGTACTCTGTCACGAAATAATCTCTGCCTTCTGGAAAATGCTAGCACTTCAGATGACTTTTTTCACTTGAATCAGTTTTCAAGCTAGAAAGAAGTATTTCTGCTGCTGCATGCCCACATTATAGAATTAACTTGGGCACATTTATCGATGTTGCTCCAAATCCCCTGCCCACTATGGACTCCATCTTGCCAAATCACGACGGCACTTTTGCTGCAGTCCTACTTGCTCATCTGAACCTGAGAGAAACTTTGGCTCAGCCAGCAGATCAATGAGCATGAGGAGTTGAGGACTCTTATCCGTAAGCACTGACTCCTCACAGCTTTCTTCCTGCCACGTCCACGGCGTCCAAAAGTTTGAGTGAAGTCCTGAGAAACAAAGGCCAGGCGTGCCAGTAGTGGTAAGATAGCAGGATACCTTTTCGGGTGCCAGTCAGCCTGGTGTGGTGACTGCTTCTGTGCTGGAGGCTCTGGGACCTCCAGCAGCTTCAGAAGGGCTGACACACAGCCAAAACCACTTCCCAGCTCCGGCCACGAGTCAGCCAGCCTGGGAGTCCTGAGAGCACTCGGCTCAAGCCAGGGCTTCCCGGCCTCTCTCCCTCTGGACTGGAAGAGATGTGGGGGATGTGGTTACCACCAGCTTCCCTTGAGTCTGAGCTGCTGGCTCTGTAACAAGCCATCCCAAATCCCTGGTGATCCTGGCTCCCTTTCAGTCTCCTATGGTGGCCGAGACATGAAAACAGAGGGTAGATGCGAGCTGGGATTCTCAGGCTCCGTTATATTTTGATGGTTATCTTTTCCCAGTTTCCCCTTCAATGGCTTCCCCCTTCTGAGAGAGACTTAAAAATGTTGTTTCTAATTTCTTTCCCAACCCAAGAACATCCTCTACCATGTGCACAGTGTTTTGTAGTGAACAGGAACTCTTGGTTTTACCTCATCTGTCCTGGTAACCCACCTGTGCTGCACAAAGCCCACAGGTCACTTGAGCTACATGAACCCATGCGCTGACCCAGGTGTCACTCACTCAAGATAAATTTGTAGTGAAGCTGCAATAAAACCACACTGAGTTCTCTGCAAACAACTCACTGTTGACAAATCACTCCTCCCCTGTGCTTGCTTGCACCATCAGCAAAAAGCCCTGGCCTTAGGCCAAAATAATAACTCAATGTGAACAGGAGACCACTGTCCACACCTGCATAAGGGCAATGGAAATGCGGAGTCAGCACAGGACCTCAGAGGCATCTGCCTGCCTGCCCAAACTCGGAAACGCAGAGAAGGGGCAGAAGCTGTGTTGGGGGCTTTTTCCACTGTGCCTGCCTCAGGATCAGTGTGCTGAGGAGTGGCCAACCACATCCCAACTTGTCAAGTCCCATCTATTCTCCATCATGGATGTCCTCATTTCTGTGTGGAGAAGAGGACAGTCCTCAATGCAGGGGGGCATATAGGTATCAGGAGCCATTTTTCCTTTCTGCATAATAAGTGTTTGCCCCTGGTAAAAATGATGAAACTAATTTTTTTGCTGATTAAAAAAAGAGCACTCTGGCTCAAAAGATGAATTATAAAGTGGGAGTAACTATACTTGCAAATAAAACAAACATCTACTTTAAAAATACTCCAAGAAATTATATTTAAAACTGTTAGATTGCAAAGTAAAACATTAAGTGAGCAGGAAATGCAGGCTTTAACTTTGCCCAGTACTAATTCTCAAACCTCTTTTTCTTACAGTTTCTTAATCTGTGCAGTGAGATTACTCTTATCTCTAGGACAGAAGGAGCAGATAAAGTTGTAGTATTTGTGAAGCGATCGGGTACTGTTGAGATGGGCCACCCACTGTGGATCATGGTGTGAAAGGCAGTTGCAGAAATAAACCTGCATTGCCTCTCCCCGCACCACAACACTTTATCCTTCCCCGCACTGCCACAGCTATGCCAGTGTCAGCTGGGGCAGGAGAGACATGGCAACAGAGACCAATCAAGGAAGAGAGCAGACTGCAAGACCTGGGACTGCTAACAACATCCAGCTTGTCCGACTGCAGCCAGAGGCTGGGCTCTACCACCATCTCTCTCTGTCCCACAGCTCTCACCCCAGGCATTTCATCCCCTGCCCTACTCAGCCACCTGACCTGACCCATTTATAAAAAAATCCCCTGCATACTTTTTTTGGGTGGGGAAGCAGGGGAAGGAAGCTTCCTGATAAATTAGGTCTCCATTTGGGTCCACCTCCTGGCCGTCCTGCTGTCGGTGCAAACCTTGGAGGGGTGGGAGCAGCTGCAGCGCCTCAGAGGAACAACATGCAGCGTGAAGTGGGGATCCGGCTGGCATAGTGAGCTGCACATCATGACGGGGGGATGAAGCAAAATAGCCACCGCTTCCCTTAGCAGCCGAGCACTGTGTGCTCCATGCACCAAGGGAGACAGAGCTAGTGGAACACCAGCAGGCGACCACACATTCAAAGAAGGCACCATCACTCGGACACACAGAGGGTCGGAATCACCTGAATACAGACTGCACAACCGTGATCAATTCTGGTGTTTCATAACTTTCAAGAGCGTAGCTTTAGCAATGATAGTGCTTTCTCAAGGACTTTTTACACATATACATTAACTTTCTTTTTAAATTTTGTACATTTTCTGAGGAATCAAATGCATGTCTGTTACTGGATGGACAATAAAATTCCTTTCATCTCTTATCAAACAAGTTACCCATAAATTTTAAGCTTAAATGGACTCCTAGAAAAATCTCCTTAACACCTAAAAAAAAGGTATATCAGCTTGGTGTTAATTTTCACAAATAACAGAACACCAGTCTTTAACATGACTTCCTATAGCCATCTGCTGCTAGGCATGCACTGATTCTAAGCTGAGTTTTTTAATTGCTGCAAGGTACAGAGAGGAGCATAATTTAGTCACGTGCTAAAAACTTTGATAAAAAAATAAAGTAAGAGAGATAAAGCTGCATTTTCTTTTCTAGCCTTTACCTATATGGCATAGTGGGTAAGTGAAGAATCAGCTGGTTTCAATACGAAGCATGATCACGGTTGATGGCACGGGACATGGGACCATGCTTACGGAATGCCAGCTAGTTTTTCGCTCCAAATAAGTTCCAAAATCATGACTACACAGAACACCTCGTGGGTGGCTGAAACCATTTGGCCTCCAGCCTTGGGACTGTCAGCTTGCACAAGCGAGGTACGCTCGACTCCCGGCGCTCGGCTGATCTAATGGGTCAGCCAGTGCAACCACTGCGTCACACCAGCACCCATTAACAGGGAGCTACGCCAGCCTCTGACACACGAATAGCATAGAAATGTGAGTGCAGAGAGCATTGCCTGCCCATCTGCTTAATCAGATACCTGGAGCTGCACAGAGCAAGACAGGGTTTTGTTCTGGTGAATGAGATGGTCTAACCCGGAACTGAAATTCTTCCCAGAACAAAGAAAATATTTAAACATAAAGTTCTTCTCCGTTCATTTCCTTTGGTATAGCAGCTCAATAATGAGGTTTAGCACCAGGTTTTTTGCTACACAATTGTTGCCACAAACCTCCTGTTTATGTTTAGTGTTTGTGTATTTGTTTTGTCTCCCTGTGCAGATTTCAGTGCTCTTTGGAAACCCCAAACAAATCTCTGACTGGGCTGCCTGTGAATGAAGCCTTTACTCCCACAGTGTTATGAAAGCAAACACAAGCCCAGGGTCAAGTGCTTCTTTTGTCCCAGTAGCTCTTTCCCACGAGTTCAATCCTGCCATTAGCATTGATTTCCACTCCTTTAATCTGGAAACGCCTATCACAGCTCCTCAAAGCACTTTTTTTGGATGAAATTTCCCCAAATATTAGAAAAAAAAATTATTGTTGGCTCCTTACCTTTCCCTCCTGTTGCCTGCAGCATCTTCAGATGATCCACTGTCATTTGCAGTATTTCCGCTTTTTCTAATTTGGCAGATCCCTTTGAGATAAGAGACATATATAAATAAAGGCTTACAAGTACTAGAAACTTTAATTTGATATACTTTCCACTGAGCTCAGCCTTATGGTTTCAATTTCCCCTATCATTAGGACATTCTCATCTTAATTCTTTCGTGAGCATCTGCTTCCCAGACTTTGTCTAGGGACTAATACCGTCTCCCTAATTTCCCTTTATTAGGGCTATATCTCAGCACAGCTCTGGCCTTGAAGGTAGTGTAGAGATGACATCTTCATGAAATGAGAGAAATACATAAATTTCTGGACTTCCTTTTTAACAACAAACACAAGTAGAGAGTTGGCAGGAGGTATCTGTGTGGCCATAGATTAAGACCCTGCTGCAACGCTATTTTTTGGTGCTATAACCAGTAGGTGTCCCTCCGGACACACACCCTGCACTGTCCCTCTCTTCATGGCCTGTTCATTTTCAGCGTGTCATTTGGTTGTTGAATATTCCATTCTTGTTTTTTGACTGAAAAAACTGCCACACAGTCCACAGTATTTTAAATTGGTAAAGTGAAACTGTGAACGAGAGTAACTCCTCTGTCAGTAAAAATCTTTTCTGACACTGAGAGTGGCACACAGAGCTACAAGAGATACTGGAAAAGTACAAAATACAACTCAAAAGATATTATATCAATGCATAAATAAAACTATTTTGCTTGGTAGCATTCCCTTTGATATCTGGAGCACACCCAGACAACACAAATATTATTCCAGGGCAATCATCCCTTGGCATCAGTTAAAATCAGGGCTGTGCAAGCTGCAGCCATCAGCGAATCGCATCCTGTGAGCCAATTTTTTTTCTCTTAGTTATCATCTGGGCCACCTCACTGTCTCATCCAGCTTCTCCTAGGTTGCACATTTTTGAATTGGGCAAAGCTTATACGGTGCTGTGCAGCCCTGCTTCAGAGCATTCATCTCTGCCACACTCAGGAGCAGCACCGTGGCTTGGGGAGGGAGGGAGGCGGAAGCGAAACTAAACCTCCAACTTGGAAACTCCAGTGAGCTGAATGTCAAGGAGCTGGGAAAGGACTGATGACTTTGTCCTTGGCATATTGCAGAAAAATGGTGGGACTTTCTGATTCAAATACAGCACATGCTCATTTTTAGGGCAGTGCAATTTCTTCAATCTGCTTATTGCTTTCAACACTTTTCATGTACCAAGGTTGATGCGCGTGTGAATTTTTGGTCCAAATTCTCCATTTTATATGCAACTACATCCTGTAGTTTTCTCAGACTTCATCTTTTCCACAGACACAGTACAAGCTGTCTCAGTGAGAGTGACTAATAGCTAAAAACTGCATGGTGCTGGGTAATTTCCAAAGGCTCTGTAGGACTTGTTTTATAATGTTTGTGGTTTTCAAGAAATAAACAATAAAATGGGACAAACAACTGTTGTCTCCTGCCCCTGTTTATCTGGCTGAAAATATCCCTGTCACTGTTTTGCCAGAACTAATACAAGGGCACAGTGACAACTACCAGTTACTAAAAATCATATTGCAGGTGACACAAGTGATGTTCTCAACCAATACTTAAAATTTGGGGTTTTTTTAGCCAGCTTTTGCTCAGGCCAGGGTTGAAACAGGCCGAACACAGTGCGGTGTTTGCCACATAGTTACCACTAACATTCAGCACCTCCCAATCCTGCTCTCAGATTTTACTTTCTGGGGGTTTTTATTTTACTGTTACAAGGAAGTCAGCTTATTTATTTTCAGATGTTTCACTTTTATTGAAACATACTGTCAGTTGCATATATCCGTAGATCTTCAGACACTTCTAGCAAAATAAGAACAAGGCTAAATATTGAATCAAAGCCCAAAAAATAAAATTCAAGATATGGAAAAAAATTAATTTGAATGGAAAAACCAAAATGCCTTTTCTTTTAAAAAACCAAAACATTGTATTCTAAGCTCTTGGTCTGTAATTTCATGACTAGGGAGCTGAGCCAAAGTTAACTGGATCCTTCCAGACTTTCTACTAAGTAACTTCTCACTGAAAGTCTGAATATATCACTGACTTCACTAGCTCACACAACATGGGCCTATTCCACCTCCTAATGCACTAGTTCTAAAGAGTCATCTTATAACATGTATATTCCAGACTGACTGCTCCCTTTTCAGGAAATTGGACTGAGTAGTTTGCAACAGAAAGTATAGATTTGAAAAAAAGGTCTCTCAAAGCAGCAGCAAAGTAAATGATATTTAAGATTTAGACAGTTAATTTACATACAGGTTTGGGGAGTTGTGTTTGGTTTGTGTATTTTTATTTTTCATTTAATATGGAGTAAAGCACATTTTTAACAAAGCCACTACTGGAACTTATCAAAAAAACAGAGGCAACATGAACACAGTTACCCTTAAGGGAAAAGCAAGCCAAAGAATGGAAATGTTTTTCAGCCTTATAATGAATTATGTTTCTAATAGTCTTGCCACAACAAAGCATTTTATTGAAATGCCTGCTTTGTGCCAGATCAGGACACATACAGTATTATTTTAATGAGATTTACAAGAGAACTAACATTGCCAGATGAGATACAGAATTTATATATATATATAAAAAGCTTACTTGTTTTTCAAAAGCAGTTGGCACAAGCCGCCTCAGCTCTGATAAACTGTTATTTATACGATCACGGCGCCTTTTCTCTATAATCTATTCCCAAAAAAACAAAACACATCAAGTTTATAAAAATGAAGGGCAAAATCATAGCACACATGCAAATTGTCAGATGCAAAAATAATTAAATGAAACATACCCCTCTTCTTTTCTTTCTGGCCATGATCTGAGATGTCGTTGTTGGGGAATTTGATCGAATGACAGAACTATTACTTTGCCTGTGAAACAACAAAAGTACATCAGGTGTTGCACAACTTGACACCGCTCTTTGAAGACACCTTAAGTCACCATGTAACATATTCATAGTCCCTCTCATGCCATTTTCAATTCTGTTAAGATGTGCCTTGCATTGCACAGTGTTTTTGAAGACAGCGATACATTTTGGTTTTCACTGCCCCAGCACGCATTTTGAATTGACAGAACACTCTGTTGGAAATAAAATCCTTTTCTAGAGATAGTTCACTGTCCAGCAGAGATTTCATTTTCTTTGCATGTAAAGTCCTGCCTACCAAGTACAGGCCCAAATCCACATGAACCATCTCTATATGGCAACAGCAGCGGTAAGTGGACATACCCAATGACATAAACTCTGCCATGCCTGAGGGGTTTTGACGTTGCTGCCCATTGCTACAGAGTCAGTAGATGCTCAAGTACGATGCCCAGTACCCAGCCTGGCTCTGTTGCACTGTCCAGTAGCAGGAGGAGAATATAAAACCTGCTTTTAAAACTATACTGCTCACCAGCATGAAGTTGCTTTTATTTCATCACGAGTGCGCAAAAAAAATCCAGTATCTTTTAATATTCATTTAGCCACTGATGGGGACGAGATGGGGCTCTGGTGCATGAACCTCTAAATTGGCAGGAGCAGCCCTGAAGCCTCTCGGCGTCCCTACAGCGCACCCAGCCCGACCCTCCCATGCCAAACTGCACTGCTCGCCCTCGGCTTGCTTGCACGGCGGGTTTGCTGAAGTTTAGCTGCTGAGGATCCCTGCTTACTTTCCACGGCTCATTTCCCACTGGCGCCAGTTCCCCATGGTTGTTCGGCCTGATCAGGAGCGATTTTGGAGAAGGTCTGATTGCAAATGGCAAATTAAGCGGAGCTAATGAACCGCAGCCCGGTAGCTCACAAAGCTACTGGAGTGCTACGCGCAATTTCGAGGCTCAAGCAGTCCAAGCGCAGGGCTCATTTTTGGTGGGCTGCAAGCGAGCTGCCAGCTGACCTGGAGGGGAACCTAACACCTCTGCCCTCGGGGGCCACCGCTGACCACCCCCCGCCCCCCCCAACCCAAGGGGATGTCCGGATCTCCCCTTCGCCCTGCCCCAGCTCGGGGCGCACCCCGGCCCGCGTCACTGATGGAGACGGCGGTCCCCGGGGTGCCCCACTTACCCCGAGTAGTTGTTCTCGCTCCCCACGTCTATAGTCTCGTCCATATCGCTGTCTGAGGTAGTTTCCTCGCAAGGTCGCTTCATCGTGTGCACGGCGCGGGGGCAAAGATAAATAAATCCGGGGGTGGGGGGTGGGGGTGCTCCGGGCACGGCACGGCTCGGCTCAGCACGGCTCCGCACCGCCAACAGAGCAAACCCTCTCTGAGGCGCTTTCCCACGCCGCGGCACAGCCTCAAGCCCGACGGCCCGCCCCCGGCAAGGCCCGCCCTGCCGAGGGTGACGGGCGGGGGCCGCCCACCGCCGGGGCGCGGAGCCGTGCGGAGGAGCGGGCGGCCGCCCGGCGGGGGCCCCACCGCCCTTGGCTCACGGCAGGCGGGGAGCGGAGCCGGCACGGGGCTGGAGAGGGAGGGGCGCGGGGTTCCGAGCATCCTCAGAGCTCGCCCTGAGGGCAGAAGGAGCGGCACTGGGTTCTCAGCCCTCCGATGCTGCCGGACGAAGAGGGGTGGCCGGCGTCGCCCCGCTGTCCATCCCTCACCGGGCATTTGGGAAGATCTTGCTTCCCCCCCCGCCCACAACACACGAGCCGGATCAGCCCCCTGCCCAGTGCTCCAGAGCCCCGGGCGGTGGCAGCAGCCCCGGTCTCTTTTCCAGCGGTGCCCGAGTTGTGTTATCGGGCCCATGAGCGCGCGTTGGAGAGTTGTGTAAATCCCGGGAGATGTATAAATCCCTCCCGGCCAGGCGCGCGTCCCCGGTCGCCCCGTGCCGCTGGGCTCCACGGGCACGCCGAGGGCTAGCGAGCGCTTGCAGGGCCGGGAGCCAAACACGGCGATAATCCCTGCTGGGAACGACTTGGGAGGAAGTTTAGCTTACCGGAGGATCTGTAGCAGGCGGGTTTTATTTTGCTTTTGTTTGGGATTTCCCCACCCCGTTTGTTTGTGTTTTCAAATTCCGGGTTCCTGACAAAATACATTCGGAGTGGTATATTCTCTGAAGAAATTTAGTCCTTCAGCTGTGGTGACTGCCCTATCTGCCTGTTCCCCCCTCCACCCCCTTTCCCACCTTCCTAGGAACGTTTTTCTCCCTCCGCTGCTGTCCGACGCTGGCCGAGAGCAGCGGGACGGGGCGGGGAGGGTTCTGCACCACCTTGGACGCCGCCGCTTTATCCTGGCTCTCGGCGGCACAAGGAGCCGCGGTCGCTTCGCAGCCCGGAGGACTTGAAGGCTAGCGGCGAGAGGGCTGCCCTTGCTACGACTCGGTGCCTTGTCGGGACCGGGGCATCCCCCTCGCCGCCCTGCCTGGCCGCCCGGGGCTGCGGCTGCCTACCCGGGCTCCGGGGAGCAGCACCTGCCGGAGAGAGAAGGCGGGAAGCAGCTGCCGGCATGGCCGCAAAACGGCAGGACGGCCAAGAGTCTCCCGGGCAGCGCGGCGTGGCCCCGCGACCCGCACCGTGTGGCACCGGGGCCGCCCTGCTCTCCCCTCTCTGGGTTTCTAGGCAGCGACAGCGCGATGCTGCTCCGGACAGAGGGAGGGAGGCACGGCGGGTCGGGCAGGGAGGAAAGAAGGGCCGGAGGGACCGATGACTCCGGCTTTCCTTTTGGGACAGGCTGCGAGCTCGACGGGCCGGAGGGAGCGGGCACCTTCCCTGCGCGGCCCCGCTAGGCAGCGCCGGTGCCGCTTCTGCCTGCGGGCGGAGTTTGCCCCGGCTGCTTTATATTTAGCAGCCGACGGTACCGATGACTCAGTTTTCCACTCGGTTAAATCCCGTGGAAGGTACAGGTGGTTTGGCTCGTTCACGGATGTGCGTGCGGCAAAGGGCCCTTGCGAAAGAGAAACCGGCGCCAGCTCTTTTGCACGCCGGGATCCGCCATCTCTGCAATTATATTTGGTGGCACGTCGGGTGTTTGCCCTTTCATGTGGATGTTGCTACTATGTAAAGGAACAGCGGGATTTCATGCCTCATTGCCCTACCGGGACATCCTTTTCATGTCCGTGTTTGCAAAGTTACTAAGAGCTCCGCGGCTGCTCACTCACAACAGAAGCGAGTGTCCGCGGGAATGGCGAAGACAGCTCCAGGGGACTTGGGACGCATTCCCCACAATGGCCCCTTTGATGGGATCTGAACAAAAAACCAAACCAAACCAAAATTCAACACTCCCTTCCCCCGTCCCCGTCCCCCCGCCCCCCCCCCCCCCCCCCCTTAAAAAAAAAAAAAAAAGCAAATAAAAACCAAACAAAAAAACCACGAAAAAAATCCCCACGAACAAACAACCCAAAAAAGTTTGGGGATCTCTCGGGAGAAGTGGACTTGCAGGAGCAGCCTGTGGCGCCCGACTGCACAAACGCTTTAGAAATCTGGGATTAGACTCAGCAGTTTCAGTGCTCAAAGTGGAGATTTCTAGAATATTTTTAAAAAAATAAAGCAAACAAACAAAAAACCAAACACCCCAATTCTCTTTCGTTGTCTGTGCTGTAACGACACGGGGAGACCTGAGACAGCCAGGCCTGCTCCCGTCCGGGACTCTCGCGCTGGGCGCGTCGGGAGCGGCCGGGAAACGCTGCCCTGCCTCAGACATCGCCCTCCGGAGCGGGGCGAAGTTTGGTAGCTCTGAGTTAAAGTCTGTGTTACCCGGCCTGGGCTGCAATTGCTCGAGAGACGCCTGCAAACACGGGCGGGGGCACAGGCTCGAGCGTGGGTGTCGGAATCCCCGCTAAAGCACGCGAATCACCCGGGGATGCTGGTGCGTTTCCGAGCTCTCTCTGGGTTTTGCCGAAATCTTTAATGTCACGCGTCGGTGCCGCTGGATTTGTAATTTCTGCTCACTCTGGAAATAGCTCCTGCTGCTTTATGGTATTTTTTTTCCCCTGGGGCACAACTCCCGCATGCTGTTTTCCTACAGAAACCTGAGCTATCCTATGGTTACCTCCCCGAGCAGAGCTTATGTCAGCGTCGTTTGTCGTGGATCCGGCTGCTAAATCCTCTTGGCAACCTCGCTGAAGTCCCTCCTCCGGGAAACTTCTGTTTTGCCCAGATTAGGTTTTGTTTTGAATTATTTTTGAGAGTTCTACCTGCTCCGTGGGTGAGAAATTACGGGCTTTCCCGTGTTGCACCGAGGAAGGCAAGCCCTTGCACCTCTGCCAGGTCTCGGGCTCGCCCCTGCAACAGGTGCGCTGCGACAGGCAGGGGCACCGTGGCGCAGCATCAGCACCACGACCCACGGGCCAAGGCTCTTGTTGTGCTTTGGTCCTGGCTGTATGGCACACGTATCTCTCTTTCTCCGGTGGCTCCATAAAGAGTGGATCCCGGGAGCGCTTGCTGCGGCGGGACTGCCCGCTCAGCTGGCAGCACGCAATCGAAGCCCAGAGAAACGCATCTTTGGCCGTTCCCCGTTGCTTTTCCCTCCAAAGGGAAAAGCCGGGCGGACTCGCCGCTTCCCCTGAAGTCCCCGGGACAGCCCAGCGCTGGCAGGGATTGCTGCGCGGCGACCCTCTCTCCCCGGAGTCTCCCGGGCAGCTTTTTCCCGGGAGCGGCACCCCCGGCCGGCGGGCGGGCGGCGGCTCCGTGGAGGCTCTCCGGCCCGCAGGCTCGCTGTCCCGGCCGGGGGGCGTCGGAGGCAGGCCAGGCAGCTCCCCCTCCCTCCCTCCTTTCTGCTTTCTCGTGGGTTTGTTGTTTGGGGGCTTTTGTTTGTTTGTTTTCACGCTCGGCAGACATGGTGCCCGCTGTGGCCGGGGGGCCTGGTGGGTCACACGGGGCCAGCCCGGCGCTCCGGGGCGCGGTGCCGCCCGTGCTCCCGACAGCAGCTGAGCCGTGGGGCCCCTCCAGAACCGGCTTGCCAAGTAAGCAAGGCAGCGCATTTCGTGCTACGTCCAGAGGGGCCGGCTCCCGGTAGACAAGCGCGTCTCGTCTGCTCCGTCCCCGAAAATGAAATTTCCTGTCCCCCGAGATTTCAGAATTTTACGCGTCGCTGTGAGCCGCTTAGGATTAGTTAGGGAGTTTAAATACTCTTTTAAAAATGTGCGTGGCCTTCTGAAGGAGCTGGTGTTTTGCTCAGCAGCTCTCTTCAAAGGGACTCAAGATTGTCCCGAGTTTCTTTACTGAACACGGTAGGTACTCAGACTCCAAATCTTAGAGGTTTTTTTTTTTTTTTTTTGATACTTTACTCTCTCCTTCTTAAAAAAAACCCATTTGCATCCCATGTCCCTCACTCAGAAAGCAGCCTCTTGGGGATAACTATTCTACTACTTAAAAGTTACTTTCTCTAACTATTAGGAAACTTTAGAACAGGAGAGAAATGCAATTCGCATTCATGGACTACGGGCCATGACGCTGTATTTTTAAATTTTTTTTTTCTTTTTCTTGATGGACTCATCTCTAACTGCCAGGAAAACAAGAGAAGAAGCTTTCTTGATTTTTGCCTTCTGATGTGATTATAAATAGATGCTTAAAATTATTTCTGGCCACATTCATACTAGGATGGGATGGACAGGCTGAAGAAAGAACAGAGAACTGAGGAAACCATGTATGACAGCTGAAGGAAATAATGCTAAAAAGAAAAAAAAAAAAAAAAAAAAAAGGGGGGGAGATAGATTTTAAACGTGTCTTTGCCTAGACAGTGGCTACACACGGGTGGAGGTGGATGCATAACATTCCATGCAAGTCTGTATTGTGGAGGAGTATTTGACTATTAGCTGGGTTGTAGGATTTTTGCCAATGGATCACAGTAGGGCGTGAGCCACAGGTGATTCCTGCAGTAGTACAATAGCCTCACATATACTGATAAAATTGCAATGTCCTGAGATGGATGCAACCACTCCAGTAGATCACTTCAGTTTTGGGAAAGATAAAAAAGTGCACAAAGACTTGCTACAATAAATTTCAAGCTGAAAATGATAGAGGAAAAAAAGTAGGAAGGAAGATGCCGTGGGTATTTATGGATGTTTCTAAGTAACAACTTTTGATGTTTATCACTGAGCTACACCTCCACAAATCTGATCTTAGTCAAGTAGTGAAGTTGACTATTGGGTTTTCAGGCTGATCACAGAAAACATAACTCTGCATCTCCTGTAGTGTGTCACACTACTTCTCTGCTTTTGGTGCCTACAGGGGTCAATGAATGCACCCTCCTGGGTCAAGTGCTTCCTCCTGGCCCCTAGTCAATAGGTGCTGCGTGTTTGTCCAGTCCTCCCATTCAGAGCATGAAATGCTCTCCCTGAGAGCTGTCACTACATCGTAGGTGACACAGAAAGGCAGGAACACCTCCTCTGGCTCCCGCTGTCTGGTGATAACGAGGGTGATTGAACAGCACCCCAAGGAAGGGCAGCTGGAGAGGACAAACCCTGCATTTGAGAGCCTCATCCTTAACTCTGCACCTTGGCACACATCCTATGTGAGCTCAGGCACTCAGGACAATTAATTAAATTAACAAAAGGTGTAAATTAAAAGTGACTGTGAACTGTATTGAAACTCAGTGTGCATACTTTTATTCACAACAAAACTGGCTGTAATTTGATTTAAACTAATTCACTTTCAGAATAAAATAACAATGAATAGAATAAAAGCTGCTTTAATTTTGAACGGATGTCTACATAGAATTGTTTGTGGTTTAACTAATTCACTCTAAATATTAAGTCTGTTGATTTTTCTGGGCATTTCCATCTCTGCTAGTTTGCTTTGTGCCTCTATTTTAGACTCCTATCAGTAAAATTGAAATAGTAATTGCCTGCTAAAGTTTAAAGTCATTGTGTGAAGGAGCCTGAAGGATAATGACAGAATTTTGCCTGATACTCAGCATACATGTTCTGCAAAAGCCAGGTCTTGATTTTCTATACATGTGCAAAGTTCTTGCCAGGTAATATTTATACAATGACTGTACCCAGCTGTATATGACCAGGGGAGACATGCAGCAGTGGAGAATTAGGCCGTCACTGTGGATTTTAGACTTTCACTGAACATCTCCTTGGATTTGGCTCTCTGTTTTCTTCAAAGACTATGGGCCAAGATTTAAGAACTCTCTAACTTCAGTCATCCTAATGAACAGCTTCAATGGTGCTAAAGGGAACTAGGGCACTTCCTTTACTAGTGGAAATCAGGCCACTTAATTACCTCACAACAATATACAGAACCTAATCTCACATGTTTTTTTACAACATGAATTATGAACTTTATTTTAGCGGTAGTGCTATTAAAATCCATAGATCTGTATCAAGAATAAAACTGTCCTATTATAATGGAAATAGAGTACTTATAAAAGTGAGCACATAATCACAGCTTTCTCATTGAAACTCATTTCTGTTGAAATAAATTTTCACAGTGGTAAAGCATGATTTAATTCACTTGTAACTGTGACAAGTCTAGAGAAACACATCCTGTGTCAGAAACGGGGACCTTCTTGAATTTTTGTAATGAAAACTTGGTGGATTTTGAACTAAAGAAATTCTGCCTTCTTTTTTCCCCTTCTTTTCCAGTTTGTTCCTCCTTGTCAGCTTTTTAATGCATTTTCCTTTACTTCTTTTATGTTTTTCACTCTGAATGGACCTTTCTTTATGCTTTTTGGATGCTAAAAACTGAAGAATTGTCATTATTTGAGTTTTATTGTTGCTTGCACCTTTAAGACAAAAACCCCCCATGCTTTCCAGAGAGTTAAGAAGGAACCAGTTTTAAGGGAGTGCTAAGGTTTTATCCAACATTTATTTATGAAAGAAAGTAGTGAATCATCTCCAGGCTTCAAACCTAGCTGTTATAATAAAGCACTTCACCTAATGCTCTAGAAATACTCCCTTATATAGACTGTGCATATGATAGAAATAAACAATCCCAGATATTTCGGGTAGATCCATGGTATTTTAGCAAACTTCCTCAGTAACAATAGTCCTTATTGACACTTGGAAGGGACTTTGAAACTACAGGTTCTGCAAAGCTAGTTAAGTAAAAGGACACAATAAACATCTGCTTGTCAGTAGATGAAGTTATGTTCTCAGGAAATAAAAAAAATTACTAATGGAAACATCTTCCAAGTCTCTGAAATGAAACATGCAGTGTCAACATGAATACTCAACTGGTAAAATTTGTGCACAAATAAAACAGGCGTAAATTCAGTCAAGAGACAGGGTCTTACACCGCAGAAGAGTTTAAGATCAGGATTTTCAGCCAAAGAGAAACTGCTTTTTCCCTGAACTGGAAGTTTTACATGCTGCCATGAATGTATATCCTTGTGGAGAGCAGTTCATCTAAACTACAGGAAGTTCTCTTTTGTCAACTGCTGTCCAAGGGAGAGAAGTCGTCTCTGTTCCATTCTGATCAGTCTTGTGTCTTACAACTGCCTGTGTTTAAACAAGTATTTTCATGATTCTTTAGTTAATATCGTGTTTGATCCTGCTGAGCCTAATCAGGAAAACCTGTGTTGACTGGGTATGACTTTTGCTTCAAGAAGGAAATTGAAAAGCTGTCTCCGCAGGAACTGGGCCTAATTCCAATTTGCTTCTTACTTCTAAAAGAAAACAATTTGGTGAAGGTATTTTTGAATTATAGTGATAAACATTTTTCGCTCCTTCAAAATATTATATTACTTTGGTAGTATTTTATTTTAACATCTTTCTAATTAATTTTATACGGTGTATTTTTTTTTTGTTGCATGTGGTTGAAAATTTATATGTAATATTACAGCAAAGATAGATCAGATTTTGAGAGGAAAGCCTTGCAGCTCTGAGGACACGTCAGACTTAAAAAAGTGTTCATTGTTGGTGACATAAAATGTGTTCATTGTTCTTTCTGGTAAAAGAGAAAAAAACTTCTGTGCAGACTGAAGGCTTTCCAAAACGCTAAATGCATTCCTTTGCTTGGTAGGTTGTTTTCTTGTGTTCCATTTTTTTATGGCAGACATTAACCAAAGCACACTTAAAATTACTGTGAGAGCAGTTTGCTTTTCATGCTTGCTGGTTCTGTGTGAGTACTGATGCTCACCTTTGCAAGGAGCAGAGGTGCCACTTTTGGACCTATGCTGTTTCATTTTTGAGCTCCATCACAGGGCCTTAGGTGGCTGGCAGCGCTTCCTCAGACCTTCAGTCTGGGAGTCTCCTTCCCTGGATATAATCAAAAGCTGTCTGGACACAGTCTTAGGTAATTTGTCCCAGGAGACCCTGCCTGTGCCAGGAGGTAGGAATAGATGACATACATGGTCTGACCTTCTGACAGATATATTAATATCTATATCTATATCTATATCTATATCTATATCTATATCTATATC